>OZ024920.1:6924865-7377365 GCA_964017225.1 Netelia inedita | reverse complement strand
CACACATGCACACACACACACACACACACACACACACACACACACACACACACACATATATATATAGCGAGCCCTGGTCGGATGAGCGAGTATCCCCACGAAGAGCGTTCCTCCCTTTATATCTGACCCAGAGCACTCTCCGGCTCTCTCCCTCATCGTCATCGTATAGCCCTCCTCCCTCCCCCATCTCGTCGTCTTCGGTACCGAGTACCCGAGAGTGTAAGAACAAGACGCGACCGGCAAAAGTATGCTCTGGCACGGATTGCAACGCCTGTATAGTTATACTTTTTACCTATACGGTCTCGTATACTTCCCTCTTCCTTGCGCTCTCGCGCCTCTCGCATATCCGAGATACATCTTTTCCTCGTTGCTCCTCGCTGCCCCTTTTTTCCGCCCTTCCTCGGCAAAAACACACATACATATACACATCTCTCCTCGCGCGCCCGGCGAAAGGTCAGGTCGCGTTTAATTATCGTAAATCAAACGAGAAGCCGACCGCGCCGGCGATCCTGTGCAATGCTGTATATATGTGTATGTGTGTGCTGTTGTGGCTCGCACGTCACGCTGTCCCGCGCTCCGTTATTATTATATTCCCGAAACAAGCAAAAAAGAAGAAAACCTGAGGAAAAAAAAGAAACGAAAATGGCTTCGTTACGGTGTAACTTGAGAAAAAGTACGTAGCTCTCACCCTCCCGCGCTCTTTTTTCCCGAAGAGATCTTTTTTTTTATCACAGTTGCGGATACACAGAAAAAAAAACAGTATTTTATGTAATACGAGAGAACATTCTTGATATTGAGAATTTGGAACGAGAGATATTTCGTTCGCTTAATCTCAACAATATAACGAAAGTGCGAACGATCTAATCCCACCTACGTTTCCTTTTTCGATCTCGTAATAATGTCGTGCATTGCCGATTGTGGATTGATGCGTTTATGTATTTTTCTTTCCTTTTCTTCCACCGTCACGCTCGATCGAACTCGGAGAATTCGATTATCGAGATAGGGAAGATATATATCCCATATCTGCGGGATTACCGTTGTACCGGAAAGGGGGGAAAGAGAGTGAGAGAGAGAGCGAGAGAGAGGGAGGGAGTCGGAGGAATAGCGTAATATGCAAATCGCGGATGGATTCGGCGGGCCGGAGGCCGTTAACGATTCCGAGGCTGAGACCATCGATATCGGGAATATATATACGCTATATATATGTATATAATGTACATAGATGTATATATATGTATATAGACACACAAGACGCTACCGCACCGTGAACCACCGGCAGCAGGGGGGCTCACGCGAGGCGTCGTATCTGATTCTGTTATTCGCTTAATTACACGCTTTAACGTTGCGCGGGGCCGCCGTGTGCCACGGTCGATTCGTATAATCCTCACCTACTCGCATTTTGTCTCTCCCTCTCTCTCTCTCTCTTTCTCTCTCGTGCGCCTCAGGCTTCTCTTCTCTTTTTCTCACCCCCTTCTCCTATCCTACCCCGGCCACCTACAACCTTCAGCCCTTTCACCCGCCTTCTCTCTCTCTCTCTCTCTCTCTCTCTTTCACGACCCAACCCCCGCTCTGCCGCCGATTACTTCCTATCTTTATTCCTCACCCGTATCCTCTGGTCTTCTCGTTGCCCCGTGCTCTCGAGCAATTACCATTGGAAGCTTCGTTTTTTTTTCTTTTCATTAAAAAAAACCATAATCTTTATTGTGGCAATGCGCGGAGAGCCGCGTATTAAAGGCTGTGTATAACGCGATCGCGCCCGACGCAGTAAAACCCGTTTCTATAATAAGTATATACAACATTATAGGTATATATATATAAATTGGATATAGAGGTTCGATATAAGCAAGAAAGTCGTTAGAAATTCAACGATGTAACGTGATATATCGACCGAGTCGATACGGATGATATGGTAACCATGACGAAAAATAAAGAAAAAAAAACCATCATCGACACAATGATAAAAATCCTACCGCGTGAAAGAGCCATTTGTATTTTTTGGGAATTATACTATTATCCTTTTTTTTTCATCCTCGCGGACGAACAAAGGGAGGATGAAGATAGGAACTATGGGGTGAGAGTCAAATGCCCCCGCTCTGCCCCAATGGAGCGCGATTGTCGGTTGGTTCGGCTCGGTATAAATGGGCCAGTAAAAGGCGGAATACGGTAGCCGAGACCTCACGGATTTTAATCCCCGACTTTGTGCCTCGGCACCGTTTGCCGCGCGCGACTCTCATGTCGACTTTTACCGAACCCCCTCTTTTTCTCCCCCCCCCCCCCCCCCTCTCTCTGTCTCTCTCTTTGTGTGCATATGTGTACATGTAGTAGGATATGTTCAAAGCTACCGTGTATCATGACCCCGGTACACGTATCTATTCGAGATGTTTTCGTCACGCTTGACGAATCTACTAGAGGGGAGAATTTCCAGTCGTATCAAGACTTTATATACATAGCCATTCACCTGCCTACCTGACTAACGGTGACAAGGTAGCTGCAGCACATCGCGAAGGGAGAACGTCGACTCTACAATGACATAAGCTGTATATATGTATATAAATGTGAACACATATGTGTGTATATATATATATATAATTGACGACAATGATACGCTGTCTTTTCTCTCGAAACGTTAGTATCTCCCCTCGAAATTCCCACCGTTTATGGAAAAAAGAATAAAATTTATAGAAATTTTATGGTCGTTTGATTTCGATCGAAAAGAATATCTATGAATATCGAAGTTTGCTGCTGAATCATGAATCCTTTCGTACCTCTGTTTTTTTTTTCTTTTTTTTTTCTTTCTTGGAAAAGAAGAAATTAAACGCTACCGCGAGGGTTTCACGGGGGATGGTAGAGTCGCTGCTTCTAGAATGTGCTACAAATTAGGCATATGGCGTACAAACGTCTCGCTTTTGGCTCGCTGGCGGATCGTGCTCGAAACGAGAAGTCACGAACTGTATAAGAAACAAGGAAGCCCTTGTCTGACACTTCCTGCATGCACGCGGCCCACAATCTATCCCGGGTTCTCACGTGTCATGCTATGCTCGCTCTTGTATCCCTCTAGCTCGTTCGTTCTTTAGGATTTCTCTGGTTCTTTTTTGTTTTAGTTTTTTTTTATTGCTACGATCGGTACAGCTGGAACTCGTTAGACGATCGTGAAATCTTATTGATAAAAATTCTAGCGATGTTGACGTTTCGTTCAACGGTGATAAATGTTCAATGTGAAACGATTTTTTTTATTGAAAAAGGCTTTGCTGAGAAGATTATTTCTACTTCGAATATACTTAAATATTCATGAAAAATCATTAAACTAATAAAATATTAACAGAATTGTAAATTGTCAACTGGAGAAAAATTATGGAACGAAAATGCACAATTTTACTTGTTTTGTCTCGAAAATAATTTGATGAAAAGAACAGTAAAGTCTGTTGCGTTTAGAGATATCGTTTATAGTCCAACAAACTGTTTCGAGTATAATGATTCCAGAAAAATGAGTTTGAAATTTGAAACTTATTTCTGTTTCCACCCACGGCAATGGCCAGAAGGAGCTCAAGGGATAATCGATTTGGTAGAGGCAGCCTGTTCTCTGGCTTATGCGGTTTCCACAGTTGTGTATATATAGTACGATCCGTAGAATCTTCGAGTACAACAGTGTAGCAGTATCACATGTACCAAAGGTTTAACTACAATCCCAGCGGAGCTAACGAGGAATGTATACGTACATGTGTACAATGGTCTGAGACGATCGCACCTAGTGAATCACCACCTGAGTGCGGCGTCGTTTGCTAGCGGTGCGATTGCACTATGTATAGATCACCTGCATTAGCAGTACGCCATCTACTCAACCCCGAATCTAACCCTGCATTATAGTCCGACGATGCAGTTCGCCTCGCATTATCGTAACAATCACGCCAAATTACCCGATATTGCCATGGGAATTCTCCGAACTCCGTTGTTACAGTCTCGTGACGTTCAACGTCATACAAAGCGGATATTGATACTTGTGCCACGGCCATTACACGTTTCTCAGTGTTATCGAACGACGAGGGTACGATGATTGCTGATAGATCGAAAATGAAAAAACCATGAAGAATTGTGAAATATTAATCAATCGATTTTAAGTTTCTAATGCGTGATTGTTCTTTTTGTTTCAATTTAGTTCCAGAGGTCGAAGATGCCGCGGATGACGAGGAGTCGTCGTATCTCCTTGAGGAGGACGACACGCCATCGGCGACGATAGCGAGCGACACCGAGCTGATATCCGAGGGTAGCGGACATCTACCGGTTTTTCTTACCGAGCCCCTCGACGCGTTTGTTGTAAAGAACAAACCGGCTACGCTACGATGTAAAGCTGCCCACGCGCTTGAGGTTTACTTTCGTTGCAATGGAGCGAGGGTCGAGGAATCGCAACAACAGGATTTCGTCGATCCTCATACCGGCACGAGAATCGTCGATTGCGAGTTCAACGTTACGAGGGACAATATCGAAGAGTACTTCGGCAAGGATAAGTTCAAGTGCGACTGCATCGCTTGGTCGGGTTCTGGATCCATCAAGAGCCAGACCGCTACGATCGACGTTGCTTGTAAGTATTGATCGATCGATTAAAATTTATCTTATGTAAATTAATCGATCGATTGAAATTAAAATTAATATTTTCTTTTCGGTTCGACTCAGATTTGAAGAAACAATTCGAGTCACCGCCCTACTCGGTCTCGGTCGAAGCTGGCCAGGGCACGGAACTTAGGTGTCTTCCACCAGTCGGCGTACCACCGCCTCGCGTCTACTGGTTGAGAAATGGCGCAAATCTCGATGCCGACGCCGATACCCTGTTCGTCTCGAGCGAGGGTCATCTGCTACTGGGTCAGGCCAAACTCAGTCATCAGGCTAATTATACCTGCGTCGCTGAAAACATCGCCGCGAAACGACTGAGCGCGCCGGCCAGCATTACAGTCTACGGTTAGTTCTTTATTGATTTTAATCAATCACCATCTGAAAAAAGCATTAAATTTTTTTGTATTTGATTCTTTTTCATCTCGATGTAAATTTTAATAAAACTAAACATCGATAGCTCTTTTTTCAAGAAACACAAAATAATAATAAAAATAATGTTTGTATAAAAAAATCATATTCAAGTTCACTCAAAATTGATTGAAAAATATCGTGAAATATTTTTATTAGAAAAATGTATTAAACATTCGTATTTTATTTCGTGCGTTTGGACAGTTAACGGGGGTTGGTCATCGTGGTCAACGTGGTCGGAGTGCCATTCGCGATGTGCCAAAGGTGGACAAAAAAGAACGAGAACGTGCACGAATCCCGCACCTATGAACGGTGGACAACTCTGTCTGGGTCCAGCATTGCAAAAAACCGATTGCAATTCGGCGTGTCCCGGTGAGTCTAGAGCAATGTTACATGCATATTTTGTTTTAATCCGAACCGAGAGAGAGACATTCGCGCATTTTGTCACGATGTCGTATACCTGCTCCTAACACATTCCTGGGCTCGGTGGTTATGATTCACCAGCGGCGAAATCTTCGCGTTGAACCTGCTCGTGTTCATGCTGACCCGGACTTTCACGACACCCGAGAGATTAAATTCACATTTCACTCGGCGTTCTCGTCATCGCCGCGGCGGGGAAACACGAGAGTACCCGGGATACGTTTCACCGGGGTGTCTTGTCTTCGTACCGTGTCGTGACAAAGACAGGCACCGCCGCGTCTTGCATGATGAGCGTGCCGCGATATTGCCACGCGAAACGGGAGACCGGAGACCGGGAGAGTACCGAGTACAGTAGAGTGTCTTACGTGTCGAGAAATCTGGTTAATTATCTTTAATTTTGAGCGACGGTCGAGAATTATGATTTCTTGAAGATAATTATTAAGTTTGTTACTGGCGTTGAGTATTCACGATTATTTTTAGTTATTTGGATGAAAAAGATTGAATTTCTCATCCGACGTAAATTATTCACGATTAATTGGCTATAAATTCACGAATAGAGGCGATAATTTATTTTGGAAATATATATTAAATTTTGTTTGATTATTCGCAATTATTTTTAATTATTCGTATATAAATTGGAATACTTGCCAGGCGTAAATTATTCGTGATTAATCGACCGTACAATTGTGTTAAATAAATTACGAACTATCGACACCCGAGGAAATGTAAAATAATTATGCGATAATTGGGTCAATTATTTTCTTTTTAATTATTCGCCATTATTTTTAATTAGTTATAAAAAATATCGGACGTCTCACCCGTCAGGAATTATTAATGATTAATCGATCATAAAATCGTGTTAAGTGGATTACGAAGTATCGACACTTGGTAAAATATTGGCGAAGTATGCAATAATTTTCCGGATTATCTTTCACAAGTTTCGCGAATTCTGTAACTTCTGGTCCATGAAAACTTATACGAGATTCGACTGTACGTAGTAAGAAGACGAAGAAGAAGAAGAAGAACAAGTATAGCTTGATTTACGACTTTCACTCGGGTTAGAGCGCACTCGCGTGCCCCGGCCTTCCCTTCGGTCGCTATGTTCTCCACGCGCCCTTCCCTGTGCCCTCTTTATTCGCCCCGAGGCTTTCCCTCGCTTTGCCCACCTTCCCTCTTCCTCCACCTCCTACTTCTCCCTTCGCCTCTTCCCACTCTT
This sequence comes from Netelia inedita, assembly GCA_964017225.1. Taxonomy (NCBI): domain Eukaryota; kingdom Metazoa; phylum Arthropoda; class Insecta; order Hymenoptera; family Ichneumonidae; genus Netelia; species Netelia inedita. Next base: position 7,370,716 of record OZ024920.1, on the reverse strand, counting down.
TTCCTTCTTCTCTTCCCCCGGGAACCCACGAGAAAGGCACCAGACCGAAGTGTGCTGTGCACGACGAGCGTGGTGCACGTTCCAGCAAACGCGCGCGATTCTCGCTGAGAATTTATGGCGGAACGATCGCGGGAAGGGGGCGCTCGCGTATCGGGTAAAAATATGACGAACAGGTGCGCCACATGATGTCCTCGGGTTAAGACGACGAGAGGAAGCTCTCGCGGGATATTGAGATGCTTCGGATTTGACTGTAAAAGTCCCTCTGGCGGCCAGCCCGAGTTTCGTATTATTATATTGTCTCCATTTTACACGGGCACAATGTCGTACCCGAGATTATAATCTACGATCGATTTTTATCGAGAGACGAATCCGAATGAAAATTCATTGAAAATAATTGATAAAAAAACACTTCTTATAGGTGATTTTTTGTCAACTTAATTTCAAAGCAGGATACATTTTTAATGGATTTTCATTCGTTTCGTGTTCTTTACTATCGCACAAGATTCTTCTTGCTATGTGAATATCGTGTATTTGTCGTCGTGAATTTTCTCGAAAATGCTTTTTATTGCGTCGCACGCTTGACACACGGAACAGGTGGGGTACTCGAGGATTTCACGAACACGATGGGTGAGTCTGCGTCAATGCTCGTGTCGATGTGTAGAAAAGATTGCATACCTTTGAATTTATTGGATTCGGTCGAAAAGTAATTGCGTTTCTAATTAGAAAAAAAACGGAATGACTTTTTGGGCGGCTTAATAATATTTGATGTTTGTCCATGTACGTTGTGACGTCGTATAGTTGAGAAATTATTATTTATATATCTTTTTTTGGTGAAGACGGTTTTTTCATTTTTGTGTTAATTAGTCGTCGATGGGGGATGGTCGAGATGGTCGGCTTGGTCAGTTTGCGGAAGTGACTGCACCCACACGAGAAAGAGATCGTGCGACGAGCCTCCACCTAGTCACGGAGGGCGTCCATGTCAGGGTAGGGACATCAGCGTTGGAAATTGCACGGGCGGACTTTGCAACGGTAAGTCCCTTCGTTTAAATTCTTTTTCCAATTTTTCAAAGCCGTCATCCATAATTCAAAATAATATATATATATTTTTCAAAATTATAATTAAAAATTGAAAATAATATCTTCGTCAAAATTATAACTCGAAAATCCGGTCAGAAAATTATTATAGTAGTTTTTTATAGGAACCATTAATTAATTTTTTCATCAACGTTAAACCACCCTCCAATTGTCAAAGTATCGCGCCCTCGTCTAAAAAAATTAAAAACGATGATTCACCACACGATTTTCCTTTCCCTTTATATTATTTTTTTTCTTCGTATTTTACAGTCGGCCGAGCGAAGATGGGTGGAGCGCAGTTGACCGAGGAAGGTGAGTCTTCTCTCTTACTCATCCATGCAAATGTCGGAACCATAAATTCGCCGTTACGTCGCACGACATAAACAACATTTAATCGCGTCGTGTAAGAGTCCTCCCTCGCGTGACACATCCTCGCGACAATGCGACACGTTTACTTTCGTCGGGCTCGCGACAGTTTCAGTCCACGTGTAGTTACAAAAAGCCCACGCGAATGCTCGTATCACTATTCATCCGGTGAATACAATTTTTTTTAAACATACCGGTGTACAAGATGAAATTATACGTGTCGAGAGAGAAAGCGTTATTCGCTTGATCGTCGCAGGATTCGGATTGCAAATATGCCCGAGCAACTGTGCCCGCGGTCCTCGTCCTACGTCCAGCTCACCCTTTCGCGATCATCGTTGTACCAACGGCAAATCACATGTAGACAAATTTACCCAAGCCTGTGTGGAAATGCAACCCTAGTTGGCTTACAAGAGGGTTGCCATTGGTGGCAGGACCTATCGCTCGAACGGTCCAGTCCTCGTCATTTCAAGAAAAGACCGCTCTATCGAAATACAAAATTCCACCAATTCCACCCTTTTATGAAAATTCCACTCGAAAAAAATCAACCCTCGTACATCATTGTAAAATTTCAACCCCCTGGATCGATCGATAATTGATTCGAATTAAAGAGCAATTTACTCTTCGCGTCTCTTCACGTGCCAATAGCTGTTACGCCGTCTAATGGCTATCACCTCGTGAATAACGGCTGTAAAGCTTTTACCCTACCACCGGTATTTACTTTTAATTATCCGAGCGTTTAATTATTGACGCACGAGCGATGCCGCGCGAGTGCCTATAAGCGTGCACCCTAATTGCTGTAGCCGGTCCCCCCACCACTCCCCTCTCACCCTCTTGCTCTCTCTTTCACTCCCTTTCTCGATATAAACAATTGGAACAATAGAGGTCGTACCAACGATCGGAGAAAGAGGGAGTTGTAACGTCTCTCGTTCTCTCTTGAATCGAGTCTCGTCGAAGCAAGGGCGTCGCGGTCTAACCCAATCCAGCTATGGAGAAACGATGTAGACAGAGAGAGCGTGGTGATGGTGGGGGGTGGGGCAGGGGGGGGGGGGTTGTATGGCATACGCCACAGAGACGCCGTATAGTCCGGTATCGACCGTGGCGCATCAAAGTTGCACGCGATGTACAACCCGGCCGTGGTGTGCCCCCAGGGCAAAAAGTGCCCGAGCGGGGGTGGCTTTAATATTGAAGAAAATTATGTAATCGGTGGGCCGGACCGTTTCTCTCCATCGCCCATGAATATATATATATATATATATATATATATATATAGGTATATACATCCTCCACCTTCGTCGAGACTCCTCCGCGTCTCTCCAGAAGGGGGGAAGAATTGATCGTGCATGCAAATAAAGTGCCATTATCGTTCGCCACTGTGTCCGTGTGTTCCCTAGCCACATACATCGCTATATACGAGCGCAGCGTGTGCATTATACGTAAATGTATGAATAAGAGGGCTACGCGTACTATTACTACACGGATAGACCCGAGATATGAATAGTGGATGTTGGTGTACAGGCCGATGGAACGAAACGGCACTGAACCCCGCGACTCTCGGGATTGAGGAGCATTGAACTTGAATTTACTAGGTCTAGGTCCGATTTAACGATAGAACCGGGAAAACGATAAATCGTATGATTTATAACTTTTTTTTATCGTCGAATTATTCCGAACACTTCCTGAAAGTTGTAGTTTTTGGAAATAGTGTTTCGAATATTTCGAATTCAACGAATGTATGCAAGTGTTTTTTTATTTCCTGATTACAGCCAACAGACAAATGGACGTGGCACTGTATGTGGGTTTGACGGTAGCCTGTGTCGTGATCGGTGGTCTGGCCTTCTTTTTGGCGAGACTTCTCAGACGGAAAGGTCGCGATCACTCGCTCTACTCCATGGCTCGCAACGGTGAGTCCTTAGATATGCGATCACTCGACGATCGACGGCACGACATTCATCGCTATTAGCCGCGAATAAGAGGAAGAGAGAGAGGGAGAGAGAGTGAAAGAAAAGAAAAAACAAAACGAGAAGAAAAGGAGAAGGTCCTTATTCTCTCGATATGTCTCGAATGCGAAAAACGAAAAATCGTCGTGATTGCAGAATTTCAGCCGGAGTTCTTTCCGGATCAGGACAAGAAGCTGAGTCTACAGCCAGACGTGACGGCGACTACGGTGCCGGCTTGCTACGAGTACCCGTTCGATCCGAAGCTATCGCTGTCTCGTTCCCTGTCCGAGCATCACTACGACGTTCCTCATCTCTCGATAGCGCCTCAACCCTCACCGATGTCACCTACCCCGAGCACGTCCACCCAGGAATCCTGCAGCGACAAGCAGATTCACTCCGACAGCGAGAACAGCGTGACAAGCTCTTACCCGTCTTCCGACTCGACGTACAACGTCGCTTCGGAGAGCGTAAGATTGCCCAAGCTCGAGACCGGGAATGTCGCGAGGGCGGCGGTTAATACCCGCGGTGCTTTGCTCGTTCTTCCGGACTCGGGTATATCGATGTCCGTACCCGAGGGAGCGGTACCTAAACCACTCAGGAAGGAGCTCTATCTCGCTGTTCTCAACGAGGATCGATTCAGGCCCCGTCTACCCGGTGAGTTTGAATTATTACAAATTATACCATGCACGCACTCACGCACGATTCGAAATCAATCGTCGATCAAAATAATCGTTAAACATTATTACTAATTTTGACCCATTTTTTCACAATTTTCATTAGCTTGAACATTTATTTATTTATTTATTTTAACAAATTTCTGATATTTTAAAATAAATTCTCAATTTAATTGCTAGAATATTTTATTTCATTATAAAGAAAAACTTTTTTATTTTTTATTTGAAATTTTATTCACTTATTTTCAAGTGGTTTTATTTATCTAAGAAAATATTAGTATAAACGATTATTCACGCTTACTCAATTCTTCTTATTTGGATGATTTTTCATTCGAATCGTGCTCGTATCAATTTCCAAATACTGCAACGTTACCCCGACCATACAATTACAATTTCACGCATGTGTTCGATTGAATGTATCACACGCTACCATCATAATTTCTAACAATATATTGACTTATCAATTTGAAACGCTCATTCGTGACTCGCGCATCGAGTCCACCACTCGTCCACGTAACTTTCCTCGACTTCGTTACCGTTCGAAACCGTCACGTTTCATTCCTCATTTTTTCTTTTTTCATCCAGACGACTTTTCAATTCTCACTTTGTGGTACAACAGAGTTCTTTACGCCTCGATAGTTCACTCGTGCTTCGTTCTATGAATAACAATAAATCGACATGCGGGTCTCTCTTCTAGCCACCTCATTTCATTTTCATTCTCGTTCCATGACCTCCGACCGATATACCGGTCTATATCGTTCGAGTTTTCTCTCTCTGTGTCTGTGTCCGTGCGTGTGTGTGTGTGTGTGCCCGATGTACACGGAGAAACGAATGGTATTGCCCGGTACAACAGAGATGGGATGGAAGAAAGAAAGAAAAAAAATCCCTCTGAAACGAGAACTGGACGCTTTTGAAACGCTACCACGCCCCTCCGACGGGAATAACGCCGGGCGATAATTTTATTACGAGTCGATCGCCGAGAGAGTGCGCGTACAGGCTCTCACTCTTTCTCTCCCTTTTTCTCTCTCTCTAGCTCGCCGGTGTTCCGCAACGGAGCGTGTATTTCATACGCACACACGCGCGCACACATTGAACGTGCTCTGCTCTCTGGGTTTGCCCAGCAGAGACCCCGATGAGTCTCGGTTTAGTTCCAGCAGCCCATGCTGCTGGTTACGACGTCGTTTCTCACTGGGATTCGCCCCAACGAGGAACACTGTGCGACCCCGATACGAGTGTTGTTTTTCTCTCTTTCTCTCTCTCTCTCTTTCTGCTATATATCGCAAACTAACTCGCCTTCTTCCCTCACGTGTTTTTTCCCAGGATTTTTCCTGTCCCTCCCTCTCTCTTCTTCCCGCGGCAACCATGTGGCTCCAGGAACCTAAATTACCCGCGCACAGGCTCATCCCCCTAGAGAGAAAGTGAAAATAAAATTACGATCGTTCCCATCAGGAATCCAATAAAACGATATAAAATAATAGTCACGTCAGCGGGGGGAATAGCGTTTGGGAAGAGAAAAAAAATTCACTGAGCAACTGATATCTTGATTGACGCGAATTAAGGTATCGTGCAAAGAAAGAGAGAGAAAGAGAGAGAGAGAGCGGAGGGAGTCTAACGGAAAAAGAAAAGAAAAAGATTCGATAAATTTACTTGCACGTAATGTAGTTTATTCGTTTACGAAAGAGCGAGCTCATTGTCGTAAACGAGATTTGGAGATTGCTCGAAAAATTTCCACGTCGACGCATTTTTTTCAGGAGAATCTCGAGACTTTCTTTCTATTTTCGTTCAATGGTATACCGTACCATAAACGAAAATGAGAAAAACAAGCTCCAAAGCGAGATAAAACGAAAAGTTTCCATTTGTTTAGTTTCAATAAAATCTAATAGAATTTTGTTTTCTAATATTTGTCAATGATTCGTTTTTCATACTTGTGAACGCATGTGAGCGAGAGAAAGATAATTTTTGAGAAAAGCAGGTGGACAACGGAAGGAGAAGAAAGGTGAGAGTAAAGAAAATTTGGTTTTATTTGTGTATGCGCAGAGGGAATAACGCAGCTCTCGGCAGTGGTGACATGTGGTCCAGCGAGCGCGAGTTTTAACAAGCCGGTGATACTACAATTCGAGCATTGCGCTATGTTGCATCCGGCAACCTGGGAATTGAGCGTCTGGGCAACGGACGACCTCGATACGGAGGAAACGACGAACGCGGCGATCGCAAAGGATCAGCCGATAACGTGGACGAGGGTACTGACCCTTGGCAACGAGACGATAAACACACCGCTATTCACCCAATTGGATCATGCCGAGGCGTTCATAGTTACCGAGCAATTGCGCGGTTACGTCCTGGCAGGACAGAGCATCGACGGTTCGATGGCAACGAAACGATTGAGATTGGCCCTGTTCGCGAGTCAGACCGGACAGTGTTGCGTACGAGTTTACGCCGTCGAGGACACCAAAGCCGCGATGAAAGCTATGGTCGATCGCGAGACGCAGATTCGCGGCTATCTCCTCGACAAACCGAGAACATTGGTTTTCCAGGATAACGGTGAATCGCTACGCGTCAGTCTCGAGGAAGTCGGGAACGAGTGGCAGAGCAAGTCACCGACCGAACGACAGGAAGTGAATTTCCGCGACGTTTGGAATTGTCAAGAAAATACGACCCACGTTACCTTTGGCCTCGACACGGCTTTCGGACCCTCGACAACGCGAAGCTACAAGCTTCAAGTATCTCAGGGCAATTCCGACGCCAGGCAGGTATTCAGGATCGTTTACGATGGTGCAAAACAACTCGTCTCGTCCGGCAGCGTTACCAGACCGCTCAGAGAAGTAACCGTTGTCAGCAGCGGACATGCCAATAACGCGACCACCGACTCATCCGCACTGAGACCATTCCGGTTTACGAGATCGCTCAGGAAACAACTCTGCCAGTGTCTCGATCCACCTAACGCTCTTGGCAACGACTGGCGAATGCTCGCTCAAAGACTTCAAGTCGATAGGTCAGTAAAATTTTCAATCGTGTACCTACGTTTTTATACGATTTTATTCAATTCGTTGGATGACGATTGCTATTCGATTTTCTCCATTTTTAAAATATTATTAGAATAAAGGCATTTTAAAGATAGCTATTCGGCGTTGTTTAATTTATTTCGAGATTCTTTGGAATATTGGAAAGTTTGGGTTGTTATTACCTCGAATTTCACGATTATTGGTTGAGGGAATATTCTTACTAGGAAATATCCAATTTTTTCGCAAATTTATAACGAAACCGTCGAAATTGTCTTGAATATTAATGAATTTTTTCAAATTTTTTTTAATGATCCGTTACCAGGTATATCAATTACTTCGCGACCAAGGCAAGCCCAACGGAGCACATCTTGGATCTCTGGGAGGCGAGGCACCGCGAGCCGAGCGCGGTCACGGATCTGCTCAATCATCTGAGGGTCATGGGAAGAACCGATGCCGCAACGATTCTCGAGGCTCAGCTCGGCGCCTGGCTCTAAATCAAACTCGTTCGCCAACGAAAAAACCTGTGCGAGACGCGAAACGAAGAGTTTGGTTTCAGAAACGCAAAAAAAACGAACTTAAAAAAAATCGAACTAGGTGACGTGAAATGTTGAATCATTGATAAGTTGCTTCAAGTGATAACGAAAATGGTGATCGCATCGTCGTGGCGAGAATTTCGACGAAATCGCGCGCGTGCTATGTGCGACGGGTGAAAAGAACATTTTTTACCAGTGATCGAGAAATAAGTGACGAACTCGATATCGTCGACGAGTTTTGGGACTGAAATGATAGAGCAGCCGTCACGAGACGAAGGAAATGTTCCAAGGTAATGAAAAACAACAAAAATAAACAAAAATATATATATATAGATATTTAAAAATAAACGTGTTAACGATAATAATATTAAGGAGTTTTCGACGCGGCGGCCTATCGAACTACTGCCTTAAACGCTCTCGACGCCACGAAGGGGAGCTTCTTTCTCATGCTCTCTTGAAAAATTGTAAATATAGATGTTGCGCGTTGGTAGCTCAGCCGGGGTGAATTAACGTGGGACGAACTCTTGAAAAAAAACAAAAAAAAACAATGCGAAATGAAACAAAAAATATATGAAAATAAAAATAAAACATCAAGAACACACTTTCTCGGTCTCGGTCCAAACGGTGGCTTAACGCGACGCGGTGGAACGAGCCGAAAGCCCCGGCACGTTAGCGTTAAAAATAAAAACAAAAAGAAAACAAGAAAACGAGATAAATCGAGATCGAAAAAAACGATAATTAGACGATGTGACGAAGTAAATATTAAATAGAGAGAGAAAAAAAACTATATGCATTTAGATGGATATATGTAAATATAACAGAAGCAAAGTAAATATAAATATACACCAGGCTGAACGGACGCGACGATCGTTATCGGGTCGAAAAACCATTATTATACAGGAGTACATGATAAGATAAATACCGAGATGGGAATGAAGAGCCGGAGGATCGAAGAAAAAACGAAAAACGAAAAGAAATGGTCGAACGGTATCGCGGAATATTGTTGATTTGTTATCGAAGATGAGTAAATGTGAAAGAAGTAAAGAAAAAGAAAAATCCACGTACATACACATACAAACACACTGCGCAGATATATGTAACGCGTTGGAAAAAAAACGAGAAGAAAAATGAAATATACACACACCAACACACGAAAGAACACAAGCAGCGTTGGTTTTTTGCAAAACGTGCCAAAATCTCATTGGATTGAGCCCCGAAAGACTCGGGAAAAATGGTTTTCTTTTTCGGCACCAAAACTGGGGTCAACACTTTTTTACCGGTGTTTTTTTTGCATTTTGTTCTTTTTGGAATATTAAACTTTGTTACGTAAATTTGAATTATTACGATGTTATTCGACCTACTGAGTTCGATACTTTGGTCTCTACGTCGACAATACCGCGGTTACTACATTCTATTGTCCAATGGAAAAATAGAATATTCCTTCGTTCGGAATTTTCCGAAAAACGAGTACGACTCCCGACGGGATGTACGCGCGTCAAAACCATATTAATTTAATGGAAGTTTTAAAGATGGACAAAAAAAAGAAGAAAACAATGAAACCAATAAAACGCGTCAAAGTTTATTTCGAAGAATTGTATATTTGTTACTTTCGACGAATAAAATATTCTTGTATACCTGATGAGAAAACATACACGCGCCTCTCAAAGTGTCTTCATTCATTATTTCGAAACCTATCACCAATCGACAAAAGACGTTGAAAATATGAAGAAACCCAAAGGAACCAAAAGCGAAGGAACGATTTTGAGAGAATCCTTCTACTGGTAAATTTTCACGCTGGAAGCAATACTTGCTTTATCAGACCCATTGCACGTTCCAGCATTTCCCCATTCTCCTGTAACTCCTCATCGATCGCTAATGCTGGAAATTGTAATTTTTTATTTCCTAGCCAACATGCAACGGTATTATCATTATCTCTTACAAAGGATAATCGACTACCGATTTTATCTGGAGCCCGAATACTTCATCGCCGTATTTGTAAAACTGATTGCGAGGGATGAAGAAGACCGATTGACTCAACGATAATGTTGATAATATTCCGAAGCGAGGAGAAGTAAGAGTTTGCTCGAAAGAAAATCGTAAGCCAAGGACTCGACGAATGGTGACATCGACTTTACTTTGGGGAATTTTGTTGTCTTCTTCAACCTTTTTCCAATAACGTTCCTACAGGATCGAAGGTATTTTCTTCCCCTTTGCTCGCGCGCGTACCTCGTGCAATCGCTGCTTGCCCGATATCTTCCTTCGGCTCTCTTCCTCGTCCTGCCTGTATTATAAGGGAAAACGTCGGAAGGGAGGTTCTCGAGATTTTTCCACCAGGAAATATGTGTTCGGCACGAAGTTGGTGAGGGAAGTAGCGGGAGAGAGAAAGAACGAGAGGGAGAAATTCGCACCGAGCGAAGCATGAAAGACGCAACTTCTCTTTCCGCTGCGGACTCAGGACGGGGGAATGGAAACTCTTCGCTTTATAAATACGTGTGAAAAGCTAGAGTCGAAGAGGGAAGAAGGCGATGGTGACAATGGAACTCGAGCGTCGCAATTTCGAGATGTCGATAGCAGTCGTGCGCGACAGATCCACCGACGTTTTCTTTCCATCTTGCTCTCACCCTCGTCGTTCCTCCCTTATCCTTCTTATTTCTTCTTCCTCTTCATCTTTCTCTCTCCCCAAAGCTAGAGACTCTTTCCAACTATCCTGTTCCATCGATGCCTATGTACCTATGTGTGGGTGGCAAAATGCTTTTTTCACCCTATCAGGATCCTCCACATCCGTGCGGCAACCGCCTCTGTTCGGTGTCGACGTAATTCGTTCGTCGTTCTCGCCGCAACGACACGGTGGGTTTCGGTTCATCGGCATTACGCAGTTTTCGTTCCACGCTTCTACATACGAGGCGTTCTACTCCATCACGAGCAATTAAACAAAAACGTCGTCTCGTATTTTTCGTTTATTAATGATAAAAGGATCTTGGCGAACATTACGGAACATCGATGAAAATGTGAGTACTATTATTAATTGTTAAATTTTACGAACCGCCTCGAGATTTTCTGTTGGATAGAACCATGTAATTTAGTTTAATTGATCGAGATTAGATCGATCATGTATCATTCAATATTATCAATATTATCAAACTTCAAGGACAATGTTCCAAGGAGCATTGTCCTCAACGAACGAAAAAGTGAATTCCTCCCATTTCCTTCAACTCGCGAAAAATCGTAAAATATGAATAGAAATAGGGCAAACCCAAGGTAAAAATTGACAAAGAAATCGCAAGCTTCCTCCACCGTCATACAGTCCAGCAACCTCTATCTCCCCATTCCCTAGATTTTTATTTGTACCAATCGTAACGTTCGAAATTATTCCTCCAAGACTCGCGACTTCCCGTCTCTACTTACAAATATGTATCACCATCCTTGCAACATATTTACGTATATATATATGTCTCAGCGTTTGCATCGTCGTTCTCAACGAAGGGTGAAGTTTCGCGATTTCGTTGCGTAAACGTAACGGAATGCGCACAAGTGTTTTTCGAGTGCTACAGCATGTTGCCGCATGGAAAAAGGCTAAGTGCCATAAAAATAGCTCGAGCGGTTACTTCCAGAGTCCCGTGTGTGTCGAAAGAGAGAAAGAGAGAGAAATGATGATGGTGATGTTGGGACGAGCATATAGAGAGCCCTCACACGTCGATATATAGCAACACGTCTGGGTGGCTCACGTGGCGCGGCGCGATAGCCCGAAACCCATTGGCACGTACTCGTCTCGCTTCTGAGGCGTGCACGGTTAAAGCACTTCGCGAGTGCTTCTCACTCTCCGCCTGTATAACACGACTTGGCGACTCCACCCCATTCACGCCCCTGGCTTCTGTATTGCCAGACTCCGTTTACCTACGTATTTCGTTCGTTTCTCCTACCCGACCTCGATCGAAAAAAGGAAAAAGTACGTATCACGCTTTCGATACGTACGGATCGTAAAATATAGGCCAGTAGAGAGCAGCGGACGCGCTCTTTGTCCTCACTCTTTCGGCAGATGATACAAATCTCGCTTCTGTTTGCCCCGATGCAACAAGCTCGAGACTCAGTCAACCTCGAGCCAATCTCTTTTCTTTTCCTTCTTTGGAACGTCGGTGAAGTGCGAAATCCTTTATCGAACGATCATTGCCTGTCGGGAACGAAGCAAATAAAAAAGAAACAATCTCAAAAAAAGCAGAAAACAACGACGTAACATCAGCTTTTTCGAGCGAAAGGTCGAATTCGACGAACAACAAGGGTGAATATTCGGTCTTGCAGGATCTTTTTTTTTCGACGTATGCGGAAGCCTCCTCCTTTTTGTGAGAAAAAAAAAGCTGGAAACAAAAAATTACATCGTCCAACGCTTGACTTTGACGCACGCGCTCGACCCTGTTGTTCGAGGGTCGCATCCCTTTCCGGTTCATTCGATATTAGGTATATATCTATATGTGTCTTTACTATAACGGAATATTTCTGTCTCTACCAGTGTCCTGCATTCGCCCGGTTTGAATTAGAGTCGTAGTGACGAGACTAGAAAAAGGGCACGGGACGATATAGATCACGCCGATAACTGCCCCGTTTTTTTGCTCAGCCAGCAGCACGTCCGTCCGTTGAAATAGTAACATCGGGATCATTCGTGTTAACTCCCACTGTCCAACTTTTTCTCTTTCTCTCTCGTCTCGTCTCCCATCTCGAAGCGAACAGCGAGAGGAACAGCGTACAATGAAATCCTTTTTGCCCGTCGCTTCGTTGTTTAACGGTTGATTGACGTTGATCGAGGGGATACCATGGCGATGCGAGATACTCCGTTGGAGTTTGCGAAAAGGGAATATCGACGTACCGTATCGAACGCTCGCGAACTTTCGTCCTTTTCGCACCGTATAGAACCGAATACGCGTCCATCGCTTCTGCACAGTCGTTTCCTATCCGTACGGTCGATGTTCGAGCTTAGAAATTATCGAGGGGTGGGTGGAATTGAAAGCGTTGCCAACGAACGAACGGAGATGGTGTCGCGAAGAATATCGTGGGGTTGCGCGGAAGCGAGACGCGTGACACGTCCCCCGAGGGCTAAACCGGGCATGGGGAGGTTTGCTAAATAGAAGACCCATTAGTAACGAATACCGCGAGATGTGAATCGTGCTGTAGAGCGCTCACGGGCTTAGTAATAATGCCCACCGCGTGTGGACACGCGGGATAATTTTACCCCTATCTTCGACGATACCCCGACGCACCCTCCGCGATTCCATCTAACTCTCCTTCCGTAGGCCTAAATACGTTTGTACTATACATAGATATATTTGGAATTGTATAGGAATAGCGAATGATCGACGTCTAGGAATCGACCCCTGCTACGAGGGTTGAACGTCATAGATAAGAGGAATGAAATTCGTTCTGCCTCGGCTCCTTTATTTTCCCTCGTATCAAATATAGTTTCATCTATCACCATTGCATTTTCACTTCGAATAATAATTCGGTTGCTTCAGTTTGATAAAAAAATAACAAATTTATTCGCATATTTAAAGAAAAATGTCATTGAAATTGGTTTCATTTTTTATATTTTTTGGGGTTGTTTTTTTTCGTTCTTTTTAATTTTTCATTTCAGGTTCCCTCGTGACGAGTGTGACCGAGAGTCGCGAGCGGTGACGATAATTTTGAAGAGGGTCAGCCTTGCGGTGGCTCGTACCTCCCTCGGCTTTCTATCGCCCTTCAACCCCTCGCAGGAGTTTCCCTCCTCACTCCGAAAACCCACGCGATAATAGAGCCTACTGTATGTGTATACATCTATATATACATATATATATATATATATATATATATATATATATATATATATATATATATATATATATATATATATATATATATATATATATATATATATATATATATATATACGTATGTATATACCTGCCGAACGAAATTGGCAGCTGCTGGCAGTAGTGACCACCGCGAGCACTAATTTCAGGAGGGTGCGTGCGGCGCCTCGGCCCTGTAATTAAGGGAGTTTGTCATCCGAGTAAAAAACCCTCCCGCACATATACACGAGAGAAGTCGCATAGACGCGAACTCACGTACAGTCGAGCGCGGGACAAGAGGATGCTCGACAGGCGCGATCGTTGATTGGTACCGTAATTGGCCTGATTGTCTCGTGGCCCAATTAATTTAATTACCTTTAATTGCATATCGGAAACTTCTACATCGCGTATTTCTTTTGCCGTACCAGATTAGTCCCTGTGCCTGCCAACGTTGTTTTTTTGTCGAGCTTTGTGTTAGTGTGTGTGTGTGAGTGTGTGTAACGTTTCGTTTTTCTTTCTCCACCTTTTTTTTAATTTTCAAATTCATCGCGAGAATGTACATGTAGTTGAGACAAGAACGATACGAGATGAATTCTCTCTTCCCCCTCACCCCCTCGCCATCTCTCTCGCTCACGGTCTTTCGCGCTTTTTTGCATTTTTTCTTTTCTTAGCTCGCTGAAACGAGTCGCCTTCGTCGTCGTCGCTCGTTTCTATCCGCGACATAAATGTTCGTCCCTCCCACCTCTCTCGCGTTAAACCCTCGCTCGTCGTTTTAATTTTATTTCCACTCACGGGACTCTCGCGGCCGCGCGCGAGTCTCTTTCCCTCTCTCTCGCTCTGACACACACACTTTTTCTCTCTATCATCAAGGAGAGAACGAGCGAAGAGTTATCGAACGGCTACTCCTTTCGGCGAATCAATTATCGAACTGCCCCCCCCCCCTCTTCCTCCTACCCCACTCCATCACCCTTCCTCTCGCGAGATTCACCCCGCGCCAAACTTAATGGAATAAATTAATCGTAAATAATGAAGCAGCGATCCTATATATATAAGGAGGATGATGTATAACGTAATAGAAATTTGTGTGCATAGTGTATTATAGCCGGCCTATGCCAACCGAGACGCGTATATATCGCCGCATATATCCTCGACTCGGGACACCGATCGCCCGGCGTAATATCGAGACATTATTAATCGCGTGTATGTGTATATATATAAATGTATATCTATATTTATATCAACGATATGGGAAGCAAGGACGATGTACGTTACAACGTTGTACGAGAGGAGAATCGAGACTCGTTTTTGATTTATCGATATTCTCCCGTGCTTCGCATCATCGCGTCGTTTAGCATCCTCCGTCATCGAGACATTAATCAAAACTCGCTTCGAATCTAAAGAGAAAAAAGAAGGAAGGTGGAAAGATAAAAAGAAAGGGGGAACAAAAATAAAGAAATAAGCTATAAAATAATATCAACGCTCGGGCGGGATCTCGAGAAGCGACGGCTCATTTGCAACTGTTGCGTATATTTCGCCCGTCGGTGCTCCGCCTACTCGCGCGTTTATCCGCAAAATTTGAATTTCATTCGTCGCATTAGCCGCGTCGACGCGAATATTCGCTTAAATTCACATTTTTCAAATAAGCCTCCCTCCTTCTTTTTCCCACGGGCTTTCCTCACCCTTGATTATCGATCGATAAATCCTTCATCGTTTCCGACGATAAATCGTCGGTTTATCTTGCATTCATCGTAAAACCGGTGAGACCTGAGATAAATAAACCACGATATATCGATTATTAATAAAACGATCGATCAATCGGTTTTCTCTATATATACGTCGAAGAGCGCGAAGCTATTCGATAAACATAAATTCGCGAAAATAATTGAAATCACGAATAGTGCATTTAATAATTTTTATTTTTTCATTTCGTATATCCGTTACGATTCCTATCTTATCAACCGGCGAGACACTGATATGGAATCATGCGGGAATAATACAATCGCGAAATAACTAGAGAGGGAGAGATGAGAGACGTACCTACTTAGCTATCGTATACATATACATATCGAACAAATGCTCGGGTCCGTAGCGTTTTCTGGCAGTACACCCGGAGCTGTTTATTACAGAGAGAATTATAAGTTTATGGTTCAGTCGGTTTTGTCGCCGCGGGAGTCTAGTTTATGTAAATTGCACGCCACTCGAAAGCTCCTTAAAATGCCTGGGCGATATTGCCGTTTCTACCCCCTCTGTACTACGCTGTACGGTATAATACATATTACGTATATTTATCTCTTTCTCTCTCTCTCTCTCCCTCTCTCTCTCTCTCTCTCTCTCTCTCTCTCTCTCTCTATATATATATATATATATATATATATATATACATTATAGCGTAGTCCACGGCCTCTTTATACAGTGTAGCGTAGCCTCCTGTGTTTTGCCTGTCCTCGTTCCACCTCTCGTACATAGTTCCTAGCCACTCGCCTTTCTCGCCTCGGCTCCACCAACGTAATGGCATGCAAATCTCGGCTAGTTCCAAAAGTTCGTTATAACAAGCTGCCGAGAGCTTAAAGAGCGAAAGCTCCCGAGCCTCGTTCTCCTAGCGACGAACGCCGAAACGCGATATATTAAGCGTTTATTTCGCGCGGAAGAACGACGAGCCTGCTCACGAGCCCTTTTTCGATTTCGCGGGAAGACGCGTTATAGCGCCAAGACCCTTCGAGTTTCAAAATTATAATGTACGACGATGAACACTGCTATAATCTAAAAGAAAAATTTCCAAGCGGTTTTCACCCCTCGACGAAACTTCTCAAGAAAATCCTTGTTTCACACGTCCATCGATATTTTTTTTAGAAACAATAAATATTTTCGATATGAAAATATACACTTTTTTTTGTAACTTACGTTTTATACGTATCGCACTTTGAAATGCGTGGGCAAGTCATATTTTTGGCTCAAGGAAGTTGCATAAAGAGAAATTTTTATCGTACTATAAAATCTGGGGCGATTTACGGGACAATCGAGTATCGTTCCGCAGTGAAAACGAGAAAGGGAGAGAGAAAGAAACACGTTGTGAGAAAGTCATTAAATTCGGTTACGTTATACGAGAGATGGTATTACACTTTGATCGATCATAATTTTAATGGTGCAAGAGAAAAGAGTGAAAGGATATATATCCGTTCACTGGTGGCAGATCTATATATGTACATATTGTTCACAAAGTCGTTAGTCATCCCGACGATGTATGTACTCATGATCAGACCCAATGACGAGTGCTTCGAAAATACACATATATATATATATACATATACGTACGTCCTGTACTTAAAAAACCCCCTGTGGGAAAGGGTGTGCGCTCGAACATCGGAGCCGAAAAACGTTACGCCGCACAATTACTCGATGGAAAGAAAGAACCAACGTTGGTCGACTTTCGACTCCCCGCGGTCGAAAAATCCATTCCGTCCATTTTTACTCCTCCCCCGTTACGCTGACGTAACGTTGATCATCGCGCATCTACGATCGCTATGAACGCTAGGATATCGTAGTCTTTTTTTTTGTTCATAAAAATGCTGTAGAAAACTAAGTTCTATGGGCCGAGAATTTTGTTTCACCCTGTTTCGTCGTGTACGGCTGTGCCACGCGCCACACGGTGACAGGAGCAATTTCCGGTTTGGCGTATTGTAACACATACGTGTGCGTATCTGTACATTTCCGTATCGATTCTGTCAGGGTCCTCCATCTTTTTTTTTGTCGAGCAGTCGTCATTCTGCTTCATGGTCCACGCATACGAGACTGTGTACCGAACAGACGAACGAAAATTTACACAGAGCCCGTGAGAGAGAGAGAGAGAGAGAGAGAGAGAGAGAGAGAAAGAGAGAGAGAGAGAGAAAGAGAGAGAGAGAGGGAAGTACATTAGCTGCGTAAGGGAGGAAGACGGGATTGGAGTTATCGAGAGGGGTAGGTAGAGAGCAACGAGCGTGTGTCGCAGCGCGTGCATCCCAAGTAAATATATATAGATATATACACGATTGTACGAAAACGCGTATCGAGCTTCCCCCTTTCGCCCTGATGCTCGATTCTCTCTTGCTCCTCCTCCTCCCTCGTTCGGAAGTTCCCCTCGATGATTTGCTCCCGGTTGCCGAGAAGACTCGACACATTTTGGTGGTCGATACGACCCGAGAGAGAAAAGGCGAATAATCATCGAGAGGGGACAGGATGTATGGGCCATTCTCATTTGAACTCGATCGACTTTCTAGCCAGAAAATTTTTCGCTTGTTTAGCGATTAAAATAAATATATAGACATTAAAAAATATGTAAATAAAATAAAGAATAACCTTAGGTACTACAGGTCTTCTTGTTTCGGTTGTTTTCATAAAATCGTTTATTCACAGCTCAGACTAGAAATTTGTTCAAATTTCCTTTGCATTTTACACGAAACGCCCCATACGTATTTTGCCTGTGGCTGAACGAGAATGAGAATTTGTATAGGAGAAAGATAACCGATGCGGTGTCTTGCGTAGTCATGGCAAGGTACGAAGGGAAGAGAGAGAGAGAGTGATAGGGAGAGACGAAACGAGAGAGCGACGATAATTAGAGCGAGATGAAGAGCACGAGCGTCAGGGAGAGAGGAAGTCGCGAGCCGTACGGTCTTCGCTCGCGCCGATCCTACGCACCAAATGGATATTAATAGTTGTGCCTGGTGTGCTCCCCGCGATCGTCGCTGATTACCCCGTTACAGCTGTTATCCTTGATTAAAGCCCCCGTGTGTGCCCTTAGTGCTCGGAGAGTTTCCTCCGGCTGCGGTGCCTACTGGTGCGCGCCACACGCGCTGGACTCTCTCGCGCTTGCCCAAAATACGTCTATAAACCTATACATATACATATGTATATGGGTACAAGCGTGGTCATTTATATAAATTCATAGCTGGGGAGAAAGGACGATGGGGCGATTCGGAGGGAAATCAAGAAGGCACGATGCTCCTCGTGCCACCCTTTTTTATCACTTTTTTAAATATACAACTCGACCGAATTTTCGACCATTATGAATTCTCATTAATCGAAAAGAATCACCACCGCTAATAGAAAAATTTTAAACGTAAAATTCGGTCGCTTTGAGAAATGAGTAAATTTTTTTAAATTTCTCGTACAAATTTATGGAACTCTTAAATAAAGAGAAGGAGGGTAAGGAGAGTATTTCTTTTCTTTAAAGCAATGATTTAGAAATACCAAAAAGTAAGTTCACACAACTCATAAAATTTCTTCGTGCCAGGCTCGTTCATTGGATGTCTCTCCTCTTTTTTTCCATCTCACTTATCATTTTTTGAGCTCCATGTTGCATTCTCATCCTTCTTTCGTTCTTCCCTCCCTCTCTGTCTCTCTCCCGCCCTTTCTCTCCTCGTCGTGAGCATCTCCCGAGAACTTTTTCAGAGTCCCGGTGGCCGCCGTAAACAAAGCCGAGTAGAAGGTTTCGAGCTCGAGAGCCAGCATGGGGCGGTCCTCTCTTCAGTGCGAGCGTTCGCTGCATATCCTCTTCTTCTTCGTTGCTGCCGCAGCTCTTACCGATGCTTAAAAGCCGCAATGCCGAAACCGGTTCCGTTATGCTTCGTTATGTATCCCCCGAGTTCGTCTACATAGTCGTAGTTATATATATATATATATAGTTTCACCGATGAGAAAAGTTGCTGCTGCAACTGTGGTCCTCGCGTTTCTCGCAGACGTATTATGCGCGTCTTTCCTCGGGCTGAACCAGATTCGCATTAAAGCTCGAAGCATGAAGAGGCCCCCGGCAAACAGGCGATATTATCCATTTTTTGGTGTTTCTTTTTTCCTTTCCTCAACTCACAGTCTAATCGCGCACGAAAGTTACGGCTCGTTTTAACAGCACGAAGAGGGGCAGTTCCTAAGAACGAGACGGATAAAATATAAAGAGAATCGGAGAGTAAACGCTCGTTTCGTTCTCTCTCGAGTCGAGCTACCACCACACGTCTTTCTCTTCTTCGTCTCATTACGCGAACCACCCTTTCCCGTACGAACGTGAAACTACATCGCGTGGCGATAAACGCGGATGAGAACACGAGATAATCATTTTATTCCCTACCCCCTTCCCCACACTCAGCATTTATGAAACTTTATTATTTTATTGCGAGGACGAGGCTTATCATTACGAAAAGAAGAGAGGTATACGTAGTCAACCTAACGACCGTGAATTTTCCGGATTCCACGTGTAATCTTGTTTATTTTTCTATAATGTAAACGTTCTATCGCGTTTCGAGCTAACGGTGCAAGTGGGAACGAGGATGACGACGGAGATGCGCGAGGTGGTCGCTACGAGAGAGAATCTGCCTTTGGCCGTTTTCACGGGCGTAAATCATTCGAGTCTACAACGCGATATGCACAATCCTGACGTCTGTTGAACGACGCGACGATGCACGAAACTTTTACCACTTGTCGTGGAAGCGACCGCTTCGACAAATAAATTTCTTATCAAAACTCCCGCTTTTCTACTGATACGAAACGTATGCGTTTTATCACTTCCCACGTCTCACTAGACTATTCGATCGTCCCGTTCATAAGAGAATAAGGGAGCACTTAATAAAAATAAAACAAACAAGTCTGATAATTAATTACCTTCGAAAATTCTTCATTTAACGAATTTTTTGTTTCCTCAATTCGAAAATTTTCAATTAAACGGAGCACAGACGTTATTCGATCCCGGTATAATTTTTTATCTACGTCTGAAATTATCGTAGATATTATTTCAACTCGTTTCTCGTCGAGTCTTCGTTCTCGAAGCGGGAGGATTATTTATAAGGTAGGAAAGGAGAAAATAAAATAAAAAGCTTCATACCGGCTTCCGTCTGATGACCATGCGGTACTTATACACGTAGAAACAATACCAGTCTTCGTCGGTGTTGTTGATGCCGCCTCGTCGACGGTGGGCGAACCGGCGCAATTAGACGGATAACAGGACCAATAAAAGTATCGTTTATCCTCGGCTTCTGGGCGCTCGCGCGCCGCGACAATTGCGACGGGAAGCGATAAACCTCGCGTGTAATTCTATGGTGAGCGCGCTCGTACGATGTTGCTTGGTACAAAAATAAATATATGTATACCTATCACATATCTATATATATACGTATATAAAATTTGCGCCGTGTCGTCGAGCAAGGTAAGTACGCATCGCACGTTCTCCAGGTTCGTCTTTCCTCGAGTCTCATATCCTCGGTGCCATTTAGCACCTCTTTTCCTCTCCTCCCTCCTATTCTCACCGTAAAAACTATTTTCAGATGTAAAAAATTGTGCACCCCCTCTCCCATTCAGCAAATAGTAGGGAATTATCAATCTCCCGGCCATGACTAGGCGGTAATTCGCTTTTCTTCAGCCTCGGCCATTTAAGTCCCGTTATTGATTCCCGTAACGAGCCTCTCGCGAAAGTAACAAATTGCAACTGCGCCATCATTATTATACTCGAGAGAAACAAAGTGGTTCGCTGATCTTTTTTTTGCTCGGACTCGGGATCATGAATAATTATTTTTATAGCCGTATCGAGTTCAACAGAGCCAAACAAAATAAACAATTTGAATATATTTATATCGTTGTCAAATTTTTATAGAAAGTAGAGACCGGAAGTATTTATCAAATGCATGATAATAATAAAAAAGAAAACGGTGATCGAGCATTGGGGCAATGGAATATCGGCGTGAAAATTCCGGCTTCGTCCTACGCCCGTTCTTCTTTGAACTCGAAACGACGCGATACCGATCAAAGTGTTCCGTGAATACGGGTGTATCTTCGTGTTTCTTTTTTTTTATCATTTTTTTCTATCATTCGCACGTATAAATATAGATGTGTGTGTGCGTATTCGACGAGCGGACGATTACGCGCGTAGGAGTCCTCGAGGTAGAGTCGAGTATCCACGTGCGTGGGTCCCCGGGGACCACTCGCTCGTTTTATTACCTACATATATAGTTATATATATGTGAAAGCCCGGTTTTGATGCAAGCTTCGTCGTTCTCTCTCCCGCTCGTACAATATACTCGAGTATATAGTTAAAACGCCGATGTTAATCGGCACGGGGTCCTCGTTAGCGCTGCTCTCCCGCGCTTGCCACTGCGCGGAGTCGAACGGAGCCCGCGTCTTCGAAATACCGCGGTGGGGTGGAGAGAGAAACAGTGAAAGAGAAAGAGAGAGAGAGAGAGAGAGTGAGAGGAACGCAAGAGCTGCAACGAGCAGAAGCAACGACGAGAAAATTATATTTCCAAATATAAACGTGCTGGCAGTGACCGACGTTCACGGGGGATCAACGAGTCGACTCTCTTCTATATTTATATCTATATATATATATACTTAACCACTCGGATCGTGACATACTAATATATAATGAGTGTGTCCGGGTGAGGTGATAGGATCTAAGCTGGCGATGTATACTCACTGTTTGTCACGCGGTCTGACACGTTAATTACGTGGGCTTAAATGCGATACGCTGAATTTATGAATAATCGATTCCGTCCTGGACGATTGTTTGTGTTGATTTAATCGCGCCGGGAAGTTAAATTTGTGACGTATTAATGAGGATAATATATTTGTTGGCGAAATTGAATTGGACAAGTGGTTGAAAATGGGCACGCAAATTATTTTTCAGTGGGAACGACAAATTGTGTGATTATTTATAAGGCCCAAGAAAATTTATGAATTATTATCAAATTAAGATGAATAAATGTCGCGAACTTGAGACATTTTCGAATTAAAAAATGTGATTTTTATGGAGGAGGGCTCCAAGATTTTGTTTTCAAATTCGTCAAAATTAGACACTCCCCATTGGCCCTTCTCGAAGGTAACCTCACGAAAGGCAACAGATGCGCGTTAGTGCAAAGTGGTTATCCACTTCTGGGACTGGGGGTAGGTTGAGCGGACGAATTTCATGGACGAAATTTATTTTTCGTCTCAACAATTTTTATACGGAGGTTGCAAACACGAAACTTTTTGTTGTCCATCTTTTAATCAACTAAATCCGAGGTGATCGCTAAAAACTGCTTCAACTTAATCCGTTTTTATTTATATACATAGATATAAAGGCGAAAGAGCTAAAACTGAATCGTCGTATCGTGATCGCCTCCTTGGGTTTTGTCAAGCGTGTTCCCGTCTCGCGAAGCTCTCACGCAGCCTTCAAATTAAATTTCTTCCCGATTCGGTTGTTTCCGTTTCCCTGGGGGGATAACGGACCGAGAGCTGCTGCAGAGGGCGCTGACGAGCTCCCTTTTTCTTCGTTGCCCTCAGTTTGGGCCCTTTTTTCTCATTCTCTCTCTCTCTCTCTCTCGCTCTCGCTCTCTCTCCTTCATCCATATCCTTCCTTCTTTATTATCCCCTTAGCTATACTCGCTCCCGCGTCTCAGCTAGAGTCGCGCTCTATCCGCTCCTCGCTTCTGCTACTCCAAGTGCCAATTTGCCGGGGCATCTGGCGGCGGTCTGTTTTTCCTTAAGAGTCTATATGTATGAAGAAAGCGCCTGTGGCTACGCCTTGTCTCTCCTACACTATCTTATTCTCTCGTGTTAAACCCAAAAGCCCATTCCCCTGCTTCCTTCTTTATCGCGCCCTAGCTGTCGAAAGGTAAAGCCTCTTACGACGACGTTACACTGAATATTACCGTATACCGGCTGTACTGTATAGTAAATGATAGGAAAAGGGGATGGAAGAGAGGGTGAGTCTCGAGGGAGGCTTCCAGGACACGCACGGTCCTCGAGGACTCTGTCGCTCTCTCCCTCTTTCCATCTAATCGATTACAATACGAAGTGACATTATAATTTTCTCGTGAAAGAGAACGAATGGAAATTGTGCAGTGGGGCCCAAGGGTCGCTCGCCCTGTTTTATCTCGTTTACCGACTGGGCTGGTTTTCAGAGGATCAAAGGCACGATAAAAAACCACCAAATGCATCCATTTTTCTGTTCGTTATTCGCTTTTAACTTTTTATCTTACTCCACAGAAATTACATAATGTCTAGTCGTCAAATTATATTTGCGCTTCGAAATGCAAGATATATTCATTGTGATTGTAAATTATTAAATTTATTTTCATACAACGGGAACTTTTTGATTTTTAATGATACTTAACGAAACTCTCGAGTAATTTAATCACCGCAAAACTTGCCTTAAATTCGCCCTCTCGGCCCTCTTTCACACTTTTACTCTCGATTTCTCGCATTACCGGCCGTCCCAATTCGCCCTTCTTTACGTAGCTGACGATCCGTGTTTCGACCCGAAGGGAAATTCATTCACTCGTAAGGAGAGAAGAGAGGAGAGACTACAGTGAGAGAAAGAGAGAGAGAGAGAGAGAGAGAGAAATAGGGAAGAGACGAATAACGGAGTCGCATAAATCTCGGTTCGGTGTGTTTCGTGTGAGTCATCGCGAATAGGGGTTGAAAAAAGTTTTCCGCGCATCCCTCTAGGACACCCCTCTTGTATCGTCGAGATACATCCTCGATTTCTTCCTTGTACCCTCTGCATTTGCTATCTTTGCCCCTTGATTCTTATTTCTTTTCTATTCTTCTTAACGCATTTCTCCCCTTCCACCCTTGGCTCTCATTTACTATTTCGGCAACGTCATCCCTTGCTGCTTGCGCCATTAAACAGCGATTTGTTGACGTGCCATGCGTCTCTTAGGTTTCACGAGGCTCGCGGTGATAAACGCGTTATTCTCGAGCGTGTCGCAAATTCGAGGAACGAACGAGAAAGAGAGAGAGAGGAGGGAGAGAATTTTGGGGCTTTTAGTCGACTGTGAGTACGTACTACTCGGAATTAGCGTTGTCAGGGTCTTCTTGGACATCGAATGGAATGCGTAGAAATTCTCTTATACAGCCATCGCTCCTTCGCTCGTCGACTAGACGGCCACGATGACCACACCGTGGCGGGGTAATGATTCGTGTTTGCCGCTCCGGAAGATCCAACGAACCGGGACGAACCCGATGACGCACGCTTTTGCCTCGCGCTCTCTCGGTACAGGAGCGCGAGTTTTGCCTGGGTTTATAGTACACGAGAGACATCATCGTCTTTTCAGCCCTCGCTCTCTCTCTCTCTCTCTCCATCTCTCTCCCTCCCGTACACGCTCACTTGGCAATAAATGCCGAGAGCGCACGTGGGCTCTTTATTCCGTTCGTCAGTGAAATTATTATAGCCTTGTACGAGAGACGAGACGTCCGCGAAAGCGGAAACGAGGGTCATACGACCGCGAACGAAGACAGGATAATTGACGAGCCGGTGATCGAGAAAGTGGGATATCACTTTGTCATAAAAGTGCAGATCGTCCCAGGGCAATCGAGGATTTCGTCATAAATCAATAGTTCACGTGTAAAAAAAAAGTCGCAAGTTGTCTCTTCCGGCGAAGGATAATCTCGATTTTCATTTTTCACGAATTTAACGAAGCGTGCTCCCCTCCCCCAGTTCTATAAAATCTATCAGAGAAAAATCGTTGTACACACTGTAGTACGAGGGTGATTTATTTCGACGACGGGGAATTTATTGATCGGGAATAAAATTTGTTCGTCTCCAATGTCCGTTGCTTTTTTTTCTTTCGAGTGACGGCACGTCGGTGGATGAATATCTTTAAATACTGATGCGCATGCGAGGGAATTTTTTTTAACGGGATTCGTTTCTCACGGGGCGAAAACCCCAAATTTCCTGGCGGTAGAAATGAGGAGGGAAGGATATATCGGTTAGGAATACGAGAGGCTGGTGAACTCGTGATGAGCGAGATCGCGACGAGCTTTCGTGGAGTACGGGTCGGCGGAGTCTTGGAGACACGCCAGAGTGTTCGCGGTGCCTGGCAATTAAGGTCTCTCGGCTAGGACGCTGACGGTTTAATAGACTATCGATGGACGTAACGAGTTCACGTTCGATCGCCACCTTACCTTCTTTATTTATTCTTCGACGCTTGAGTAGATCTTTAAAAGCCCGTCTTCCCACATCACGCATACTCATCTTTCATCCTATTTACGTTCGTTTTACGTCCTTCGCCAATTTCGTATTGAGAAATTTACGTTATGATATCGTAATCGGTGAACGACCGCGGCTCGGGAACTTCGCAACTCTATCTCAATATTCGTCGCAGGAAGAAGTTTAAAGTTCGGAAATGGAAGTGACTTTGTCGGATAAATAGAGAAATAATATTCTGAATTATATTGGTAATAATTAAAAATAAGAGGGGTGGTTAGTGACGTGACATATCGCTTAAATAATTACTGATGCAACTTGGTCATAAGTTAATGGTGTGATTTAATTTTTATATCAATGTCTGATGAACCACAATTTTAGCCCGGCTGCCTCAACGTCGCCAATATTCGTATCTCTTTCCTGAAAGCGTTGCATCGCGAGTCAAAAACAGCTGGAAAAGCGAGCCCCGCGCGAGCTTGAAAATTAATTGCCGTCAATTTTCATTAAAACCCCAGCCATTCCGTTGTCCCATGGTGCTTTCGTCGCTTCTGGGGTTTTAGAACGAAAATAAGGGTCCCGTGTCCTCGAGACGTCTTCATTCCCGCACTTTCTCATCCTCCTCGGGAGGGAAAAAAATTCGTTCGGACGAGGGACTCGGATCGCGGGTCTTTTCGTCGTTGGCGAGAGTGCCCTAAATTCCATAAAGACCCTCGTAAAACCGTTTGAAACAAAGGAAAAGCGTTAAAAAAGAGAAAGATTACTCATCCCACGAGGGTAGCGGGTAGAATGCGGTAGATGCTTGCGCATGCGCGAACCCCGAGCACACGCGGTAGCGCACGGATGTGCTTTGTTGACGTATACACGTATATATAAGTCGCGTTATGGAGTAGCACCTAGCGCGTTCGCTCGAGAGTGCCCCCTCGTGGTGGCCCAGAGGGCATTTGCATTATTGAAAATTTATGACTGCACCGTCTCGAGCTGGCGCGGGAGAGAGAGAGTGAGCCGACAAAAGGGATGGGGGGGGGGCGGAGGGAGGAGGGATGAACCGACGCTTCCTCCACTTTCGGGCATCGTCCTCTTTCTCTTTACTTCGTCGTCCTCGCATTCACCCCGTGTTCTATTCGTATCCTCTTCACCCTCGCGCGGAAATGGATTATGCATTATCTTTCCGGTACGTGGATCAGCGTTAGCCGAAAATTCGCTCGAGGGACTCTTGCGCTCTCTTCCTCTCTCTCTCTCTCTCTCTCTCGCCGCTGGCACGCTTTTCTCTACCCTGACTTATATCTCCCGAAACGCCATCTCACTCTTTCGTTTTAACCCACGAACCTGTCGAGCGAGTGGCCGCGATATTCACGACTGGTGCATGGAACAATTTTTATCCCCGCGGGTGTGGCTGAGATACGAGTTGTAATAATCCCCTTACGCGTTTTAGCGGATCCAAATATTTTCCGCGAGAAGTCAAGCGTCGAGGTATTGTCTTCATTTTGCTACCCTTATTCTATGTACGCACTGAGCAAACCCGTCGTAACATCCACCCTTCATTCTCTCAATTAATAATTATCGCTAATTGTAATGGAATAAAGTTAAAAAGTTGTAACACGGTTTAAATTTTTCAATCCCTCCTACCACTACGAGTAGAGTAAAATCTATATTTATATAAAATATCTGTATATATCACAGATATTTAACCAGGCAGTGAACGATGAACGAGAGACGGTTCTTTCCGCAAAGAAAGAGAGAGCGAGGGAAAGAAAGAGGTAGGAAGACGTAGACGACGAACGACGAGATGCGAGAGCCCGATAAATTATCTTCAAACTGCCTCAAAACTTTCCGAGACAACGGAAGAGAGGTTTGTTCCCCTTCCCGACCCTGGGCGTACGACACTAAATTTTCGAGCACGCGGGAAATCCGACGCTTGGGGTTATACTTTACGTACCTATCTAACCATATATGTATATATCAGCGACTGTTACCACACACACCCTCTACCTCTACTTTCGCCACTACCACCATCCGACCCCGCTACTCTGCATAGCCGACCCGTTCGTTCTATGGACTATCCCTTTAACGTTTTCATAAAATCTCGTTCCCATTCAGATTTATCGCGATACTTTCGCAACACCGCGCTCGCGAGACCCATAATGCTGGTTTATCGCTCGCTTGTACGAGCTCATTTTTTGTTAACCTCTATTCTCTCTATATCTCTCTCTCTCTCTACCACAGTGTCCATTCGATGGTAACAGGGTAGGGATGGTGCATTATGATGGCCTACGCGTAAATGTACCCGTACACTTGTGTCACATTGCGAAATGCGGAAAAAAGAAAAATGACGAATATAGCGAATATAAACTATGAGAACGTTATTTAGGCATTTCTTGGAAATATGCTATGAGTGTAGCGACCTCGTACGGCTTGTGCAGTATTTCGATGCGTGAGAATTTCTCGTGCGAAATAACGGGGAATACTTTCATCGAAAATGTGAAAAAAATCGAATAGCATTTCTCGGAAGATTTACGCTATAATGGAGTTCGGAAACACTTTTTTATGGTCATGAAACTCTCGGGGAAAAATCGACTCTACGTATGACATATTTGCATCCCCCCGACTATTTTTCTCGATGTATTAAACGTCTTTCGATCGGTTTTCGAACGTAGCACGCCCGCTAGAACTTCTTTATCTTGAATTTTTAACTTTGTTTTCAATCACTTTCAATGATAAGGGATGAATTATATCCCCTAATATGTTACACGTTTCGACAATTTGTCTAGTGATATATCTATCTGAAAAGCTAAAGTGCAAAAGTGAAGCAAATCTCCGGGGCATTTCTAATTCAGGGTAATAATTCATCGGGCTGGACTGCAGCTTTCCTGGAATTTCGCCTCGTGAGTAAAGCTCGGTAGAATCCGCGAGAAATCTCACCCTCTCCGTTATACACCGAAATATATATGTATATACGTATACGCTCGTATAGAAACGAATAGCGAATATACACACTCTGGCAACTTGACAAACCAATTCACACCGGGTGCCAAGGCGCCTTGTTCCTATTTGCGCGTAAAACAAAAAGCGATTCGCTCGAGGGCGCAGTGGGGGTGAACAAAATATTGCGATGTTGGCAAAAATTGCATACACGCGTTAACTCGCACGGCTCTTTGTTTTAAATATATTTCAAGCCGCTGAATCATTAAACTTACGTGAAAAAATCTTAATATGACAAAAAAAGAACATTTGTTTACAATAAAGTTGATTTTAATGTGATTTCCCATGAGATTAATTTCTTTTTCTCAACAATAAACGTTTGACAAAATCGGCGGCTCTTCAAGGTATGTGCTGAGTCAGTTTTTAAATCAATTTTCATCAATTAAGCCCCCACTTTCCTTTCGGAAATAACCCCAAGAGGAAATTACATGATTTTCAAGAGTTTATTAAGACCCGAGAGTCCCAGCCGGATTTTACCAACGCACGCGCGTTATTTTTTTTCTTCTCTCATCTTCATAGACTCTCCGTCATCGTGCGGTTCGTATGTTATATACGAAGTGGGAAAGGTCGTGCGTATAGAAGAGCGTATCTCGGTTGACACGAGGAAATAAGGAGGAGGTCTGTTCGTAGCTTCTGGTGCTGCCGCCGGTGCTGTCCGCGCGGTAAATGTGTCGTCGGTTCGAGACGTTTATCGCGGGTTCGACTCCCATCCAGCGGTGTATAATACTATGCAGCTAGAAATCGAGGCTCTCTAAGCGACGTGGAATTCGTTAAATATAGCTCGAAGCGAATATACAGAGTCGCAGTTGAAGTTTTCGTGTGTGTCAGTCGAAAAAGAAGACAGTGCGTGTCTCTCTCTTTCTCTCTGTTTCTCCGGCTTGAACATTCGGCCCCGGTTAAGCCAGATGTAATGTTTCACTTCCGTTTTGTCGTGGCACTTTGAGAATCTCACGTCTCTGTCTTTCTCCTTGAAGAGACTTCTCTTCTGTCGCTACTCTTTTCACTCACTCTCTCTCCCTCTTTCTCTCTACGACCCTTCTCCTTTTCGCCGCCATTTTAAAACGTTTTTTTTTCAACTTTTTTCCGCCTCAGACATCCTCGTCCCCCAACTTGCTTCTCGCAGGAAAGTCACGCAGGCATCGTCAGAGCAATGTCAATGACGATGGATTGGCGGGCAGGTCTGTCCCTTATTTCGAAAAATAATTACTCTAATTGGTGAACGAATGAGCGTCGGGTTAACCGGCGATAAATACTCGTGGCTTCGAAAGTTGCGAGGGCATCGTGCGTAATGAGAACAGGGATGGGCACTGTTGAACTGAAAAATTGCTTTCAGTACAGTTTTATGACGTAAAATATTGTTATTGTGAAATTTTTTTAAATATTTTAACGGAATGGTTAAAAATGGATGTTTACCGAATTCTTAGACACCCATTTCATCATTATGTAGGTATAATTATAATCGCTGTTTTCTTATTTTGCAAAAAAATGATTATTCAGAAATTTACGATTTAATCGATTTTGATCGAATCATTTAATTTCGGATGGCAATGCAACGAAGCGCCATTAACGGCAGAACGGCCAAACTTTCAGCCGGAAATGCAAGCCGTAGTGCACCTCGAAGGTACGAACTCCCACAACTCTGTCAAACATTTCCCATCAAAATTCCCACATGGCCTTTGCTCGAGAATCGTCTCTCCCCCACGATCCTCAGGGGACGAGTTTTCACTTGCCACTTCGGGCTCTCGAGTTTCCTGGTCACTCTTGAAGCCCCGCGGGAAAAAGGGTCCGAGAGACCACGCTTAGAAAACTCATGAATTTGTATCCCTCGACATCTTGGGTTCTCTCTCGAATGGGCGTATACTACTCGAGAGTGAGATAAGCTGAGTTTTTGAATGGTGTGACACACGGACGTAATATCAAAGTGTTCGGAGACACTTCTTTGGGTCTCGAGGCCAAAAACCGAGAACGTTATTTGCACCACTCTCTCGCTGCACATATACGAAACGGTAGAAAACGAGAGGAGAGAACAAAGACAAGGAGAAGGAGGAGGAGGATTGAAGAGGAGGAAGATGAAAAAAACGAAAATGTAAAACGAACGAGAGATCGTGCTGTTTGCTTATTTTGTCGTAGGAGCCGGTCGTTTGTCAGCGTTGCAACCTATTTATATCGCGAGAAGCACTCGCGCCTCTCTCTCTCTCTGCTCTCTCGCCCGGTGCACCATATAATATATATATTTGAGTATTTCTCAGTGCGAGCGCGCCGTGCTCGCGGTGACAAATGGCCGAGCAAGTATTCCAACGTTAACCTATCCTCCCTCTCGTTTCAACCGCCATCCCGAGAGATCCACGGTAGTTTAGACGTTACAAACCTGTAAGAGAGCCCACGGTTATCGGACTATCGCGATGGTACACGCAACGTGCCAAAGTTCCATCCTGTTGTACGCGTTCTCCATCCTTTTCTCTCTCGTTTCTTTCCAAAACCACTTTCAGCATTAGCGTCGAGGAAATGAATCTTACCGGAGCTTTCGAAGATCCTGAAGAGCTACCGAGGTCGAAAAATCGAGATGAACTCTCCCCATCGCTCGCTTGCCGAAATATCACGTTGGAGAATAGCTTTTTTATGCCTCTCGCCCTCTCACCGAGCGTCTCCAATCCGTCTTTCATTTTTTGTTCAAGATTTGTTTTTTTTGGTCGCTGTTCGAAGAGCTCCGCCATGCGGCGCGCGCCTTGAACTCCGACTTTTTCGTCCTTTCGTCGCGTGACACACTGCTCGCTTCATTCCCCGTTTTGCCTAGGCACGTGATGTGTCTAAAGCGCGGAGGTTCGAATCGTTACAAATATAGCCAAGATATTTTCTCCCCCGACCTTCGCTCGAGCGTTCTGCGACTCGTCAACGATGTTTATGATTTTTGTTTGTTTTCGGAGATCGGAAGTTCCGAGACTAGGTAAAGCGACGAACTTCCGTGCCGGCGCCACGCGTCACCGAAAAGCAATTGAGTCGGAACCAAAGTTTCGTGGCTGGCGATGAAGTTTCGTGAAATTTTTAATCAAAATATTAGACAAAGATTGCGATCGAAAGAACGTTATTTATTTTCGAGTTTTTATTACAGCGATTCGAGAAATTGGAGTACGTTAGAGATTTCGTTCTCTTTTTTATTGTGGGGTTCGGGGGGGTATCTACATTCGGAAGGCATTAACGCGTCACTCCGTGGATCGGACAGGAGAAGAGTAAAAGCGACGAAACGCCGCTCATTAAAATTCCATCGGACCCGTGCTGGAGGCCTTTTTCTCGTTTTTTTGCTGCCTTCCCGCAACGCCCAATTCCTCCTTGCTTCTCTCCACGTCGCACTCAGGTTCGCTTTTCTTCCACGGCTTTTTTTTACATCCATCTCACTCTGGTTTCCCATTTACGTCATGTCATATAGCTTTATGGGTTCTTTGGCAGATACACACGTGCGCCCGTGTATATTCATAACTCATATCTATATTCGCGTCTCTCGAGTTAGAATGGCGGATGCGCAGCACCCCGTCTCAGAACATACGCCATTGTATTTTAAAACGCGCGAGTGTTTTGGTTGCTACTTCGAGTCACTTGGTAATGGAACGTTCAATCCAGAACTTATCGGTTAATTGATCCGACCAACTGCTCTCCAACCACGGCAATGGGTTCGCGCTGACGAGAAAACAACCGTAACCTTTTTGAACTTCTTTTTGTTGTTAAACTACTTAAACAAAAATATTAAATTCTACTTCATCGTCTCGTCTCAATAACCGCGACGTTATAACCTGACGCGAATAAATTCTCGACATACGTCACTCTGCCCTCTCGATCCTTAATGCCGTTGGTACCCAAGAGCGACAAGAAGCTTTTGCGAAAGGACGTCCTTATGCCATATTATATATAGGGTTCAGAAGCGGTAAAAGGGACACGACCCTTCACGAGACTTCCGCTTAATTTCGGCCAGTAGAGGAGTCGAGACCGTTAAAGACGACTAGAGGGCTCTTTCTCAGTTCCCCCTTTTCCATAGCTACTCGAGAGGTGTGCGGCATATTTCGCGTGTGGCAAAAGGAGGGTTTGGGTATCCTCCGTACGCGCACGTCGGTTTCGGAATTGCCGGCTTAAGGGTGTGCCCCCACGCCATCAGCAACAGCAGCCCTCTCTCGCGTACACACACACAAAGTTCTAATATTCCTGCAATATGTACACACATACATATACGTACTAAACGTCCCCGTTACCGGCCACCCGTCGCGACGTGCATATCAAACGCTCCTAAGTTCCCTCCTGCCTTTCGCTCGTGCCCGAAAGCTTCACTTCTCTGTATTCACCGTTACGGGCTTATACGCACCCACCCGGTGTACACGCCGGAATGCGTATAGCTTTACCCCCACTTCGTGGCGAATGAGCTAGCGCTCCCTCTAGCAGACGCGTCCTGCGTCGCTCTACGCTATCGCTTGGTGGGATATTCTGCACCTCGATCTTTCTTGCCCTCTCTCTCACACTCTGGAGTTTCTCATGCGCGGAGATAGAGCACCCTCACTGTGAACTGGAGGATTACCCGATATTACGTGGGCTTGACGGGGCTCTTGCGATCGCCTCGAGTGGAGGGCTCGTAAAAGCGAACAGTACGATACACAGAGACGAAGAGAGAGCGAGAGAGGGAGAGTGGATGAGGGGTAGGATTTCTATATAAGACATATTACGATCCATCGCGAGGCTCACGGAAATCGGGAGCTTTCGTGTTTTACTTCTCGGCCCGAACTCTTCGTCACAACGAGAGTTTTATCTAGCCGAAAACCGAATGTCCTTGTTTCCACCCAGAACACTAGTCGAAAATCTCCGAAGTCGTTTAACCCACAGTGTCCATAAAAATGTAGCTCTCATACTACGCGGAAGATATGCCGAAACTACCCTGGTCTACTATTTCGCTGAGACTCGCAGTGTTGTTAGCTTCAGTTTTGTCCTGTCTCTGCTATTCTCGTATCAGTCCGTGACTCTCGACGCTCAACTATGCGAGAGATGTTTTATGACACGCGCGACGCGGAACTACAACGAGGCAGAGACTTTTGAGTGCAGGGCTAGGTTAGTGCGTAAAGTGGATTTGGATAGATGCGATTTATATCCCAAGGCTCATAATAATCGTCAGCTTTCTCCTCCTCGAGTTAAAGCGCGGTGCATTATTAATAAATAATAAAAATAACTCCAGTTTCAACGATAGCTCATATCTATTTATACAATAAATCTAGGGAACGTGATACAGCATCATGGGCAAAAGCTTGAGCTATTTCGTGCATAACTGAAACTGTTTTTGGACGAATTCCAAGTAGAATCGCTGAGAGGCATGACGTGGCGGTACAAGCCACAATTTTCC
Organism: Netelia inedita; assembly: GCA_964017225.1. NCBI lineage: Eukaryota > Metazoa > Arthropoda > Insecta > Hymenoptera > Ichneumonidae > Netelia > Netelia inedita. The sequence continues at coordinate 7,337,047 of OZ024920.1, read as the reverse complement.
CCAAAGCCAACAAGTATCTCTGTGGGTTACTAGAATGTCCGGTTGTCCGGTGAGCGCATGCACGTTTCATATAGAAGAGAGAACGTTTGTAAGTTTTTATCCAGTCGCGAATTCTGCGAGAGTCACGAGGACACGAGTGGACGAGGGATAAAAGCAGAGAGAGGGAGACGCGTACGACTGTGCACATAGACGGTCAACGAGAATAAATGTCTAGTGGTTTGTATATACATCTACATAGCGATGTAGGGGCTTGGACAGCTTGATGCTCGTGAGGTCCGTAGGGTCGAGAAGAGGTCCACGGATATATTTAAATTACAGAGCGTGGACGTTGGACCTCGTCTTTTTTGTCTACTTACCTCCTTTTTTCTGTCTTCTTACTTCTTCGTCCAGCTTTTTTCTTCTCTCTGCCTACCCCTGCACCATTATCAATATTCATAATCCCGAGTTGGAAACATCCGGATGGCTCACCGTGCGGCACGAGAATCGTCCGGGCTCGCGATACTCGGCTCCCTCTCGCTGCTCGGCAGCCGCGACACTGTGAAAAAAATCAACCAAACCACACGAGCAAAAGAGTAGAAGGGAAGGAGGAGGGGGTGGAGAATCGGCCGTAGGATCGGTCTCGCTCTCCCTCTTTCTCTCTGTGTGTGCACCCGCGACCGCAAAAGGACCAAATGGACGGGTAAATACGTTGTTGACTCTGCGGAGAGAGAGGCCCGAAAGCCAAATGGAATTCGGTCCGGTGATTTAGTGGGCGTACTCGGAGACCGCTGGCCGCCAGCGTCAGCACAGGCACAGGCCAGAACTCAAAAGTATGCGCGTATGTGTATGTGTGTGGGTGAGTTCCATGTAACTCGCTGGCCAGCAGAGCGAACGAACAGTCTCTCGATTCGGGATCTCTCGAGTCCACTCTGTCGAAATCTGGCCGTATCTTTTTTTTGTTTTCTACTGTAAAACTGTCTCTCTCTGTCTCTCTCTCTCCCTCTCTTTCTCTTTGTAGTAGAGAGAAATAAAAAAGGGTTTTCATCCGTCATTGATCATTGGCCGATCTTTTTTCCCCTTGATTCTCTTCTTTCACTTTTCCTAGAGATGATTGAGGTGTATTAGGAAATTTGATTAAATTGATTTGAATTGATTCGCATGAATTTTAAACGGTTCTTGGAAACTCTCCTGAGTCAAATATTATGCGATCGTTTCTTCTGAACCCAAAGTCCTCAGGTATTCGAAGAAGAGAACCAATTAGTGTTTTGCTTGATTAATTAATAGTTTCTTCGACCGGCAAATTCTCAAACCTCTACCTCATGTAGCTCTCTTGGACATTCGAGAACCTTTAGTACTTTCCAGACGTGCTTCTGCCGTTTCGCGGTGTAGTTCATCTCATTTACCAGAAGATAGCTCGAGTTTTATAACGACAAAAAATAAAGATAGCAAGGATTGGCCAGAACTCAACGATAAGCAAAAATATACATAGGATGAGAGCAGAAATAAAATAAAAATCTAGTGGAATGAAAGTGGGACGGAGTCTGTAGACATCGTGTAAGAAAATAATAAGGCGATAGTAAAACTGCGGAATGCGAAGAAAATGTCTCGAGAGGACGATGAAAGGTTTTCGTAAAAATTATGTAAATCTCAATCGTACAATTTTCAATAATTATACTACGTATAAAACAGTTTTTTGAACAACTCTCCCTCGAAAAAATTATTAAGTTAATCGAATACAAAAATAGTCGTAACTGAGTCGTAAGTCGACTCAAGCGTCCGAAGTAACGAGAGAGAAAACAAACAAAAATCTCATGAGAGATTCTCGCGAGTCATACACAGCTCGGGTATAAAGCCACCCGTGAAAGAAATTAGTAGGGCAGCCCTGAAAACGATCGGGGCCCAAAAGGGTTTGAATATGGATTCCCTACTAGGGATTTTCACAACACAATCCGACTAGGCCCCGACAGGGAAATAACAGGGTTGCCTTATTTATTTAAAAAAGGTCGTAGCGAGGTAAATGATAAAGGGCCTAATCGGGATTCATCAGGGCAGTAGTTATTACAGAGCATACAATATTTGCAAAGTTATTTACACCAATGTCTAGTTTTTATACTTATTTTCCATAGATGTGATGTACATATAAAGTTAATTTAAGCTTTTTAAGCGTTAATTTTACCTGCACGCATGAATATTATTAAAAAAAACTTTTTTTATATTGTGAAATTTATTTTCCAAATTTTCTCAATGTTTATAGAATAGAAATTTTACTATAGATAATTTGTATTCTATTATGAATATTATTATCTGTAGTAAAATTCTCAAATTATCTGTAGTAAAATTTGCATTCTATAAATATTTAGAATGTTTGGAAAATAAATTTCGCAATATAAAAATAGTTTTTTTAAAAATAATATTCATGCGTGCAGGAATGACAGCACATGTACCTACGTACAACACCGTTTGGTTGTTGTATGTGCTCACCGCGCGACGAGTATGTAGTTCCGCCAGCGGCCGATGGGCGGCGCATGGCCGAGCGCTTTCTCGCACGCGTAGTCGTCGCCCGCTGGCATTATAAAGCGGCAAGCTGACCGATAATTTAACTCATTATCAATCTATGGATGTGTAACGAAAATTTAGATGCAAACATTGATTATAGAGGAATTCTATAAACAAAGGCACTAACTTTACATTTTTCACCATTTTTACTTATAAATTACACCCGGGCGAAGCCGGGTCGGGTGGATAGTAATAAATAACCCTTTACCCGAAGAAAATTGTTTTCATTATTGCAAAACATCTCGCTTGATATGTATCCACTATTATTATTATTATTCGGTAGTTTTATTTGCACATCCTTGTCGCAAGGATTTTTACAAACTGATATGTATCCACTAATAAAGCTGGTAATTATAGGGCAGTAATAGGGTTGCTTCACGGCTTCGATTCGGTTCTGGCAGGGTTCTGTTGAGGCAACCAGCCGGGCCCTGATTTATAGGCCTCTTTAGGTCCTCACTGACAAAGTGTGACCGGCCACCAAGGGACCTAGTCAGGTGCCCTGTTAGGGCCTTTGTAAAGTGAGGGAAAAATAATCGGGACCTAGTCTAAGCCCTGGCAGAATTCTTACTTGGGCAGTGCTCGCCAACCGCACCACAGCAGCGAGGTGGGTTATTAATTATCGGAGAGCACTTGGAGGCTCGCGGAGAGAAGCTGCCGGTTGTTGAATGGTCTCGCAGCGAGGGTAACGAGAAATCGAGAGAGTCCAAGAGATAGAGAAAGAGGGATGCCCTCAACTAAGCTTACCTCTCGTCCTCCGTCTCTGCATGCCCTTCGTCTTCATGGTCTCTTCGCGGTGTCTCTCATTTCCCGCCGCTTCGCAGTCCCCCCTCCCTCTCGCACCTTTCCGTCCGTTGTATTTCCTCTGCAAACAAGTACACCGCGCACCGACTTAGGGCCAAGTAGTCTCGACAAGGCGCAGCAATCTCGTCGGGCATTCCGTCTGGATAACCTGGACTACTCGCGGAATGACGGAAGTCCCTTCGAAGACGAGCGCGTCTCCGTACGCGCAATCCGTAAGCATGATCGTCGTTCAACCCGTACATACGCGGTCTCTTCACTCGTCTTTCGTCATTGCGGCCTTCTGTTCCACTGCCATATAGACATTCTCGGCATATTCGAGCGAGAATTACGACATCCGGACTTACATTAGTGGACGATTCGACCCAATCCGCCACCTCTCATTATCACCACGACCATTTTACATCCCTCTAGATGGACACTGTTATTTCCGACGACTGTCAAAGGAAACATATGCCAATATCTTTTTTATTGAATGGAAATATTCGAGGAATTCCACCAAAAATTCTCTCTATTACGGGAATTCTGTACGTGAAAAAGTGGAACGGGATGCGTTTATTTCGAGATATATATTTCTGTTATATAGTATAGTACTTATGTATTCTCGAAAAACTATATACATATATATATGTGTGTGTGTGTGTGTGTGTGTGTGTGTGTGTATGTATATGGGCATGCTTGGGATTTAATCGTGGATTACGCGGGCGTCTTGTTACCCGATCTACCCGCAAACCAAACCGTACACGCGGCGACGCAAAACCCGATATCGCATTTCCTGTCTCTCTCTCGTTCACCATGTCTCGTACCCATCGCGATTGGACATTTCCTACGAAACTCAATATCTTATTTCTCTGACTCTGAGAAAGTAATCTAAAAATATTATCACTAAGGATTCCTCTCTGGGCCCTCAGGCACAATCGCCTCACGCGACACTCTGTAAGATGTGCACGCATACACGTATAGGAGCCAATAATTTATATTACAATTTACGGGTTTTTTCAGTGGTGGTAGTTTCTACAGCAAAACCTGTTGTTGTCTCGCTAGTTTACAGGTGCTACGTACACCGGACGTTACCTTCTGTAATCCTTCCTTCGAATGCCTTTCAATAACATCCGTTCGTTTCATAATGTCATTCCAGGACATTATTTTTTTTAATCTTTCGTTACAGTCCGGGGGATGAGGCCTTTTAATCCAATGAATCTGTGGCTGGATCACTCATCACTTTTCCAAAATACATATACTTTATCGGGTTCAATCACGACACATACTCCGAGGATCACAGTCGACCGTAAATTTCCCGCACAACAAGAAAATTATGGTTTTTTTTTAATTTTTCAGGATTTATCGACCTTAAGTGGATAAATCGTTATTTGCGGTTTTTGCGTTTTTCTCCTAGAGTTCTGGAAATATCGGGGAAAATAACGTCCGAATCTTCATCAGCGAGCAATTTCCGATCAAATAGGACTATTTTTAATCGTCTGGCGGAAATTTTTTTATTTTCGAAACTCTCGAGTCAAGGGGTTGAAAACTAATGTTGAAAAAATTGACTTTTTGACATTCTTTTATTTGATATATTTTTAGAGCTTATTCCGGTCGGAATTTTCTCACTGATCCCGAATTCAATGGTAGCTTTTCGCTCGCATGAAAAATGATAGGTGAAAAAACGAAAAAACGCGATTTTTCACGGTTTTTTCGATATTTCGCCCATTAATTTCGGTCCATCATAAGAATAACCATCATTTTCGCAATGTGCGAGAAATTTGCGATCGAATAGAAGTAATTTGGAATTAATTTTCAGAAAAAAAATGTTACCCCCTACGGGGGTCATTTTTTCGCTCGCACGAAAAATGAGAGGTGAAAATTATAAAATAGTTTAAAATCAGTCTTGGGAAAACTTGTACGCTCCTAAAGCTTTTTTTGTCTTCGCGAAATTCATCGAAATAGCGTTATTTTACGCTCCGGTAAATCTCAGAGAAACGCCAATGTCTTCCTGTGAAGTAATAAAAAAAGATTAATGAAGAGACTAAAAATATCCACTCTCGTAATATTTTCATATTTAAAATCGATCAGATCGATATTTATGTATCTGGAATGACAACATTGATCAGGAGTAATGTCAATCATAATAACAATGGTAACTAATATTTATATTTCATCTTTCTATATAAACGATCAGATCAATATTTATCGAACGGGAATAAACGATTCGTTGAGAGTCGAAGTATATGTCTCTATCTGACAAATTTTATTATTTTTATCTCTATAAAAGAAAGAAAAATGCTGCGTCCCCGCCGAAGAATATGGTCTCGGAAGTACGTTTAAACGCGGTTACCTCCCATTTCATCGAGCATTCCCGATTATCAGATGCAAAATCCGATATACTGGCGACCGTACGGACGGTAGGTATAATATCTACTAACCGCTCAACACGTGATAGTCAAGCTCGCGCTAAAATTTCCGTCGCGCGGAGTAAAGCGTCCAACGACACTCTCCTCCTCTCTTATGCCTCGCACACATGCGCTATACGAGGATCTTTACGATCGGGATGATCGTCTCGGTATAGAGTTCGCAGCTTCGCGTAGACTCCTCTCTTTCTCTCTCCCTCTCTCTTCTATCTCTCCTCCGATGAATATGCACTGTCGCGCATTGTACGTAACGCACGCTTACGTTTAGTACGTATAACCCCATGGCTTTTACACGTATGTATACATATACGTCGTTGTAGCCTCTCTGGGACTTATCGTCCTCGTCCCGTGCACATTGTAATAACCGGAGTGCGGGGTGACTTTACGAGGCGACGTCTACGGCATTATATCCCATACCGCCGAGGGTACGAACACGTACACAACCCAACAAATAATACACGTACGTAAGAGAGAGAGAGAGAGAGCCACGTATATACGTTTGGTTGCACGCGGCGTCGTCGACCGAGTTCCTGCATATAAGTACGCTCTGTGGCGCGACTCGTAAACGCGCGTAGGCGTTTCGTGGCAAAACGCTCGTTCGCTCGCTCCAGAGAGAGAGAGAGAGAGAGAGAGAGAGAGAGAGAGAGAGAGAGAGAGAAAGAGCGACAAAGAGTTGGCTCGCTCTCTCGCCTCGTAGAGGAGACCTCTTGCGCTGTTCGTCGGTGTCCCGCGACCATACGAATTTACGTCCTTTGTCCAGCGGTACTCGACACTATTTACTCCTTTACTTATAGGAGATAAACCGTCGCGTGTACGAACACATGTGCGAATGTGAACTATACGAGTTCTCCCTCCTACCACCACCCATTTTTACCGAGCGGTAGTTCCAAGCGAGAGATATGACGTGGACGAAAAGACTGTAAAAAAAAGAAGATCCGAAAGTGGCCTCTGTACACGGGAGACTTTACAGTTGGGAGGAGGCAATTCGCGTGGTTAACTTCTTTTTTTACTTTAACGACTCGAACATTTTACAACGAAAGAACGTGAACAAAATTGCACTCGGTGTCGGGAGCGAGTACTCTCCTCCTATTGTTCAAATTGGCTACTGTCGATTGGACGCAATCTTTTTTTTGCACTTCTTGGTCGAACGAACGATTTTTATCACCGCTGTTAGATCATCGCTCGCTGATAACCGAGACTCGTGGCTAAGGCGGTTCGGGTCAGCGTGCGCTCGGCTATCGTCGCGAACGAAACAAAGATAGAAGGTCCAAGTAACCGTGGCTCTCGCGAAAATACACCACGAACTGTTCTGGCCTCCCTTGATCCGATCTCTCGCTCAAAACCTCCCCCTCCGTCGTGTTTCGCTGGCTCTCCACCGGTTATTATGCTATTAAGGTCGAGCCGCGTATGACTTGACGGCTTCGCGAAGGCAATTATCGGCAGTTAGATTTCCAAACGGTCTTGCGGAGAGTGCACCGGTGTTGTGCGGCACCGCCGGGAGCCGGTACGACAACCGGAGGGAGAGAGAGAGGTAGGAATACCGAGGGAGCGTGTACAGAGCGTGGACAATGGCCGGTGAAAGGCGAGGGCTGGATCGATATCTTGAGGCGTTTGTGTTCTGCTCTTTCAGTGCCCATTTTCATCATGGTTATATACCTATATAGCTATATATATACATATACGTATGCACGTGTATGAAGGCAAGATTGTATGAGCGATCCTACATAGCGATCGCATGGCCGATGCTGCGTCCGTACTCAAATCAGTAGTATGCGCAAGCGGCCTCTCTTGTACACACATAAATACCTATATATATGTATATATATATATACACAGCCATACATCCAATTGCGGTTCTCTTGAAGCAAGCTCCCGTTGGCTTCTGCCGGTTCGGAAGAGAGGCTGCTCGGAGGAGAGCAACAGAGAGACCGCTCGATCCTTTCATCGATCAACCCTGGAGCGGATCGCGTCCAGGGAGGTCCGCGTCAAAGAGTAATAATAAGAAGCAGAAAGAATCTATACATATATAGTTGTATACCCAGTTATACATATATATATATGTACATATAGATATATGTATGTACTAGAATTGAATGCAGAAAGAAGAGAAGGAAGATGGAGAAGAACGAGTAGCTCCGTATGTGCAACGGCGATTCGTATTCATATAACCACGAAAGAAGACCTCCCTCTCTCTTCCTCTTTCTTGCCATAACTTCCCGTATCCATATAGATATATGTGTGTGTGTATGCGTACGAGTATATGTAGCAAAGATTATTTTTTTTCTCACGAGATATGCTCAAAGAAGCGACTCTTGAATAATTGAATTCATATAACGCGCGATACAGGTATGTGCTACTAAAAAGAGAAAAGCTCGTGTCTCCTGCGTATGGGGTTATTATTGTTATTGTTATTATTATTATTATTATTATTATTATTATTATTATTGGAGACATTCTATCGCCCCGGGGAATAAGTTATAATGAAAAGGACCAACGAAGAAATTTACTGATCTTCGTACTCGTTGCGATAAGAGTCGCATGATTTACGGTATTAATCTTTATTAATCTCGACGAATCTGTTATATATGTATATTTATATGTGATATTGGGTATGCACGAATATATTACTGAATATGCACTTATACAGTGGATACACGCATGTACACTGCGTTAATTCTGCAAGGAACGTACACGTGCGCCTATATACCTATATATATATATGTCTCTCGATTTCGTGCGGTCCCTATATAATATAGAAGATAATGCAAATCTCCTGTTCTCCCTCTCTCTCTCTCGCTCTCTCTCTCTTTCTACTCGCTTAAAGTCACAAAGTTTATAGGTTCGAGCGCTTGCAAGAGCTAAGCAAAATGCAGCGTCTCACCCCCTCGCCCTCACCCTGCAGTCTTCGCAGCCTCTCTCTCTTCCTCTCACCTCCACGTACCGCAGAAACGTTCGATCCTCACGAACATTCCGGTACCGGCGATCGTCTCGAAAGTAAGAGAGACAGAGAGAGGGAGAGAGACAGGGACAAGAGGATCGCCTTTCTTCGGTCGTTAAGGTTGCCCCATAGGAATAATTAAATGCCAAACGATCGCCCCGAATAGAGACAAAGGCTTCGAGATACGAGCATATCCGAGGGGAAATTACAAGGCGGTCGGAGTGAGACGACGTTCGCTGGTTCTCGTCTCTCTTTCGAAGATAGCGACGAGGGCGGGTGTCGGTCGTCGGTGATTAGCAATCCGAGGTCGTATACATCGATCACTGCGAGTGTATGGAAACTAATACGATCCCCATCGCGCTGCACTCGCATTCGCTCTCCTCGTCCTTCGCTCGGACTTATCGTTAGCGATATTTATCTCGGTCAATTCGGAAACCCCGGGCTACCCCTCGAGCGCACGTGGTACACATTCGTCTCGAGCGATCCCCTGCTCGTGCCTCCCTGTGGCGCGCGCGGGGTCGATCGGAGATCGCGAAATTTGACGGTTGTTCGGAGACTTCGGGATCGAGCGATAACGCTTATGTATTTATTTCGTGGGAGATGGGAGCCTCGTTGAAATGCGATTTTCATATTGTCATTATATCGATATGTATAAATAATAATCGATCTATCGACGTTAATTCGATATCGAGGACGTACCGATCATCGAGTCACGAAAAGCTCCAAATTTTCGATCCACGTGTTGAGATAAATCACGCATTTCCCTACAGATTCGAGCGACGATTACAAGAGTCCTCCTCGACTCACGAAAATACCACCGTTATAATCGAACCACGATAATAAATCCTCGTTTATGCATTTTTTCGTTTCATCGGTTGAAAAGTTCTCGTAAAATTGCGTTAGGGCAATTTGCTCGTTTCTCTCGCACGCGGTTATTGCCTCGTGGAATTTTCTCCCGCGTGTGGGTATTACCATGGAATTCGTGTACACACGGTAATTCCAACGTATATCTCGTGTTATCTCGCTGCGAATGGTAGCTTCGAAGTATGGAATAATCGATCGAGGCGAACAGATTTCGATGTGTAGTCTCGAAGCGTGGTACTAAACTCGTACCACCGACCGAGCGTAGATGGAAAAGAGAGGATACGTGTACGTACGTCGTATACATACCGGTAATCGAAGTAAACACTCGTTGTTTAAGCCGAGTATAAGCACGCGAGTCGAGAGTATCTCTCTCACTCTCTCTCTCTCTCTTTCTCTCGATATACGGCGAATATAAACGTGATCGCGATCGCTATCGTGATACCACGAGATGAGAGGAAAAAAAAACGTCTTCTCGCTCCTTTCTCCATCTCGTTCGTTCGCGCCGCGGAAGCGAGTTTCTGCCGAAGACAAAATACACACGTAGGTTTACGTTAATACACACTTGTACTTTTTAAAATTTATTTAATACGAAACGACATTCGTGCGCATCGCGAACATAACGTTTTGTCAAAGATCCGAAATAACGCCTACGCGTTAATCCCTGAATTTCTCTCTCACTTTCTTAACGCGCAAAGTGAGGAAGAGCCATTTGCGTAGATCGAGGTAGAAAATGTGGTAGGGGACTACGTAGAGATACGAAGATTGGCTCGAAGCTGCAACGGGCATCGAGAATTGCAAAAAAGAAGAGGTGGGGGATGGGAGTAGAGACTAAATTCTCGCACGGTCAATGGCTTTCCGGGATATGCGAAAAGATTTTACCGGGGCCCCGGAGGAGAAACACTTCTGGTGAGTTTGTCTCGGCCCGAGGCAAAACGACGAATATTCGTCGTGTTTTGCGAACGATCGTCTGCAATATTCAAATCGATATGGCGCATAAAGAGCCGTCTCTCGACACCGGGCGATCGTAAATATCGATTTTCCTCGAGGACAGTTTCGTCGCTCTGTCGTCGCTTGTCTTATCTCCCCCGGTGTTGCGTGTACCTCGGCTTTATAAACGCCAACATGTATATATATATATATACGTCGTGTATACCAGGCTTATGTACAGTAATAGTACCGTAGCATGTATATACGAAGGTATTATCGCTTCACGCGTGTCACGTGCCTGAGACGCTGAGAGAGGTCAGTCAAAACCGGCAAGACTGCTGACCTCTCACGACGGGAGGATCTCGGCTTGATAAATATGTTTCCTATGTATATATGCACCGTACACACTTAAATCACGAGTTTCGAACGGTAGATGCACGAAATAATGCCTCGAGCCTGTCAATTCATCTTGGCCGTAAGACCTCGATTTGCCGTAAGGTCGATCGAAAAATAGTTGCGAGCGATCGAAAATCAAATATTTTTTATTTTCTTCCGCCCACTGATCGCGTACGATAATGTACGTCGAGCGATTTTATCACCAGGATTATAAATTTCGAATATGCTTTCTTTGACCGCCGGTTGCTCGTAAATTGAAATCTTTATTGGCGCCTCACTCGTTTCCGGTTGTGAGGATAAAAGTAGTCTCTCTCTCTCTCTCTCTCTCTCCCTCTCGTTCTATTCCCTTGCATCTCGTATATATGTAAATATATATAGAGTTGCACTCAAGCCCTGAGAGCTCGCAAAATGCTTGAACAGGATTTGGTGCGGCACTCATCGACTCGAACTTACAGTAGAGCAACGTTTCATTTCATCGCTCTCTCTCTCTCTCTCTCTCTCTCTCTCTCTCTCTCTCTCTCTCTCTCTCTCTCTCTCTCTCTCTCTCCCCCGTTGCTGAATATAAATGGGCACAAAGGTAGAGATACCGGGAGATATCCTGTACGTACCGTGGATTTGGTGCACCAGAAATTTCTTTAGTTCCCTTACGACGTTATCGCCATGTCTCTAAGCCCGAGCGGAATTACTCCACTTGCACGTATACGCGAAGAGTACATGCAGATTCAATTTGTGTCCCGCCGAGAAGAGTGCGCGTATACGGGGCGTGCCAAGCTGAATCGATCGAATCGCGATCCTCGTACTTGTGTACCTCATTTTCTTTTTAGTAGGTACGTTATAAAAAAAAACATAGATTACAAAAGATTTCAGCACATATTTTCTTTTTTTTAATGTTTACTTAATTAATTGAAAAATTAGTTTGGAGATTTTTGAATCCGAACGTTTTGGTCCGGAATGTCCCATACATAGGTCCGCGCCCTTTATACTCGTTTTATACATAGCAAAGAGCGCACTACACACATTGCTCCGAATTAAAGTATATTACCCAATGACGATACAGTCAGCGATTCGAAGTAATTGACAAGAGGCACGTCAAGAGCGAGAGAGAAAAAGGACGCGCAGCATCCCCGATACATACGAGAGTAAGGTTCCCTTTCGTCGTCGGGGAACGTTCGTCGGTTCGATGCCGTTCGTAAAAGACGAAGCACCGTACGAATCGCAATTCCAATGGACCGGGGGGCACAGTATTGCGACCTCGAACGTTCTCTCGCGTCGACCGGAAGTCGACGGGAGCTCGGTAATAAGAGCGGCACGCGGGGAAGAACGCGAGGGTAGAGACGAGAGGCGAGCCGATGTGTCGGTGCACGCGAAGAGAAACGGGATGGCGATAGGAAGGGGGGTTGGAGGTTGCGGGGGTTGCGGGGGAATGGAGGAAGAATAAACGTAGCGAGGCGTTCGTGTGGCGATGCGAAGGCGACGACGGGAGACCGCTGAGCCGCTCAAGAGAGCAGCGCGCACTTGTCGCAATAAAACTTTGCCCGAGGGCCATCTCTTTGCTTCCCGCTCTTTCGCGACAGTCTTCTTAACTACCCGACAGGACATTCACACCGGTGGCGATACAATCTCGAGACCGTGTCTATATACGTCTCTATATATACCGCGCACACGTAAAATCCTTGCTCCGTTTTGTTTTAATGTTTTTTTTTTCGTTTATCGTGATATCTCGCTACGACTTGTTTCTGATTACGCCTCTTTGCTTTATCCGCGCAGTTTTTATGGGAATCTTTTTTTTTTGTTAATTCTACAGTTTGTGAGTCATGAAAAAGACGTTAAATTTTGTTATTTTTCTCTCTTTCTATCGTGAGTTTTTCGAAAAATTGAGAACGAGGATGTAAGTTTGTAATTTATAGGAATGGTTCGATTTCAGAAACATCTTACGAAGATCGTTTTGATTAAAGACAAAAATTGAGCCCTAGAGGTACTCGAAGGGCCTCAAACGTTTGAAGGGAGTCCCTTGTTAGATGAATCATTTTTTCCTTATCAAAATTACTTTTATCTGTTCTAGAATCAAACATTTCCTCTAGCTAACGAATATGAAATTGTCGATCTCGGTTTTTAAGAAATACTTGATCAAACGATTAAAAAAACGTAAAAATTTACAATTTTTTAATAGATCCATTGAGAATACTGTCATGATGTAAGTAACTCACTGTATGGTGGCGAACAAACGACGTGGGTGTGTTTAATGACTATGCGCATATCTAAGCGTCGTTATCCATACGACGAAGTATCTATATTCTCGAACCCTTTCGCGCGATGGCCCACGCGTATAAAACCTCCTCGATCTCGCGACATAAATTAAAACGGACAATACGCCAGTCGATGCTTCGACACTCGCAACGTAGAGTCCCTCGTACTTGGTCGCTATCTTTCTCTCTTTTCACGGGTAAAAGTACACGTATCTTGGCGCCATTCGCCCGACCGTCATCGTCGGCCACGACGGCACGCGGTCGATGAATAATATAACGCGTGTACACGGTACGCGCGCGTACACCGATCGCCCGCGGACTGACGAGCGGGCGAAACGCGTCGTTAAACGTGTATTTCCTGTAGCGGCCCACCCGGACCGATATTTTTTTCGTGTCTCGGTCTAACGACTGGTCTCTGCTGGTTTTTGATCTACACGCATAATCGAACGAATACGATCGTCGATTATTCCCGATAAGCATTTATCGTCCGGTGCACGAACTATGAAAGCCGCGTATACGAACAAGAACTCGACCCTTATACACCAACACATGGGTATATTAACGACATACGTTATCGTATTTATAAAGGAACTAAATTATCGGCGAACTACCTGCGAAAATCGCCAGTCCTTCGATGATTAGTAAACCATAAAATATATCGTCATGCACCTAATGAATGCAACGTATTAAATTTATCGTTAATTAAGCATTATTGTTTTTCCTCCTGCAATTATCTTTAATTGCTTTTCGTTCGAACAGTGACCGGCCCTGTGTAGATGATTTTGCACAGATCTCCCACACTCGCACGTACCACGGAAATATATAGGTATATATACACGTATTGCACTTGTGTAAGGCAAAAGTTATATGGCATTATACCAGCTGGTGCATGCGCTGGCTGAGTGATGTACAACGCGCGTCGACAATTAGCATGATCGCACGCAGGGATTAAGGCTCTCTCGTCCCTCACGCGGTCCCCAACGAGATGGACGGCCACGCGCTACACGAAACATTATTAGGTGTGTGCATCTCACTCTCTCACTGTCTGTTTTCCCTGCCGGATCGTAACACACGCGTCTCATCTCTCCGTCTATCTCGAAACCCTCGAGGGGCTTAAGGCCGTTTGTCCGTCGTTGACGGGGCTCGAGCTTGAATTTAATCGTCCGAAACGCCAGGGATATAGCAAGGCCACTCTTGCCGGCCGGACCAGTTTCTCGTCCACTTGATGCTCGCTCGCTCGCTCGCCTGCCTCTGGAAGCTTCCTGTCGTCGTACTCGCCGGGTTAAACGGTACTGATGCGCCGCGCTGCGCCACTGGAGTAGCTGCAGCGATGATAACCTGAGTTAGCGAGATCCAACTAAGGCGAGGCTCGATGGGGTGAGGATAGGACGTGGAATAAATGGCTGTACGTTGGCTAAAGCGGCTTAATCGTCATTACACGGGTGGAAATTCGTGGTCAGCCTGAGAAAGATTTACGGAGGATGAGATCAAATTATATTTTTCTTCAAACTATACGAAAAATTAATTCTTAGTTAACTTATTCAATTATCTCCGGGAAATAACGTACGATAACGATCATTACACGTTATCATCGCATCTGAGACAAAAAATCTTCGCGTCTCTTAGATAAATGGGGTGATTTCAAGGATTTTGAAAATTCTCCGAGGGTAGACGCGAGGTGAGAAGTAAATCCGGGGTTTATATACGAAGGGTGTACGTTCCTCGCAATAAGATCCGGATCGTTTGGCTACCGGTACGTGGTGACCCTTGGCTTGGCGGAGATCGCGAGAGGATTGTCGCGAAGTCGGCGAGACTCTTGGAAGGATTCGAGGGAGCCACCGGGGGTTTCGCAAAAATAAAAGCAGCGTCTCGTCGCTCGGTCTTGCTACCCGGGACGAGTGACGATGTGCACATCCCGTGGCTTCGTGGCTCACTCGAGGAAACGAGAGTGGAATCCGGTATTACAAGTCTATATATATATATATATTAGACCGTATATCTTTTAGCTTGCTACGAGTCATCCGACATAACACTTTAGGTGTATATCAACGGACGAAAATGGTGGTTGAGTACGTACCTACGCGACAGTATCCAGTTGGGTTGCAAGGACTAGGAAAAACTTAACGTTATCGTACTATAGTAGAGGGTAGCGATTTTACTGCAGAAGACAAAAGAAGTAACAGTGGAACTTCTTTTAAAAAAAATTGACGTTCTACAAAGAAAAATAGCCTAAATACAATTCAAATATCCAAATGTAATTCAGGCTATGAAAAATGTTCGTGACGTACCTAGCCGTAGATACTGAAACAGTGATTGACCGTAAATGTACTTTGTGAATCTTTGAAACTTTTGACGTATCGGAAGTTCGACTGTGCAACGAATGATCGGCTGACACCATCGTGCGAGAGAAATAAATATACGAACACAAATATATAAAAGTAAGAAAAGAAGAAGCTTGCAGTCCGTGTGTCCATCATAGAGCTCGAAGGGCTCGAGATAGGAAAGAGCGAAAAAGTACAGAGTAACGAAAGACACTGTGTGTGTATATTTGTGTATGTGTGTGTGTCTGTGGGAAGCTCTCGCTTTATTTGAGGAACGTGCCGGAGGGGCAGCCAGAGAAGCTTTTCGGGTAAAAATAGCGGAAATTGCATCTCCGCGAGACCCCCAGGATCTCTCTTTCTCTCTCTTTCTCACCCGAACTCTCTCTCTCTTGCCCTCCTTGAATGTCTGTACAGCCGCTCGCGTGCGCTCGTCCAAGTCTCTATCTCACTCTGTCTCTGTCTCTGTCTCTCTCGCTCTCTCTCTCTCTCTGTGAGTCTGTACGTGACAGACTCGAATCCCTGCGCTGGCTATCATCGTGCCTGTGTGCCCGGCTCGACTCCTGTATGGAACGTCGGACGGCGTCGGCACGCGACTCTGTCTTACATGCTTTATCTCCTTTTTCCTCCCCGACACTTTCTACTTCGCTCCGCTACTACGATAGTCGCTATACAGATATATAATATAACGTTTGCCTGTATGTTTGGACGAGACGTTGACTCTTAACAGCTGTCGCGGACGTGAGCGGGATGGGACTATTGCGTACACACGTAGCCGAGATCCTCGAAGGCACACGCGAGGCACACGTTGGAAGTAAGGAAAACAGGGGTTGATGAATTATGAGTTATTTATCGGAAACAAATGGACCGAGGAAAATTTTCGTGACTTTACGAAATAGCCGTTTCCAGGCACGACCAATTTCCCATAACAAAAAACACGGTAAACTTTTTTTTATGAATTGTTTCAAGAAAGAAGAATCGTTGATTTTCATCGAAAACAAACAATTATTCCAAATGTCTCGATGTAAAATCCCGACGGATGAGACGAGCGAGTGAATTATATTATTGTACTTTAATAGCATTGTCGTTCGTATTATTATGCTTCTTCGATTCACAAAGCGATGTTTTGCGAGAACGAAATAAGATTCGCGAAGAATTCAGAAGACTTTGCGAAAGCTATTTTAAAAACTCGGAACGAATAAAAGTTCGATTCCTCGAAGGCTTTTTTGTCGCGTCGTGCTGGTGCGTCATTCGAGCGCAGGAAGGGTGGAGGGCGAGGAACGTGGATAGAGCTTCGACTGGTACAGGAATTGTAAAAAAAATAAACGCCAGCGAAGAAGCAAAAGGACAAAAACTGGGTCGGAGCAGGAGGGGTCGGAGGGGTGAGGAACGAGAGGAAGAAACGCGAAGAGTTGCAAAGAGGGTGGTTTGTCGAGCGACGATTGCCAGCGAGACCCTCGCTCGCATCCCCTAAAGCTTGTAGACAAGTCTCCGTTGTACCGAATTAAATTCCATCATCGTCCTTGGGGCAAGGAAGAAAGGAAGTTTTAGTCGAGAGATTCTCGGCGGTGAGAGAAGTCGCGACGAGGAGCCAGTGAGTCGTAGTGGTTGACGGCGGGAGGGAGATGAGGAAGAGGGAAGCATCACTGGTATTGAGAGAGAGAGAGAGAGAGAGGGCGAGATTCGTCGCAAGCATCACGGTTTAACCTGGCTTTAATATTCACCGAGTTTTGACTCTCACTCTCCCCTTCTCCCTCTTTCTCCACCCCTCTATCTATCTACCTACCCATAGGCCTGTCAACAGGGTGCATGTCTCTCCTTGGCGCAAAATTCAGATTTTTCCTCGTTCCATAATGCATGAAACGTTTACATAGCCCTCGAAGCGCGAACCGACGTAGCCATGCAAAACTTTGCGAGATCCATTCGCAGGATAACAGTACAAAAACTTGTACTTCGTATATTTCGTTACTTTCCTTTCTAATGTCCGCGTGATCATTCTCACGTCGAAACGAGAGAGAAAAGTATATTTTCAACCCTTAATTAAAAATCACTCCATCCAAAAAATTGATTTTTGCTCTATAAAAAAGCAAAACAGTTAAATTCTCGATGAAGAAAATAGAAATAATTATCAGACTAATTCTTATTCTGTCAGAATGGCCACTAAATAATTATCTTGCCTACACTATCGTAATTGCCAACGGAGCTATCGCCATTATCTCGCTTATCATTCGCGATTCCAGCGTATCGATCTGCGATCCGGTCGAAAAGAATTTCGATAAACATCGATTCGATATTCGCAACGCGACGCGCACGAGCCTCGGGCATATCCTCCATTATCCGTCCATTATGCATTTAGTTTACTATTTCGCGTTGATATTTGAATTCGCTCGGTATTTCGAGCGTACATAAACATTGCGCGTTCGTAACTACCATTACGCCATCTACGACGCAATGTGTTCCGAATTTATTGCACAAACACCAACACAAACGCCAAACTCGGGCCCCTCCGCGTTGTGTTCTGACCTGCGGGCGTAATCGGATAACGCGCGCGTCAGGATTACCCGCCAATAATCCACGAGTACAACAATGTACAGAAGGCGTATGCACACAAGTACCTGTAACAGCTATATATATGTATGTAGAACTGATGTTGGCTTCGTTCCTATAACAGTATAGATAGACCAAAGGAGCGGATATACGGGGCTGGTAAAGCGCGCACAAGGGTGGGAAGGCGGGGAGGGGGAGGGGGGGGGGAGGAGGAGGAGGATGATGCGAGAATGCTTGGCCTCTGTGCGGCATCGAACCTTGGAACTTGGAATTTGCGGATAGGTGCGATATAACGGAGAGGCAAATCGAGTTTGATCTGTGGGCGGATGGAAGACACGCCCGGCGAGCTCTAAGCGCCCGTGTATATATAGGTAGAAATAGTTATGCAGTGGGAAGGGTGAGATAGAGAGAGAGAGAAAAGATGGATCGGGAGGATAATAACGCACACGTTGGCTACGAGATTGCAGAGTGCGCGAGATTTAGCTCGTAAAATCGGAATGGCCCGTGCGACGCTTGGACGAGAGAGCGAGCGAGAATCTCGACGTATTTACCGAATAGACAAGATCGATGCCGCCAGCGGTTTATCCCTGTAAACTCTAACACTATCTCTCATTCTCATGGATCTCTCTCTCTATCTCGGTCTCTCGGTCTCACTGTCTCTTTCTCTCTTGAAACCGGAAAGAGAGACAGCGAGAGAAACATTTGATGCGTCTCGTGGCGCGAAAAACACACATCGCCCGCGCCTCTATCCTTCGTCCTTTTCACGGCCCACACACTATTTCTGTATAATGCCAGCCCGAAGAATGTCTATGTACATATGCAAGCCCCTGTGTGCAATATAGTTACCGTAAACCGTACATACGGGTCTACACAACGCGGGTTGTTTCGTGTTCGACACGCCTCTTTCCATAACCGTTTTCCGCTGTTCTCCGTCTCCGCGTCAGCGGAAAATTCTTTCCCATACGCGAATTTTATTTTTACGTCTTTATGTATACATGTACGTGTATTTTTCTTGTGGTTCTTTTCATTTTTTTCCTTTTTTTTCTTTTTTCTTATCGCAGTTATAAAATCACCGATGGCGTAAGCGAAATTTTATTCACGCGATGGTGAATCGTTATTGCCGGAAGCGATTTCGAAGGCGTCGCTTCTCGCGGAAATAAATCAATGATAACTTTTTTTGTTAAATTTTTTTATTGAAAATTCTTTCTTTTCTCCCATGTGTCAAAATAACGCGATATAAAATTGCGAATATTCGGAAAAAGCATTCGTATATTACGACTTATGCAAAAAGCACTCCGCTCGAGTCCTTATTATGTCGAGTCGCGAATTTTTGAGGCGTACAACGAGTAAAGAGAACGGAAAAAAGAAAATACATAGAATGTAAAGGACCGAGAGTGGCTCGATATATCGACGCGGGTTCCTCGACGCTTCGAGTAATTTCGCTAATGGTCGCCGAATTGCGGCGCGTCTATAGGCTCTCTCTCTCTCTCCCTCTCTCTCTCTTTCTCTCTCGGTCCGTTCGCTTGGATCAGCATCACAAAACGGCAGCACTCTTTAAAATGCTTCTGGCTCGCGGACTCTCGCACTGACACTCGTACACACATATGAACACACGTGTATCATGGTCTCGCCCGACCATGGTTAATTTGCCCTCTGGAAATTTGGCAGTAAAATTACTATACCTATACACGCAGGCGAGAAATTGTGCGAGAGAGAGAGAGAGAGAGTGAGTTTCGAAACACAGGATTTCGCTTGAGCGCTCGCGTCTTTAATGTGCATAATTGCATGATTATAAGGAGCACAGATGCAACGAAAAAGAGTACGAGCAATCTTTAAAAAAAATCCAGAAAAAGAACAATTTATTAAACACCCCTTTGCATCTTATTTCCCCATCCACTTTATATCCCTCGAGGCAAAATCGCGTTCAGACGCGGCGTATTGGAAGATTAGAGCCTTTAATAATTATTCATAAATACATTGAGTGCCATAATTAAAGTGAAAACTCTAAAGATCCATTAATTCTCGATGGTTAATATTTCTTTTTTTCTTTCGCTTCTTACTTATTTTCACCCCGTGCGCGATGCTCGATAGTCGAACGTAGTGCAGTTGGCAAACGAGACTCTCCGTCTATAAAATTACACGAGTGTGTATAATTCGCGATAAACAGCACTCCCGTTTCTGCTCGTCCTTCCGTTTTGTCGGGTGTTGGTACCAAACAACGAGTTCTCGTTTCTCGTTGCCACGGTAAGCCAGGAAAATCGGGGTAGGCCGTCAAAAATTTGTCCGCCCCCTAATTCGTCGTCATCATGGCGAGCGTGTAACAACGTACGGAGCCGAAAAGTTCAGAGGGTGTGCAGACGGAGAGAGAGTGAGAGTAAAAGAGGGAGAGGGATGCTTCGGGGCGTCGAGATGCGCCGACGATACTAATAGCTGGGATACCGTACAGCCTACCCGCTACATACATATATACATATAGCTCTCTAGTCATACATCAAGACCACGACAAATTCGCGTTGGCTCATATTTTTTGACGCGCGAGAGAACACTGAGGGAATAATGGCGGTAGGAAAGGAAGAAAAAGTCTGTACATTGAACGAACGTATATAGCTGTATCGGTATAATACGCATACATATATATATGTGTATATTCGGAGGATACATTGCGAAGAGTGAAGGAGAGCTAACTGCAGAACCGACGGAGGATGAGGGATTGAGGGAAAAGCACACCGGGGCTTGACGTCGGCATGGCCTAGGAGAAATAAACGGGTACACAAAACTCTCGCTCTCTCCGGCGAACCGACGAACCCAACGCTATGAGAGTTATGACGGTCTCGCCCTGAAAATATTTCGCGAAGCTTTATAATGCGTAACCTCTCGGGTTTTCTCTCTTTCTCGGTCTCTCTTTCGGAAAAGGGGTTGAGAGAATGAAAGAGAAAGAGAGAGGGAGTGGAGAGTTCAGTGAGTAGTAGCATCACCCCCACAGCACGCTCTTCAGAAACGTCATATTTATGTATTACATGTATATATGTATATACATACATGCACATATATATATATATATATATATATTTATATTTATATATGGGTATATAAATAACTATGTGTGACTCTCGGCGTACAAATAAATGGTTGTATGGCTTTTGAAGGTCCGTAAGACGTGAAAGCAATTTTGCTCGAGAGCACGAGATTATTTTTCTTTAACTATTCATTTCGGACGAGATGTGGGTAGTGATTTTTTTTTTCTGAGATTTGTTTTCTAATTCCGTAGAGAGGCGACAGGATTCGTGATCGGTTGCTTTCACCTCGGTTAAAAAAATCAACGTAAACAACTATCCTTTATTTCTCCGATCGATCTATTTCGATGACTCGTCAATTTTTATTTCGTTTTTTGTGTTATATATGGCGTACGAAGGTCTCGCGAATAGATATATCGCGATCTTTTTCAATCTCGAAGGCAATATTTTTTAACGACTTCCTTTTATTACTGAAAATTGTTTATCGAGATTTTTATCGAGAACGAAAATCACGTGTAATGACCCTTTCCGTAGATCGTTCCGTGATCCGCGGAGTCGGACGTTCGAGCTAAGGCGAGAGGGTGAGACAGACGTAGTGGGATTAATAAATTTACTAAATAATTGGTTTCTGCCAGCATGTAATTATTAGCGGGACGTTATTATCGGAAAAGCAGCTGTGGAGGATTGAAAATCCCCTGGAGCAGAAACGAGCGAGAGTCCACTGCAGAGATCGGCTTCTAGCTCAGGACTTCTCTCGGTACTTTCTCTCTCTGTCTCTCTCACTCTTGTGCTCTTTCGCTCTCTCGTATTATAAGCGAAGCGTCGCGTCGTCGTGTCACGGCGAAGTACTTAATTGCGACGGCCAACGAGCTGCAAGAGCTGGCGGTGACTTCGGGCGTACATATATATACAGTATGTGTTCCGCATCCTCCATGGTATAGAAAATACACACATATATTTATATAAGTATATAGATATATATATGTAGTCCTATATAGCCTTGTAGTACAGAAAGAGAAATAGGAAATAACTGAAGAATGGTCGCTGGCCAAGAGAGGTTCTTGGCGGCAATTGAGCGCGTTGCTCGACTCGCGGCACCGAGGCTATACATTGCCGGTAGGGACAGCATCTCGATGTTGAAACGATCGTCGCCAAGTGAGACCGAGAGAGAGTGAGAGAGGACGAGCGAGAGACAGAGAGAGAGAGAGAGGGAGGGATTTTTTCATCGAAAAGGCACCGCGCGCACTCTCGATCTACTGGCTTCGATCGACCAGACGATAATTAAGCGCTCTTGAACCGCCCCTAATGACCAACCGATCGCGATTTACGACGATGAATAGCCACTGCATTACTCCGCTTCTCTCGATTTATTTTTTTAAGCTTTTCTTTTTTCGGCACTCCCTCGTCCTCTCTCTCTCTCTCTCTCTCTCTCTCTCTCTCTGTCTCTTCATCTTTATAGCCCCGATCTCACTTTTGTATTCGGGTCTCCCCGGCGCGGAGTTCCGATCTTTTTATTTTATTTTTACTTTCCGCCATCGACTCTCGATATCGTCAACCGAAGGTTCGGACTCTTTTCGTTCCGTACTCTCGTCTTCGAAAGGAAAACCCGAGTTTGAAGGCCTTTCCGTATGACCCGTGGACGAATAATTTCGCCCTACGTTTTAGAGAAAAGAAAGCGAAAAAACGGGAAAACTCTCGCGCTTAAAGTTTTTGCGAAGCGTATTACGACGACGAAAAAGAAAGGCTCGAATAAAAGTCGTTATTATGCACGAAAGGTTAAAGGCCCGTGAGCCATTTGCTCAGCTGACTTGCGATAAAAATGGTAACGTTACGTAACGTAACTTACCATCTCTCTCTCTCCGCGTGGAAAATAAACGTACGCGCATATTTGTTTATTGTCTTTGCCTTCGAGCTTTGGAGCGTGATAAATACGAAATACGAAGAGGGTTGAAAAAAATCCCACCCCTTCCCGTACAATTTCGTGCTATATTTTTTCATAAATCGCTGCTTTCGTTTTAACAAGTAAACGAAAAAATCTGTTTAAAAAACTCACCAGCAGACGTAGGCAATCTTTGTTATCGCAAAAATCCCGTATATCGTCCCACTGTGATGAATGGGACGCGAAAAAGGTAGAAAAATTCGTCGGATCTCCGATAATTTCAGACGTTTGGACGTCAGTAATGCGAGAATTCATAATAGGCTGCGTTACAGAACGTACGTACACGCAGTGTACAAACAAACAGCGTTATCCACACGGTACATTTCTAATTCTTACTATAAATTCTTCCCTATAAACATATATACATATATACATCGTAGACACGAATTTTGTACACTAGAGAAGATACTCGACGTGTAGAACTCTCGTAGAAAGTCATGTACCGGAAAAAGCATCGTGTATACGGGTTGCTCTTACAATCGAGCGTACACGCAAAAGTCGCGATGCATTCGCTTGATACACCTTGGTAAGCATCGTGGATCTCTCAACCGCCCGATCCCCCTTGCGCCGCATGCGCTCCTTCGCCTCTTTGCTATCGCACGTGTCCCATTCGTACACGCATAACCCACGTACTCGTCAAATGGAGTTTGGTACAGTGCTTATGCAGGCATGGTTATATATATATATATATAAATATAGTTACGTATAATCTACGAATATCAAGTACACGGTGCTTTGAGGGAGATCCTCGTGCACTTGGCTTCACGTTTCTATAAAGAGCGACAGAGAGAGAGACAGAGGGAGAGAGAGAGAGAGAGAGAGAGGCGCATATACGCACGTAGAGAAAATATAAACACCCTTGCTCATCTCCCCGTGAATTTATTCGTTGCTTTTCCCAGCGTGTGGACCAACATAACTGTCGGAAGACCAGACACACGAATATACATAGATAAAGGTACATGGAAGTTTATGCATTTCCTCTGACGGGGCGTTCGCGAAGAGGAAAAAGGGAGGGTTGTAGAGAATGGGGAAAAACGAGAGTAGACTCACATTTTCCAGGATAAACGGATGTTATATGGTTTTTTATGTACGTATATAGGTATATTAAAGGGTTGAAACGTAGACGCGAACAAAGTGAGAGAAACGCTCGTGCTGAATCGCTGAATAGCTACAAGGGCAATGAAATATGTACACGTATATACATATATGTATATTTACAAATGTAGAAAGGGAAGCTTCTTTTCGCTCATTGCGATAACGAAATTTTACATTATTCCAAATGTAACGTTCCAGGTTTATTTTTTTACGTAATCTCTGGAGTATCAATTTTACTTATTTATCTCTAGTTTTTTTCATTATACTATCGCTTCGTGGCTTGTAACATAGGCGCGAGTTTGAACTCTCACACTCCTTGATTCCTGGTGGTTTTCACCGATCGTAATATCCAAATGGGAAGGGTTGTAACGAGAAGGGAGTCGCGTATCGCCAAAGAAACAAAAGGGGAAAGGTAGATGGAGCAACATAGATTATTTTCGTCGCTGAAAGAAAGAGCGAGTGGCAGTTCGAGGGGGTCAAAGTGAGGGTGGGAGGGCGAAGGGAGGACGGTTCAGAAAAGAGACGACGATAGGAATTACATTTATTAGCCGTAACGTGCACTCTCGTTAATTAGCGTCTTCCGTAGCTAAAAATATCGCTTAATCTCCGTATATTCGCTATGTAGTAAGTATGCTTGGTACAATTTAATTCGCGCCGAGTACACCGAGAAAACATGAATCAAATGGGGTATATTTTTATCTCCATCAAATGCAACATTTATTTTAATTAAACAGAAGCGATTCGAATATTATTTTTTTTCTTACGATTAAAAATTCTTAACGTATATTAATTTTGATTTTGTTGTAATTAAATAAACGAATATATCTCGGTGTAGTCCGCGACAAAAATATTGCGACGCGAGGAAAATACGCGAGGATCTTGGTTTTCGTGGGTCGGAGAGAGTTAATATTTATGGTCACCTTTCAATCTTTCGGCTCGTACCGGTTTTCCCGTCGGTGTACGAGCGGTATCGTCTCCCGTGAGAAAAAAAAATGTCAAGACTTTTAAATAGTCGGTATAATTATGACAAAGTAATCGTATAAGTCTCTTCTTTCTTCGGGTCCGGACTTATCCACGCTTTTTCAAACGAAATTTCAGGCTCGTATAGTAATCTTCTCTCTCGTTCTCTCTCGTTCGTCGCTCTCCGATTCACCGTATCGATGCATATTTATGTATTCGTGAACGTGTGGGCCCGATATCGCCCGTATGCTCGCGAACGTCGCTTAAAACTCTCAGCTCTGGCCATTCGGTCGCCACAACTTTGGCGGAAAAAAAAACGATAATTTTTCATCCTCTTTATTCTTCGTTACGTTTTTTTTCCTTTCTTTTCTCTCGACACTCCCGGTAATACGGATATTTAAATATCCATTATAAGCACGACCGGTATGAACGTATGCGCGCCTATTGCGCTTATACGCTTCGTGGCTCGAGCGAGAGGCTCTTGCCAAGCTCATCGTCGTCGTCGTCGTCATCGTCGTCGAGCAGGTAAAACTTTACGACGGGAGCGAGAAAGGCGATCCGCTGTATGACAAATATTAACAACGCACGCGCGTTACGAAATCTTCTTTTTTTATCTTCCTTCTTTCTCTCTCTCTCTCTCTGCGCGCATTATACGGCGTGCATACGATCGTAAAACAAAACTGCGTACACCCCGCATTTATAGCGTTCCGACGATATATAACAACTACAGTCAGCGAGAACGAGCTTTAATCGCGAACAACGTCAACGCGCTTCAACGTCGCGAGGATGAGCTCTCGCGATTCGCAAATATATATACACATAGGCACACACACACACATATATATATATACATATATACATTTGCATAAAAATACAATTTGCGTAGGTTGGCACGGGTGCGCGAGAGGGAGAGTGACGGAAAGAAAGCTCAAACGTTTCTTGAAAATCCCTATGTAAATCGTTTTGTCGGGGTACCCAGGTGTAGAGTATGAAATAATTCGTGGCTGTTTCCACTCGCGACCCTTTTCGTATATATTTTATTTCTTTCACTGTGAGTTTCGGATTATTTTGCGGTTTGCTCGACGTCAGCTCTCGTCAGAAAATTTTCCATTCTATCTTGGCTTTATATATATTTATATATGATCCATCGTGCCTAACGCAGACAACCGTTCTCGTGGATAGGACGCTTTTATTTCTCCTTCTATAATCTTTAAATTCCCTGTATGTATATATATATATATATATATAAATCTCACCCAACGTGTGAAACTCGAGAGCTCGAACCGACAAAACTTATTATGCCATCGCTCAACTGTCACAACACAGATCGTAGATAGGATTTCGCTGTGAGTGCTGGACCGCGTATAGCAGAGTTCCTCCACTCATCTTGAGCAATGAGAGAAAATTTTCTCGCCGACGAGTATCCCTGCATGGATACCTTCATCCTAACTCTACAACGCGCACACTTATATTGTACGACGTACCGACATTTTACTCGCGAGCTTCTCGGTTTGATAAAGTCGTCCGAGCGAGATTCCCTTCGTACTCCCGATGTCTCTTTTTGTGGAACGAACCATCTGCCACTCATCTTCCTATTCTTCCATCTCTTTTTTCTTCTTTTCTTCGTATTTTTTTTTCTCTCGCCTCCATTGAGCGACTTATCAGTAACGAGGGATCTCTCTCGATGCCACGTTGGACTAGAAATCATCAACAATGGACTGTAAAATAATCCTCGAGTCTCGCGCAGGTGTTTGGAATGTTATCAGCGTGAGATTCACGCCTTGGCTCCATTCAGCTAACGTAAGCGGAACGAGATAAGTGAACGGTAGCAGCTGCAATTTTGTAAATGATCGTTGATCGAGATATCAGACATAAGTAGGTACACGAGTAGAGGCAAAAAACTGCAAAGCATGAAATAAATGTTGTAATAGAACGATATTAAATTGGTTTAATTAAAATTCAATAAATTCGATGTTCAAGATGACGATGAATTTTTGTTTTGTTTTTTTGTGTCTCTTTATCTCAACGATCGAATCTCTACTCAACTCGAAATTCCAATATAATATTTATCGCCTTATTATTTATCACCTTATTATTATATCGCCTATCGTAAAGAAGAATTCATCGTGGATCGTTATATCGATTGCAATTATCGAAAGTCATTAATCGAAGACATCCTTACCAACGCAGGCTGGCAACTAGCGCTATCGAGGAGCTTTCTTCCAATTCGACGAACCGGGCTCAGGGTCCGCGACCAAACGCAATAAACTTCCGATGTGCTGTCTGCTACAGCTTTTAATCCGATGGCTGATGGCTGCTAATATCAGTTGCCAGTAAAGACGTTCGGGTTAGCTTCGAGTATATGGTACTACCCCCTCGCACACACATACTCACATTTAAACATATATACATGTACAAACACAGAGAAACGGACAGTGCGAGTTTGTGGCGCGATCCTTTCTTTTCTTGGGCGTCGGAAAAGCCACCCTTTCAATCTCAACCCCGATTGGATCCGGGAAACCGTAGTACCGCTGTATAGACGTCAGGATCAGGATAGCCAGTGAGCCGGAGGAAGAAACGTTAATTGGTCCGCGGACCGAACGGATAACTCGTACGAGAGCGGCAAAATCCTTACGACCGCCGGGATTCCTGCACACGTTTCGACGTATATATATATATAGAGAGAGAGAGAGTTATTCCAGTGCATTCGTACAATAGATAGCGGAGAACGGGGTAAAATGAAGGAAACCGATGAAAAAAAGAAAATTTTCCGACATAAGTAATAATTTGAACACCTTGCGGTCTTAAAATAAATTTATAACGGTAATAAAATCGTTTTATTTGAATAATCCGGGTATAATCCTTCAAAGGCAACAGAAATAATTTTTTTTAATTGATCCGTTAAACAGCCATTATTTTCGCGAAGTGGCCCATTTCACCCCGGTCTTTCGTATGGCCATTAACAGCGAGAAACGGAGATTGCGCGAGGCCGATTTATAAACGAAATATTTCGTCCCCGAAATACGCGGATGTACAAATTACACCCGCGCGCAGTTTGAATTTACAATATTTAACACGAGTGCCCAATCTTCCCGGAAGCTTGCAATCTTGTCATGATACGCTCACGGTGTACTTATACCCGGTACTTAAAATACTAAATAAAATAAAATGAACAGATCTGACGAAGAAGCTCTTGTAATTGCTCGTTGAGAAAAGAGAGAAAAAAAAGGAAAGAGAAACGAAGAGAAAAGAAAGATTGTCGAGCGAGTGCAACCCCCTTTGAGAGTAGTATGAGAGAGAGAGAGAGAAAGAGAGAGAAGACTCGTAAAATGAGAGTACTCAGCCTGCAGCGAGAGAGGAGATACACGGTCTCGATAACGTCGGGATCTCGTCACCGAGCAATTTATTCTAATTAGTGAATAAAGCGTGCGTGACCGTTCGCGATTTTGGTGCTTATGGTACGCATATATATATATACAGGGTCTGCCACTATTACACGCTTTTTCACTCCGCGATTTTTCTTTCTTTGCAAATCTCCGTATATTTTTTATTTCACCCCCTTCTCGTATCTTTTTGCTCGCTCCTACCGCGATTCGCGGCATCGGTGATTATTCGAGTTTTATTACGAACGACAAAGAGCGACTTCGGTCTCCCGCGGTGTGTGACTGGGGCCGCGGAATTTAGGAAGGCGAGACCGAGTGAAAGCTATGCAAGTCTGTTCGGTCTCATCGGGTTGCGCGTGAGTATTCTGCAAATTTTCTATAGTCTCTCTCTCTCTCTCTCTCTCTCTCTTTCTTATACGCAGAAACTCCCGTCGTTATTTCGTCGTACAGGACGAACGAGACGAGCTTCCCGCAAGATCACCAGGCTCGCGTCTCTTTATGCGTTCTCTTCCTTTCTCCGTCTGTCTCTCGTTGTGCTGGAATAAATAACGTCCCACGCGTATTTTAGCCGCTTTTCGCTCGCCTCTCCCTCTCGTACACCAACATCTTCCGAGAACTTTGATTCGAGGGGATACGAAGGTTTGCCGTTAAAGTTCCGTAACAACGAGACATAGAGAGAGAGAGAGAGAGAGAGAGAGAGAGAGAGCGAGAAAAAATGACGTAAAAAACAAAATATATATGCGCGCGCCCTCTGTCTCTCGTCGTCGAGAACGCGAGCTCGACGCCGTCGAGTTCGTTAGGTCACGACGTATCGATACATATATAGATATATTCTCGTTGCAGCTGCAATGAGAATGTTCCATATGGGATTTTTTGATCGCGAGCTGCAAAGAAAAAGAATCGGACGGCACGTTTGTCATTTTTGTTTCGCACGCGGTGCAATTCATTTTGATTCACGATGCGGATTTTCTCGCAGAAACTCGATGTTGTATTCATTTTTGTTATATCTCCTTGATGTACGAATTAATGTACGAACAAAAAATGAGTGACACCTACGAGAAAAATAATAACGATCGAATTATCGTTTGAATTAATCGATCGATTTTGACATTCGTATCGGCTAAAAGATGAGGCGGCTTGTACGGCACACGATGAGCGCGGTGTACGTATAAAGACGCAAGACCGCGAGAACCGGTATGTAGGTACGTAATACTTTGGGGGCCGACGACGTCGCGATCCTGGTGGTCCCCTCTCATCGTCGTAAGGTCTCGAGAAGTCGGCGCACGTTGCAACGAAGAAATATTAGAAGCGCGTCGTGCCGCGGACAGCTCATCGCGTATGTTCAGACCCGTCTCTTCATCATGCTGGCACGATTTCTCCTCTCTCTCTCTCTCTCTCTTCCCTCGAATCTATCGTGGTTTCACGTAAGATCGTTTTTTTACTTCCCAGCTATTTCGGCATTTTCGTGGCCGTCAACGCGACTACGCCTTAGTCACATATCGGGTATGTCACGCGCGTAGCGATCGGTAATGGATAAGTCGAAGCGCGTGAGTTTCGACTTTGATCGCTCGATTAAGTCTCGAATATAAGAAACTTAAATATAAAAACATCCCGTTAACCGTCCAGGTAAATTCGTATAAAACGTATAACGTGGGAACAGAAAGATCGAATTAAGAATTTTCACATTTCGAGAACGAAACATTAATTATTCGTCGGTAAACAATTTACCAATCAAACACGTTTCGTACAACCAATTATTCCTTTCACCTTTAACGTCTCAGCCTGAAAAATATAAATAAAAAATAATCGGCGACACAATAGTTCGTAAGAGCCAACGATAAAAATGAAACGTCGTCCTTACGAGTTTATTCAAATACCCACATATCCATGACGCTCTAATAAATTATTGATGAACTTCGTGTGTAATAAAATAAAATGGCTTATGTACAACAAGATAAGATCGCTACTGGTGTGTTCGTTGCTCGTTATACTACACGCCTTATTTGCCGGGTTAAATTATCGCTCGATAGATAGGATCTCGTCTCGATTATCCTCTACCGAGCTACTATACTTAACTACCTCCTGCTTCCCCTACTACCAGCATCACAACCTACCACTACTACCGTTTCACGGTGGTAGCGCGAGAACGATGCATTATCCGGATGCACTTTGCTCTCGTACTGCTAATTCGCGGAGCGCGCACCCGTTACTCGCTTCCGTAGTGCTCAGCGAGGTGAGAGAGAGAGACAAACAGACAGACAGACAGACAGACAGACAGAGAGACAGAGAGTGAGCAAACTCCCACGAGTATTACGAGATGTAAATATATCCCTACAGATCTATACGTACGTACAATTTTACATCTAACATATATAAGTATATACATATATCTATATTGTTAGATATGTTCTATACGTAGGTACGTATCTATACGTACGTACAATTTTACATCTAACAGTACATATATCTATATCGGTAGATATGTTCAAGAGCAACAGCTCGGAAATCGTATCGTATAGTTTGTGCGGGTTGAACCAAGGAAAGCTGAGGAGCAGATGCTCGTCTGGAAATGAGTCGTCTGGGAGTACGTGTGGGCGAGGACTTTTCGTACACGGTTACATATTATACTTGAAATACAGTTGATACGTTATAGATATATTACAGGAGGATGCAACGGAAATGATCTCTCGGAACTTGCTTCTGCTGCATGTCTCAGACGTAGCTGTGTAATCGATGTACACGCGGTAACGTTCGATATATATATATATATTGAATGTGTTCATGTACGCCCGGCTCCTCAGCGTTTCGTCCGACTCCCGATAATGGAACGAGAACACTTGATTCTTCCCCAGGAGATTCTATACAACACGCATGCATATATATACGTAGCCAATAACGATTCTGTTCTCTTCTCATATTCCTCGTAGCAGCGGCGTGTACAGCCCGCGGTCAAATCTCTCATGTACAATGAAGGAAAATTCGCGAAACCCGGTTTTACCTATAGTGCTGATATATAACACGTATATACGCTTGCATTACCAATCTGCATTGCGATAAGGTCAATTGCATAACGGTGAAGATCGAGACGCGTTGCGAAACTAAAGATGGTCCTAAAATTCATACTTATTGTATCGCGAGAGGATACAGTTTTAGGTGAAACGAAAAAAACAAAAATTTCGCAATATATAAACGATATTTTTGTTTTCATCGAACACAAACTTGTCTGAGTGATATTCTTTCGAGGGGACAGTTATTTCGCGGGGTGCGACGATACATATGCGGTTTTACGATATCGCGGGCGCGCGCGGTCACGGACGATAGATAAAGGAATCGGTAAGTCGCGGAAGCGAACGAGGCGGTCTTTTCTCCTATAGGTACATATATATATCATTTACATATACTTATATCTATATATATATATATATATATATATATATATATATAGATAGATAGATATATAAATGACACGTTATGCATCTACATGCAGTACGGTACGGGTGCATCGCGTCTTCTCTCCTCGTATTATCGGGCGGCGTGCACGACGACAAATGTTTTATTGGTCGGTGTGGTTGGTCGCTCTACCTCCCTCTCTCTCACACACACTCTCCTTAGATAGGGAACGTGTACAAGAGGCACCTGGAAACCGGACGGAAATAACCGTGTAGCGCATACTCAGGGCCTCTCCCCTTGGGTGTAGGTAGTGTACGATACATATACGTATCGAAAAGGATCTCAATGTTGAATGGACGTATCTCGATCTACGTATTGGCAAGACTTACGCCCTTCTGAATTTCGAGCGTTCGATACACAGTGAGTAAAGGGGTTTTCTTCACCAGGCTGAAGTTTTGACTCGGGGCCAGCAATCTCGCTTCGCGTTCGTTTTCGTTTCTTTTTGTAATTTTACCTGTTTTTTTTCTTTATTTTGCTCGCCCTCCTGAATTGCAGTGCAACCGGCGTCTCTATCACTTCCGTTCTTCGTGCGTACATACGTAGCAGTTTTTGAACTTGTATATACATACCTATATACATAAATATATATAAATATATATATATATGTGTGTGTGTTTGCATATACGGACATCGGTTATCGGTGAAACCGGCGTGTACCGTTATTATTATGTATATTGTGAAAACAGGATTTCTACTTTATCCCAAGGAGCCAGTGATCGAGGACGGTAACGTTCGCGTTTCGCTCCGTCTTCCTCGGGGTTTTTCGTTTCTTCCTTGCGTAGCGTGTGCCCCGTCTCGAGATGAACGAAGGAA
Source organism: Netelia inedita (assembly GCA_964017225.1). Classification (NCBI taxonomy): domain Eukaryota; kingdom Metazoa; phylum Arthropoda; class Insecta; order Hymenoptera; family Ichneumonidae; genus Netelia; species Netelia inedita. The sequence continues at coordinate 7,304,419 of OZ024920.1, read as the reverse complement.
AAATGATTGTGGCGCGGCTGAATCGCGAGAGTCCAAAGACGCTCGAGAGCTCGAATTGGATCCGGCAAGCTTGCAAGCGAATATACGACGTATATACGCCCACCTTCATCTCCAACCCCCTCCCCCTCTACGCTGACCTCGGCGGCTAACGGATATATGAAATTGAAGAGGAAAGAATAAATACAAAACGGGCATATTGAAAGCGAAATATGTTATATTTTATGTTTGTATATGGAAAGAAAAATCTTCGTACGTTCCGTATAGTCCTGGAATACGAGAATATGGAAAAATCTCATCGGCTCGAGTGGGGTAGGTTTTTATTTCGATGTATATCTTTGTACGAATGAGAGAAAAGATGAAAGAGGTATGTAGAGAGAGAACGAGAGAGAGAGAGAGAGAGATACACAAGGGTGGATCCAATTCGCTATTTTCAAGCACATGAAAGCATCTTTTTTGCCGTGCAAAGAGAAAAGGAGACGCAAGGAATAAAACGAGGAAACGATGGTAACAAAAGGGATTAATATCGCTGAGAAAAATAGCGATCGATCGCGTATCGTAATACTTAGAGGAAGAAAAAGCTCTTTCTCGACGTACGAGAAGAGACCGGATACGAAATGCGCAGCGAGTACTTTTAGTTGGGGGTAGTTGGTGTACGCGTGTCTCCAGCAACGCGTGCCAAAATCAATGGCGCCAAGTGTCGACTTCCGTCTGGGCGAAAGCTCATTCGTACCCGAAGAGTTCGAATTTATCTTGAGAACTTCTCGGCGTTCATCACCAGGCAACGTTACGAGTGTGCACGTTTTGATGACTAACAGTCGTTAGGGCCAATGTAACGTCGTTTCGAGCGTGCTAGGATCTCGCGTACGTCCTTGTGATCCTCAGCACCCGATACACACGACTCTCCCCCATGGAACGCCACGGTGGGGTGAGCACACGAGTAGCTTTAATTTAAGCTCGTTTTACGATCGCTTACGGACTCGAGGAAAATTATATACACGCCCGCGGTTACGCCGTCGCATGGCTTATGTGCTACAAGTATATGACGTACATGTATGTATATGGGCATCAGCGAACAAGCGCGAAACGCACTACGGGCACGTCACTCTTGAAAATTTCAGTTACATAAACTACACGCGTACACCAAGACGGAAATGAGGTTTTTATTCGGTTCCCGCGAGCGAAAACTACGTGTACGGGATATCCACCTTTGTCGCGGTAGAACCGATATATCCACGCGTGTTAAATCGCACCCGCGATTTTGCCGTTCGGCTGTATAACACCGTTTTAATATTGTTTTTGCACCTCCGACGATTCGTTTCGCTTTGTTATTACGGTCGCTGGTGGAAGCGTTTGAGAGCGATTTTTCACGGGGTCGCTCGACAACCCCGTTATACTACGAGTACGTTATATTTTTACTGGCAGGTTATCGGGTTTTAAACGCTTTCGTCCCTCGTATTTTTGCAAAGTAAAAATAAAAAAAGATACACTTTTTTCTTCACTTTCGCACGGAGTTTTTAGTTTTTCGATAAAAAAAAACTCGGTGTGAATCGCGAATAGTGATAAATTTGCGATAAGACAAAGGTCATTAAAAATAATCAGAGACGGAAAATTGTTTTTCTAATTTTACGAGGTCGTTATTATAATTGCGAAAATATGGAAATTTTTAATTACCATAACCTTATTTCCGTTCCGTTAAAGATAATGGCTGAATATAGAAAATGGCGTTTATTAATTCCGAAATCTTTATTTTCGTAGCCGCGAGATCGTTTCGTCAATCGCGAAAATTCGGCCCAAATGTTATGAAAATGTGCCAGAGATCAAAATCTCTTGAAAATTACAAGTAAATCTGAAAAATCGTCTTTCCTCCCAATGGTCCATGGTCGAGCGACGATCACGTACGAAACAGTTCTTTATAAAAAAAATTTAATTACCCGGCGCCGAGAGACTCCACGGATGAGTCCCGCGATACTAACAAGTATAACATAAAATGCGCGAGCGACGAAGCGTAACAGGAGAAACTCGCGTAATAAACCGAAAGTCCACGAAACTTAAAGACAATTTATCGAGTTGTTGGCATTCTCACGTTCCACCCCTCGGCTCTTTACGGTTTATAGGTCTGTCAGGCAGATGCTAAGCGACCTAATTTAACGCGAGATAATTCCTTCGTTTTCTCTCTCTCTCCCTCTCCCTTTCTCTCTCATTTTTACAACTCGCTTCGTCGCGACATCGTAAAAAAAATCAGCTCGAATGTATTATATCGAACAACCTTGGCGGTATTTTATGGAGCTCTCGAATGATCATATACCTGCTCTGGGTGTTCGCCGTTGTAGCAAAACACACGATGAATTATTGGCTTTCGGACAAAGTGCAGCATTCTTTCTTATACGTGGCTTATACTAAATGTATTTTATACGAGCCTATGTATACATAATCTTATGAAAGTTTATTCAATAGATATAACCTTTATCTAACGTGACTGGGCTTTCAGAGATAGCAGGGCAGTTTTATACCAGCTATGCTAATTAGCTCATGCCGAACGTCGAGGGACTCGTGAACACGATGCAGGTGCTCGGTTTGCTGGATATACGTAAATACGTATATATATATATATATATATATATATATATATGTCTGTGTATATATGTATCTAGCACCGAGGCGCCTGAGATCGAAGTTATCCTACACAGTCGTGAACGACTTGACGTGACTGGACGAATCGAACTTACACCAAGTTCTCACTATACACGTCTCTCCTTATCAACGTCAAACTTCCCAGCTCGCAGCCCTCACGTTTCTCCTCGTGTTATATTTACGACAATATTTTTTCTTCCCCGTCACGTTTTATTATTCCTGTCTCCTTACGTCTCGTTTCTTTTCTTTTCAGTCCGTTGCATACTTGTCCCGAGTTAGTTCTGACTCAGTCGACGCGTCCATTTCAATCAGGAATGAAATCGTTTAACGTTCATCGATAATCGTTCGATACGAGAAATTATAATTCGATAATTTTATCGCAATAAATATATTTTACATCGATACAACATTCTCGCAATGCCGGACTCACCTCGACTTCGTCTTACGAACGTTTCGCGTATCTTCCTCATGGTCACGTTAATTTTCTCGCAATGCACAAAACGCCCCCCTTCAGTTTCAACTTTGCTTCCCTCTCGCTCTTCCTACGAGGCACTTCCGAGTGATTTATAGCTAAGAATTTTTTTTCTTTTACCTCTTTCATTTCACTCGTTTTTCATACGCAGTACCACGTTGCACACAACCGTATCGCTCGTGTCTCACTCGTATTTTTTATTTCTTTAGTTCTTTTTTCTTCGTTTTCTCTCATTGCCCCGTTGAGCCTTCGTTCGAGAGAGACTCTCGCACCCCCGCCTACCACGTTTTCTCACTCTGTCTATCTTGTAATTAATAATACACGAGAGATTCTTCGCTCTTGTATATGTGTGTACGTTTTTTTTTCCTTCAGGCCCCGTGCAAAGTTGTGTACGAGCGTGAACGTACGCGTGTTTCTCGCTTATAACACGCAGAAACGACCGAGAGTCCGTGTGGACCGAAGACCTGTGGGAAAGGCATTTTAAGAGGCGTGTGAGAACGACGCCTCGTGAACTCTTATAATATACATTTTATATCTATATACTTGACATCATATATATATATATATATATATATACATATATGTATATACTTCTATTATATCCGCGAGCTCGAGGTTTCGTACATGCAGCCAGTATCGGGATGTTTGCAATTTTTATTTTTGGCTGGGTGCTTTTACATTCATATATATATATATATACACATATATAAAGTTTGAAGAGACCCGTGGTGTAGAAAGCAAGATAGGGTCGAAGAATAACGCACATTTCGCGGGCGGCGTATACCGAAAATTCGCGGACAGATTCGGTTACACGTTTTCGCAACGGTGTTTGACCCCTGATTTAACAGCTTAATGGTCTTCTCACGTCACGGGGCCACAGGGCAAAAACGATCGGGTTAAAAGTCTCATACAGGGCAACGCAACACGTCCCGAAGCGATCTCATCCAACCTCCCGACCCTCGCTGATTTTCGTTCCGTCGCTCATCTCGTACGCCGGGAGTTCGCGGCTCGCATAATCGTGTCAAAATCCACGTGAATCGTGACGCACCCCTCGGCGAGTTATACGAATTCGCGTATCGAGCTAACCTTTCTACGGCACGGTGTGTATTTAATATTACACCCCTTGAAGATCCAAAATTCATTATTCTGTATATTAAAATAATTGTTAGAAAAAATGATTGTTATTTTGACTTCGGCTCGAGGTCGGAACTACCCTTAAATTTAATTTTCGTATAGACCTTGAGACGTTAGAAGAAAAGTAGACGAGAAGAGTGGAGTCCAATCATATTACCCAGAAATCCTCGTTCTCCCTTTTCTTTCTCTGTCACCCTCTCACTCTCTCTTTCTCTCGGCCTCGCTAGAATCGTCCAAGCATACGAAACAAAAGAGAGGCAAGCGCACGGACGAGAGCACACGGGCTGCAGTCGACAAGTTATGCAGGGATCCCCCGGAGCGCGTGCATTTGACTAAACCAAGCCTCCGAGACTCACTCTCGGCCTCACCCTCGCGCCGCACACTCTCGTTCTCATCTCTATATAGCTACGCGTCGTTCTCCTTTTTTTCTCTATCTCTGTCTCTTTCTCTCTCTCTCTCTCTTCTCACTCATCCCTTGTCGTCTTCGTTGACTACTCACCCTGCGCGACCGGTCGCATAACCTTCTATCCTCTCTTCCTCTTGCTTGTCTCTCTCAATCTCTCTCTCACCCTCTTTCTCTCCCTGGTTCTTCTGTTTCTGTTTCTCGTTCTTCACCCTCATCCCCTCCTCCTATACTCGTACGTTTCTTCTGCACGGGACTTTATCTCGACCTGTGTCGGCTTCTTTCCCTCGACTGATTACGTATGCAAGAGTGAGAGATAAGGTACCGAGTGAACTTCGTCCAGTATGTAGCTAATGTATGAGATGTAGAGGGTGTTTCAATAACAAATTGCTTATGTTCGATCATTTAATTTTTGTTTTGTTTTGACAAGTGACCTAAATTATAGATTGTTAAATCGTTATTTTATCGAGAATAAAAACTTTAGCCGTAGGAAAAGTATAATGATCAAGTTTCGGTTAAATATTGACATTCATTCTCCAAATAAAATAAAAAAATCAATACTATTTAAATCTCAAAAACGAAAAAAAAAATTCTAAAAAAAAATTTGAAGCCTATTTAGGCCTGGATTTTTCTTAAAAATAACATGGAACCTTCATTTCCTAGCTTTGTCACAATATTTGCAGTTGCCTGTAGGAGAGACAGTGTACGCGAGAATTGAGATATAAAATGAGCGAGTCTAAGGAACTACTTCGTCTGTGTTTCGCGAGAGAGCGAGTGTGTTCTGGTTTTCTATGAAAGTGGACGTCCCCCGCCCCCAACCCCGTGACCCGCAGAATGACGACCGAGCGCCCCGAGCTTGTGAAAGTGCAAGGTGGATGAGGAGGGTTGAGAGAGTTCGGTCCGTGTACTCGCCGAGTACGAGTAAAGAAGGCGGGCTTCTCGTCGAGGCGAGAGGTAATAAATAAGGCTGCTCCTCTTTCTCGGCTCACCGAATGTAACTAGCGGCCACGAGCTTTTCTTCTTCTCTCCGTCATCCTTTTCGCCCACCTCCGCAACCCTCGCTTCCCTTCTCTTTCTACATTCGCATTTCTTCTCGATGTCTTACGGCATCTTTCGCGACAAATATATCGCAGCATTTCGTAATAATATTCCGAGATTTGTAATACGACAATGATTGATTAAAATGTTCGTTTAGCCGACGGGCAATCGTGCGACACAATCAGGCTTGTCCGTATCGCTAATATATTTTATCTTGGTCACTAATGCACCGTGGTTATCGAGAAGAAAACGTCGGGTAATTACTTATTTTTCGTATAGCGTTATATATGTATATATATATATATATTATTTCGTCTTTTCAGCGGGACGCGACACCCAAGACGAAATGACGTATTTCAAAAACTGATTTCTATCAGGCCCCGTCATTAGTCATTCGACAATGACAAAAAATGAAATGAAAAAAGAAAGATAGGGAAAAGAAAAATACGAACGTAACAGATGGCTACAAGATTTCCGGGGCTCATTGGATTTACATATTTTCTGAATCGTAGGTGTGGCCCCTTCGGCCTGTGGAATTCTCGAGCTAAAAGTCGTTTGGTATATCTCATAAATATTTAGTTACACGAACGGATAAATACTCGAAGTTAAGACAATAATATAAGGGGTGTGCGTGAATGAAATTTTACTCGTTGCCTTCGAACAGCATTTAGAAAAATAAAAAATCATCCGATAAATTTTTGTTGAATTACAAAATTTCACTTTTTAATCAGCATTTTGAAAACTTCATTTTCCCTCATATTTAGACCCCTCTTCAAGGGGTTGAAAAAACGCGTATATCGCACGATGTACGCTCCGCCGGCGAATAGTTATCACAAGTAGTTCGCTCGTGTGGGAAAAGCAGCGTAAAGATGTATATAGTAAGGCCGCCACGAAAGAGAGAGAGTTTATATTTTCGCCGGCTGGTTCCCGTCGGACCTTCTGGCTTTTCAATATCGAGTTCGCCGAAGCGCGATTAATAAAGCGCCCGTATTTAATCCGCGGCCGTTCCTATCGTGCCTCTTTCTCTTTTCTCTCCTTGCCCCCCCCCCAGTCCTTCTCTCTCCCTTGGGGTTTGCTCCGATAATCGTTAATAATCCTCGAGGGGCTCCGGCCGAAAGGAACTCTCCTTCTCTCGCTTCGAGTCCCCGGAAAATTCTCTCGCGGAAACGGGCATATATAATATATATATAATATAGATCGGACCGGTCGACCGACACCGGAAACCTTCCGAAAGAACGAACACCGCACCCTTAACTCCAGCATTCTAGCTGGGGTTGAAATAAGGACGGAGACGAGAGAAAAAAAAGAAAGTTTTTGCCAGACCGCGGGTCTCTTCGGCGTGTTTCACGAAGGGTTCCAAGGTCTTGGCGCTACTCCGCGAGATTAACGCGCACCAACTGGTGACTTTGCACTTCATATATATATACATAGTTCATTTTTTGTGCCTGTCCCCATGACTATCTCCTCTTACTCCTTATCCTATTTTTGTATATTTCTCCTTAGTCATTTTCACAATTTTTTGTTTCGTTTCCTCCAGTCGTATTTGATTACTTCGTTTTCGAAGTCGCCTCGTCAGTAATAGAAATTGTTTTTACCCGTAACTAATCTCTGGTTCGATTGGAGATCCAAAACCGTGCGTAAGTTTGAAAAACGTATTGCAAGAGCAACGCTTCGGTCTTTTCGTTCGCTTTGGTAGGAAACGACGAGAAGTCGATACGTTGATGACATTGTCGGGTTTTGTACGGGCGCGAGTGCGGTGACGGAACGACACGGACCCACACGCTGAGTCGAATTAAAAAGTTGTTCTCCGTCAACGCTGGCCCGCTGACGAGACGACGAAAGACACGCGTCGGACAGATTATACCCGAAGAATTCACGGTCCTGCGGGTGTCAAGAGTCTCTTTTTTCAATTTTCTTCTCGTCCTCTTCCTCTCTCTCTGTCTCTCTGGCGTTCCTCCCTATTTGCTCATCCCGCGATGTTACATATATTTTTTTTCCAGCTTCCTAATTCTCGTATTTTCTCTCCGTCTCACTCGTTTACTTGGCACTCGCTCGTACGAAGGGGTCAAGGGGAAATGGGTCTCGTGTGCTATGTGGATAATTAACACGAGCTACATCCCTCACCCCACCCCTCCCCCTCATCACGTTGTGGTCTATATTTACTTATGAAGGAGGGAGTGAGACTGACTCTATAGACTCTGGACGACAAAATTAAAGAGGGAAAGTGGAGAAAATTAGGGACGGACGAAGAGTGCGAGGTGGGAGGATTAACCCTCGGTTTGTTTGGTGCTCTGTCGAGCAACGTAACGTGCGTATTATGCCACTTGAAATAGGAGGGAAAAAATCCTCTTTCGCGTATTTCTTCGCGATGAAAAATTTTCCTCTAAATTAATTCGAGTTAAATGCTTATATTTTATGGACAATTTTACAAACTGTATTTAAAAAAGAATCGTTTAATTTTAAATTCGTTTTTATTCCAGTATTTGTCGCTTTCGTAGGACGGTAGGCCATTTAATCGTGACTTCTCAAATACTTCTTATCTTCTCTCACGTTTCTCTTCGGTAAGTCATTGTATTTTGTTTTTGCTTTTTTTTTATATCTTTTCACTCGAGTCGATTCCTTGCATTCTTTCGGCTCGACTCTCTTCCGCTTCGCCTTTCTCGTTGTTTCGCGCGCGCGTTCTCTCTCTCCCTGTCTCTCTCGTACCAAGACACAACTAGTAAAACCACCGCGCTCGGGAAATTAGGGATGCCTTGTGAGGTTATTTATAAAGGGGTTAATTAAGGGCACTTGGGGTCTGCGAGCCGTGCGCCGCCTCCTTCTTCGCACCGTGACTCCTCTCGATGAATGTACTTCGTGCGTATATATATATATATATGGGAGCTTGTCCATGCTCTTACTGTACGCCGTTCACTCTTCTCTTATATCCGCGCCGAGACTTAAGACTGCATTAGCCATAGATATATATATATATATATATGTATATATATAGGGTGTGCTGGAAAAAAAGTATAAAAATATACGGAGTGGAAACGAAGATGGGGAGAAAGTGTGAGAAGAAACGAAGAGGAAGAAGAAATGAAAGGAGGATAGATAGATGGGCATAGGAGAATTTATTAATATTCTCCGGCTAAAAGTTGAATGATGAATTTAAGAAAGGCAGACAGTTATAAAAACGCAAATATAATTAATTAAATTCAGGAAAAACATCATTTATTAATTCGTTCAACAATACCTTCAAATTAAACATTATTCGATGGAGAAAGGAGTAAATAAATTACTAAGAGATTCACCGTCAGTTTGTTTCAGAATTTAACCAATAGTGGAAAAATGGAACGTTTCGAAGAAAAAATAGATAAATGTCGAAATAATAAAATTAAATAAAAGTAGGTAAAAATAAAAATACCGAACTAATAAAAACACGAGTGATTGCAAGAGGACGAGAGGCATGTCAGTGAAACGAGTTTTGTTGGTTCTTTCGGGAAGCTGTAACATAGGCAGTGCTCTCTTTTTTTTACGAAATTGCCAGCAGCGTTCTCTCGTCTCTTGTCTCCTCGATGCAGTTGCAACGAGAGGCATCTCGTCCAGGGCTGTGGCAATACCCACAGGGTACAAAAGCTCTCGGGAATTGGGTCGTACGAGAATTTAACTCCGGCGGAAACAAAAGTCCGGCAAACTGCGCTACTCCACCAAACAACAGTTATGTACACTCGGCAGCAGATAAATACGCATATATATAATATATATAGCTCATACGCATTCTGTATACAATATACCGTACCGTAGGTGCTACATGAGAGACGAAACATTTTGATTGAAATTCCCGCCAGTCGTTTACATACTACTCGTGAATGTAATCCATGGAAAATACACAGTTAAAGAGACGACATTTATTGATTTATTTCATTTATATACACCCTTCAACTCACAAATGGGTAATTAACGCAAAAATATAAATTCTAAATCTGCATCACACGGCTAAGATGTAAAAGACAATTTTCAGGTTTTTTTTAATCAATTTATTAGAAATTTCTAAAATGCCCAAAATTTGAAGAAAAAAACTAAATTTCTCTAAAATCGAGGACGGGGATGTTGTATTTTATTATAACGTTGGATATTTATGTACATATATTCATGCAATGGACGTTTTTTTTATAAATTCCGGTAAGGCAAGTTAATGGGTCGAATATGCGCTGCTCGGCTGAATGTCGACGCGCATCGTTTCTCGACTATGTTGCCAAAGCCCGAGAGTTCTGCATAGCACGGTTGGACCAAGTGTACCAGACATTTTGCAACTGCCATCTGCATCGAGTAGAAACGCGTGTGGAAAAGCTCGAGAGCAAAGAGACCCGACTGTCTCGTGGATCCATTCGTTTCGAAGCGACAAAAGCGGAACGCAATTGCGTGTGTGCATTCGCGCCTCAGCGACGAATATCCGAGTGACGCGAAGAGCATATCGCGACGAAATTCTCTTCATTCGCTTCCCGACACTGTACAACTTCTTGTTGGGTCCGCGAGTTTCTCTCGTTTTCTCATTCTCGTTGCGTTTGATCGTGTTTCGGCTGTTAAATCTTGGTAGACGTTCGCGACAAAGCAGACGTTGGCTACGAGACAGCTATAAGTAATGAACTTCGTCGAGTTATCTGTAATTGACCGAATATCGTGACTCACTTTCCTCTTTCATAAATGAGTTATCCCATTAATTTCGTAGAAAGGAATTATTATATCGTGCACGAGAAATATGGCGAATGATTTTTCGTCTAAAAACGAAACGATTGTCTGCGAATCGACAGGAACAAGGGGTTGTATGGCTGGAAAGACACATCGGTATATTTCGTTGCTAGACGTCAAAAAGAGCTCGCATATCGTTCGAAACAAAAACCGCCGAGAAATATCCAATGCAACATGCACGAAGTCGAGTCAAAGATAACAAGGAATCTCTACGTACGTTCGCGAAAGTGAAAACGTTGAAAGCAGATACGTCTCGCCCCCTTCGAAACGACCCTTCCGTTTGGCTCCGCACCACGGAGCCTAGACGACATCGTCCTATACGGTTTACATGAAATATATACGAATCGATATATCGCATGTAGCTTCAACACTCGTCGTTGTTCCTCTCGGATCTTTTTCCATACATCGTCTATGCAAATTTTTGTCGATATACTGTCGAGCCCGAATGCATTCGTGTCTTTTAACGCGTCTGCCACGAAGACCAACCGAGTCAGAACTATATCTGATCTTTTTCCAGTTGAAATCTTTGTACGTGTATACTATAGACCACGCTACATTTATAGAATAGAATGGAATACAATATTTATTCAAGAGAACGTCGAACCGCGACATCGAGCGTCTCGATAGTTGCTGAAATATTCAAATGCAAAAAAAAACTGAATATACGTGTCTGATATTATTTTATTCAAATTGATCTCGATCGAGCCGAATTTATTTCGAGTCGAATACAATCTTATAATCTTGGCCAGACGTGCAATTACGAACTTAAATGAATAAATTCTTAAAAAACACATCCCATGTGTAATAATTAAAAAATAAAGCACTGTTAAATGTAAGAAAATTATTTAGAGATTCGACCAATCTTTTTTTCTCAATATGTGACAAGGACTTTTGCACCGTACACAGCATCGTAGTAATGTTTGAAAATCTAGATTGATGGGAAATTTAGCCGGAGTCTACATTCGCCGTCGTGAATACTATTGACTCTGCCCACTTCTCCAGACCACAGTATAATTCACAGTATCACACACACACCTACACATACGCACAAAAACACGCACATAGATACATATAAGTATATACTGCAGAGGTACGTAAGTACATAGTACGTTTATTGGCTTAGTTCGGCACTCCGGAGTAGAAATTCGTGTAGCTCTCTCGTGTAACACGCTACCTTAATCCGTCCGTGCATACCGGACATAGAAATGCGTGTATACATACATCAAGCTATCCTAATACCTGTATATACTGTCTATGTCTACATACTGCATATACGTATAAATATACATATATGGGGATGTATTTTCAATGCCTATACATCGGGGCTGAACAGCAACCCAAAATTTACTCAGGTGAAAATATATCTATATAGAGACGAACCAAGGCATACATATATATCACGTAGTTCGTATATATGGTTGTGTACGTAGATATCATGGAAGGTTTGATACCAAAGAGAGGGAGAGAAAGAGAGAGAAACGGTGTGGCACTCGGACCATTCGAATCATCGACCCGCGGTGACCCTCCTCCCGTGACCCTTGCCGCCCAATGTACGCTTCGACGACGTCGTGGCGCGTTCAAAGAGTTGTGCCGCGTTCTCTCGTTCGCCTCTACATACTCTCACCCACCCTCGCAAACCTATCGACGCCACTGTCATTACATACATACATACGTATACACACTCACGGACTCGACGGTATTGCCCCCATAGCTCGAGGAGCAATGAGAACGACAGGGAGAGACCTCCATGGTTACCGATGAGGGAGATGGCGAAACAATTGCCGAGATCTCGACGGATCGAGAGAACTCCTCGATCGGGTGGAGTAGTGACACGAGGGGGTCAATGGAAAGCTGGGTTATAATGCGTCAGAGCGTATATGTGTGTGTGCGAGAGAGAGAGAGAGAGAGAGAGATTGTACGAGAGGGTGAGTGGACCTCATTTCCGGTGAACGATCGATCCTTCTGGTCGCTTGACAGTTTGACCGTTTGACCGTTCGACCGAATTGCGATCCGAGCGAATACACGGGTTTTCGATCGAGAAATTCTTGAACGGTGAAAAAGTCGAGGTGTCGCATCGCCCCACGATCGCCGATCGAGCGTCGATCGACGCTATCGAACTATACCGGAAACGCGTCGCTCGGTGAACGATCGAGTTGTTAACTTTCCAGAGAAAGGGCCTCGCGACAGCCCAATGCTCTTTTATTGTCCGGCACGTGGAAAATCGACCGACAAAGCGCTACTCCGATAAACGCTCGCAGGTTATAGCTTAAATATCGAGTCACTTCGAACTTCCGAGCAAAGCGCCAGCACCTGTATACATTTCGAATCGATATCGCCGTGTTCATTCATTCGTGCTCGATTAACCGGGTCTCGGACTCGATACGACACAAAACCCTTTTCATAAGCCCAGTTTCATCGACTTTGAACATAATGAAACGAACTGTCGATAGAAATTCCGAGAGATCAAATTTAACCGAGCGAACCAATGATTCCAACATGCAACGTTACTTCTTTCAGACGCATTATCACTTTTGAAATTCGAGAATCTCATGTCCAATCAATAATCGGGCAAAGCTTTTTACATCCTCGTTGTAAACAAAACAAAAACTGGCAATTTTATTAAATGCTTAACTGGAATATAACAAAAATCAGTAGTAAAAATCTTTCGGAAATACGAGGATAATGCTATATCGTGTAAAACGTACGAGGTGCAGGTGTAGATGCATCCATATATATATATATATATATATATATATATATATATATATATATATATATATATATATATATATATATATATATATATATATATATATATATATATATATACGTGTTGGTATAATGACTGGCACCCCGTTCGTTATCGTCTCGCCCCTGGGGGCGTTTCGCCAGTGGCCCCACCGGTAGTTCAAGTCGCACGTGTTTTCGGCCGATTTCACCGCACAGTCGTGAACGAGTGCTTGTCACGCGATACCACACCGGTAGCACTTTATACACAACTCGTGCCTCTCGCTCTCTCTCTCATTCCCACCGCGGCGCCTTCGAAATCGCGGATTTGCACGCTTCCTCACGTGCAACTCGGCGCGAGAGAATCTCCCGATAGAGTTTCCGTACTGAAGGAAGTGTATCGGGCCTCGAATCTACACCGCGAAGGGAGAAAAGTTCAAAGAAAGACCGAAAAGAAAATTGAAGAACCGATATCGTCCAATGAGATATCCGCGACTGTGCAATATCCGCAGAATTTCAATGAGAACGAAATGGAACGACGAATAAAAAAAAAGGAAACAAAAATAAAAAATAAAAATGAAATCGACCCCATCGAGTCTTTCTCATTTCGGTGTCTCTTAGAGCGAGATCCTCTCGTGTCCCTGCCTTCAATTCATTTTGCAGTATGTGGAGGCGTTCATTCTCACGACGAAGCCATACCGCGATCGTTCGGATGGGACACCTATATATATATATATACGGAGAGCACACGCGTGACCACGCTGTCGACGAGAGCTCGGTAAAAAGTATAAGCGGCGTCCATTTTTTAATTAAAAGCCGCTGTCACGTTCTCGTACCCCGAGCGACTTGGCCATATAACACACACGCCGGTCCCGCTCGTTACGCCAAACTGCCGGTATGCGGCGTCTCCGTCGATCAACGTCTTTTATTTCCATTTTTTAATCTAATTCTTTTTCCCTTTTTTTTCGTTGTTTTTTCTTTTTACTCTTCTTTTTTCTATCGAGAGATCTCGTAATACGAGACCAGGATACGTTTCTTCTTTTTTTCCCTCCTGTCGTCGAAGCCCCGACGCTGAAAGGACATTGTGGAGGGAATTAAAAAAGCCGAAGGACCCACGGTGAAAGAAAACTCTCTATAGAGACCGAAGCCTTTCCGAGGTTCGAAGCTCGCATCGAAACCTCGAATGAAAACTTGTCCCATTGCAAGAGGCAAGCCATACGTGAGAAATTCAACGAAGTTCTTTTATTTTTTGTTTACTTCAATTCTTGCGCATTTTAATCGAGATCTCTCAACGCGCCAATTTGTATCGACATTTTTTTTGCTCCTTATCGGCGAACGGAAATATTTTTTTCCAATCGTTCGATTTCGAGCAAAATGTGCAAACCCCCCAATTTTTTTCATCCAGTACGTACACCCTCGTTGAATATTCCCCTGTCAATCGTGAAATATTTTCATCTTCGTTGTCGTCGAGAAGAGTCACTCTCACCGTCTCTCTACGAACAAAAAAAAATCTGTATTTTTTCTTTTTTCATTACGAAACTAGATGAAATAAATCCTCGAATGTCTCTGTGAGATTGAAAAGATCAAATTGAATCGTTGAGTCGGGCCGAGCGAGTGTGCGCGCGTGCCCGCGCGCTTTTAAAAAAATCGTGGACGTCCGCAGTTACTGATGGACGGACACACGCGCATTGTGTTCGTTACGCGGGGACCCAATACATGCGCGTCAATAAAATAAATGAGATTTCTGTCAAACAACGCGTGGATAACTTTCTACGCAAAAATTGACGCTGATGCGAGCAACCCTCTCTGCGATTCCTCTGTACGATTGGGTATACGTACCATATATACATACATTCTAGTACGTTCACTCGCTTTGGGGCTTCCCCATGAGACTGTACGGACAAATATACATATGTATACACTCTAGGTGCGTCCTGTGCTCTCCTGGTGGCCGTGAATGGCTTCAAAGGCTACGCGCGTCGCTTCACTCTAAAAGGATGTACAATCCATCGTCAATACATGTATATACGAGTACATATATCCACGTCTATCGACACAGAAACACTCGCGAAAATTCACTCACACAAAGGTACTCTTTTATTGACAGACGGGTCAGCGTTCCGATACCTCGAAATTAAAAAGATTTTTTTCAAGTCCGTGGTCCCAAAGGGGTGAAAACCAGTAAGAAACAAAAAAAATATATTAAAAATTGAATGTACATCAGTGTAATGTCTCGCGCGCAAATTCAATGCTGTATATAAATGTATATTGGAAGAAAAAAGTTTTTTTGAAAATATTTATCTACCCTTACAGGTCGCAGCACCATGAAGGCAGCGGTTGGTGCAATCGCTACAGCCTCGTATAAGTTATACTGACGATTCTACAACGTTCCGTACTCTATTCGCAATTCCACGAGCGTACACGTAACGGGTTATACATGTATATCAGTGTGTACATGTGTGTATGTTTATATGTATGCGTGTATGTAACACACGTACTCGGTTCGAGCGAAGAGATCGATACTCGCGTTAACGCTCCACGACGGGTAATTAGCAGAGATGCGCCACGGGATTATCGTATCCCAGGCATGCTTCTGTACTATGCGCGAGAGCTACTGCGGTTTCCTTTCCCAAGTTACCAACCGTGTATACGTTTGCAAATAAAAGCACGTGTAAAGCGCGCCCCTTTGAGCGAAATGCATCACATATAGATAGATACATATATACACGCATATGTATATATGTATACATATAGATACGAAAGACTACAGGTGTGCATCTGTATCTCTGAGATAGAGAAAAAGAGCAAGAGAGAGAAAAAAAGGCGAAGAGGTGGGTAGAAGAGGAGAAGAAGAGAGAAAGGAAAGAAAAGAGCCTTGCCGCTTGGCGTAAAAGCTTTCAGCGCCGTCGAGGCAAAGCAAACATTGGTTACAAATGGAGCGGTTCGCTCGCGCCCGCCTCTTACGAGCATCGCCACGCACGTTCCTTTACTACTTCGTTGTGCTTTTGTTAATTTTTTTTTCTTGCTATTTACTTTTTACCCCTTTTGTGCACGTCTTTTTTTTCTTCCTCAATTATTTTCTTTCTCTGCTCTCTCGCTCTCGGTCCGTTCCTTCTTCTTCTTCTTTTTTTTTCATTCATCGTTCTCATCTCATCTCGACCGAACTCGCATTCAATCGTTTTCTTTCTCTTCCTCTCTCTCTCTCCCTCTTTCGTCGCGTTCTTTGCACTCTCGTGCTTCGCCCCCCGGTTGCTCTCTTCGACCTCCTGTCGAGAACGCGCCTCCTGATTTCTCTCTCTCTCTCTCTCTTTTTCTCTCGTTGAGTATTACTTGAGTACCTACGTGACGAAAGAGAAAAGAGAGAAAGAGAGGGAGACAGTCTCGTGCAAAGTCTCGTAATGCCCACGGGATGGAAGCGCTGCGGAGTAGCGTGACTCGTGATTCTCTATCGTTTTTTTTTCTTCGTCTTCCCCCCTTTCTGTCTGTCCCCTTACTTCGCCCCGACCAGGTCGTTTCTTCAACGTCCGATCATGTTGTGTTTTTCTCTCTTGTTTTCTCTGTCGGCCGATCGCCGAGTGGATTCCGATCACGTGCAGAACAAAGAGCTGAAGAGGGACAGAAGAGCGAGGCGGGGAGGGGTGCGAGGGTCTCAAACTCCATCGTTCCTCGATGTCCGATTAAATCTTTCTTCGGTCTTTTCTTCTTGCCGTTTGCCTTGGGAACGTATGGTTTTTGTTTTGTTTCAGAGCCTAAGTAGACGGTGCAACGTAGTATTTAGTGCATGCTTTTTTTTCTCTCGTATCGACTATAATTTATAGTTTCACCAATATGGCCGGCACTATTGTCGAAGCGACGCGATAGCGCGATGATGTAATCAGCCGGACTTATAACAGGCTGAGGAAAGATTCGTCGGTAACTTAGGATTTTTGCGTTATACATTTTTATAGTTACGATATTATGATACGTCCTACCTCTCGCGATACGAAATTCTCGATGCAATATTTTTACCTCCCCGGGGGAATTTGCACGCGTCTGATGATCGAATAAAAATGTTAATACGGTTAATATACATATAGAGTGTCGTATATCCCTGGGTAGACGGTAAACTCCGTGGAACCTGCAACTACTTGGCGGCGCATCGGACGCTTTCGAGGTCGTGAGACGCGCTGCGTGGTATAAATTTCAGGTGATACACGTGCACATACGCGTGATGCACGGTAAAAGAGACACCGTGGGGTGAGTGAGTGTGAGAGAGGACTATCGTGCGCAAGGGGTACGAAGGTAGCTCGCGCGAGCTTAACTTAGAGAACCCCTTCCCCGCTCTACCCGTATCCGCGCATATAACCGTATTAAACGGACGATAAATCGTGACGTAGGGTAGATTATCCTGTACACGCTGGTGCGAGAACTTCATTACCGCTTCGTTCGGTCTTGCATAAACCATTTAACTCGAACTCTCCGTGCGGTTTCCAGCG
This sequence comes from Netelia inedita, assembly GCA_964017225.1. Taxonomy (NCBI): domain Eukaryota; kingdom Metazoa; phylum Arthropoda; class Insecta; order Hymenoptera; family Ichneumonidae; genus Netelia; species Netelia inedita. The sequence goes on along the minus strand of OZ024920.1, from coordinate 7,286,808 downwards.
GCTGCTTCGTCGACAGAGAAAGAGAGAGAGAGAGAGAGGGAGAGAGTGAGCGAGAGTGAGATCGTAGACCGGTATTATATATAACTATATATATAACAATGTACATGCTCGCGCTTAGTTCTCTCTCACACACACACACCCTTCGGCTTTGGTAGACTCAGCGATCGACGATGCGATATATACGTATACATACCTGGCACGCTAATATAGAACACTAAATCTGTAGCTAAGCGAGCTTCCGCTTCCAACCGAGATTTACGTACTTCGACACTGTCTCGTCCACGGCGAGGCAGTCCTAGCTGCCTAGGTATACCGGGGAAATAGGGGATGATACGAGCAGCCCTCTCTCGTCGAAATTCTCCTTCCGTCTCATTGTCGTCTGATGAAGATACAGCGTCGAGGGTTCATCCCCGACCGGATATTCCAATCCTTTTGCACGCTTTCACGACGAGGATAAAACGATTCACGGGCTAACTTACTTTTGTTTTACTTCAAAAATAGTCAAAACCTCTATAGTAAGTTCCTAAGTCTTCGAAACCTTTGCCAGCTCGATTGCCGGAGAATCGAAATATTCTTCCGTGAACAAAAATAACCCATGTCTTAATCCTCGAAGCTTGTAATACCCTCGAAGGGTGAGCCAAAGCTTTTGTCGTCCGCTAAGAATAAAAACAGAAAATGTTTTAATCCTGTTGGTAGATACAACTTCCAACTATTTTTTTTTCATTAGAAATCTGCCGGTTTCCGGTTATCGATCGTGTGCCAAGGTCCTCGAAATGGAATTCGTCGTTCGACCACCCTCCAGGGCAATATCCCGGAAAATCCCACGGCACTTTATGGAAGATACGCGTGTGGGACTAAGCTTCCGGAATTCCCCGAAGCGAAACGCACTCGCTACGAGAGATACGTGATCCGGCCACTCATCGATCATCGAGTGTTTAACCTTATCATTAAGGAAAGATATAGAGAAAGGTGTTTGCCGCTGTCCGGAATCGAGCAAGGGCGAGAAATCGAGAGGATTGGAAGGACGGAGAAATAGGTGGGTCGGATCTCTCATCCTCGAGCCAGCCGCACAAAATCTATTTCGCTCCGAGACACGACTATACGTAGTTCGTCCAACGTGTCCGCGGGTACACACCAAGGATATCCAGTTTCACGGTAAGCTCTCGCGTGTTTCTCGTTGCTCGTTGCTCGTCGTAGTCGCCGACATTTTGGATTCTGTAGGGCAGAGTCAGAGCGTGTTTGCACAACGTCAGCGGGCCCTGCTCTCCGTGTTTGCTCTCGTCGCCTCGAATTTTCCCGCATCCCTTCATCTCGCTCCGACTCGTATCTCCTTCAAATCCTTTGTCCGTATATCCTCTAACCGTTCCTTCCTACTTCTTCCCTACCTCTGTCCGACATGCCACGTCTGGCCGCCACTGCTTCATTCTCCGTGTGTACTTATAGCTCCTGTGTTTCATACACTATCATTGCGCAGAGAACTCGTATATATATGATGTATGGTGTAAGACCAAGGAACCGGGAGAACGTCCTTATTCTCCATCCGACAGCGAGTCCACAGCAACGTTGATGATTTACTCAGTCGTTCTCCTCTATTCAATAAACTCTGAGTTGTGCATGTCCAATTGTATTCTATACATAGAGAGGGCGAGTGAGTAGTGGGAGGGGTGAATAGAGCCGAGACTACAAGGAGATGAACTGAATATCGTTCGAGATTTCATTAATTATGTATTCAATTTCCCCCAGGGGAGCGTATGCCAATCCACCTGCTCGCTTTCCCAGGATGAATACCGTCAAACGGAGTTACTTTGAACAGGTTTTGGAAGATTTTTGTAGGTAATTTTTGTTTGACATTCTAAATTCCAATTTTTTCGCTCCAATAGAATCTTCGGCTATCAGATGTATAAGAAAGCCGAGCCCTACCACCCCCACTCCTACTATTTTTTATATATTTTAAAAAAAAACTACCCGTAATGTCAATGTAACCCCGTTTTACGGTAGGTGTCTTAAGAAACGATAAATATTCTCCCAAATTGTTACAATACTAGGCTAAATCTCCTTCAATGAGAAAATAATTTGTCTTGTATGACTATGTTTTTTTATATGAAATCAATTCTCGTGCTTTGTGGCGTGGGTTGGGTGTCCATCTTGATCGGGAATAAGTAATACAGAACCAGAAAAGACGGGGAAGAAAAGTTAGCCGATACGGTTTCGTGGGAAAGAAAAGGAAACGTTTCGATCAAAGTTGGTTGAGTCGCGCGAGGTGAAGGGTTGATCGAGGAGTTCGACACGGAAGCAAGTGGAGAAAGATCTTGGACGGACGTCGACGCGGGGGCTTATCAGATGGATGTATAGCGAGATTAAATCTGTAGAAACATATATACATATAGTGAGAGCGTTATATCGTCAAGCCGAGGGTTATCCCCGAAAATCCGTTGAATAGAGGCGGAGAGAGGTCTGGTAAGCCACCCCCGTATTCCACTCCGCTTGTCCCTTTCGTGCAACCTCTTTTAAGCTCGCCAACGTAGAAAACTTCTCTATCGCCGCATTCTGCGAGCGCGAGTCCTTTCGGCCGTAACCTTAACGGAAAGTCGAAGCCTGCTTACCATAAAGTCCCCGTAAAACCCTCGAGTCCGCGCTCTTCCTCACCGCGGCCTTTTTGTGTCCGGAGAAATCCGCGGTTCGCGTATCTAGCGACAGGTCCTAGGAGGTGTGCGCGCGCGCAAGCCGAGCAGGTGAAGCAGAGCCGGTGAGAGACGACCAGAACTCTCGGATCGCCATCACCGGCACCCTTACGGCGCACGGCATCCCACAGCAGGGATTGAAAAGCTCCGGGGTCTCGTTGCCGACCCGTAGTCGTAAGTATTTCCCCGAGTACTACGAGAAATCCTGCAGGCAAAATGCGGCCGGGTGATCGCGTGTACGTGTGAAAGCAACGAAATGGGATTGTGTATGGTAGAAAATACGAAAAGGTAGAGAATCTAACATAGGGGTGTTTTCGTCTCTTTTTCCTCAGAACCGTAAAGAATCACGGTTGGTACTAGAAAACGTTAAGGAGCAGAAGTTATTCTCCAGGGAGCACTAAGTTACATCTCGAGGCAGATTTTTCGAGATAACTCGAAATTCATCCCCTCTAAGTAAGAATGCGCTAGAAACTTGGGGATGGTATTTTTAAAATGTGTAAAGAAAATCGTAGCTCTTAATTTTAATATGTAATTCCTACATCGCGTATCCTATATACGTATTCAAAAATCCGCATTAATATTCTTGGTAGTTATTCTCTACCGGATATATAATTACGTATATCTATAGTTATATATTAACAAAAGTCCCATTGTTCGAGTACTCGCGCGTTAAGCCTGAGATTTTTCCTTTTTTTAGTCTTCTCTTTTGACACATTAGGGGAAGCGGACAAACACCGCTGGTCAATCATGAATACGACAATGGAAGTTTCATGGACGATCCATTCGTGCTTCATCCCTTGCTCTCTGTGTTTTCGGATTTGTCGACGATACGGAGAGACGACAGCCGCGTGTATTAATCGCGCGTTTCGTTGTGGGGGGGCCCTCGAGATTCTACTTCCTAATTCGTTGGTCACTCCGCTCGCACATCTGCGTTATATCACCGAGAGGGGTCTTGTTTCGTGCAGGGAGTCAGTCTCGCGATCGCGAGCGGGGGGTGAATCGTATATAATTCCACACTTCAATCGAACCGTTTCTCCCTCTCTCTCTTTCCATCTCTGAGCTAGCACTGATCATTATGCGAGAAACGAATGCGAGAGCAACGTCTCTATCTCTCTCAGTCTCTCATCCAGCCTCCCTTTCACTACCCCCTTGCGATCGTTCTACGGCTTAATCCACCGAGTCTCGTCGACACACGGGGCGTAATAAAAAGCTTGCGTGCTGCTGCTGACGTATTATGTAAGTATTATGGTCGTATATCGACGATTCAATATAAACTCCGTACACAATCGCGTGAACCTGCTCGTACGATTCAACCCCTCCACAACCCCCTCCTCGAAATTGCAAATCTATCCACAAAAGGGATTATTTTCTCTCGACGATTTCTGGCACGTCGATTCGGAGAACGAAAACGAGGGTAACGAGACCGACTGCTTGTTACGTGAAACATTTTCAATTTTTTTCGACAAGAATTTTACATCCAGATTTTTTAATGTTCATTAAAAAAAAATATTTATATATACATATATAAATATATATATATTAATATACATTTTGAATGTTCTACATCCAGCTATTTTTTTACGAGTTTCAATATGACCCAATATTCACCCTTTTCACCGGTGCGATAATAATGCGCCCATCGGTGAAAACTAGCGCATGACGAGTTATGACACAAATATAGATATATCGCGGAGATAACGACGCGAGTTGGTTCGTAGAAGATACACCACCACGCCCAGGTGCGCATCGTCCGTGTGTTTCGAAGCTTCTCGAGCGATGTGTGCTGATGACGTGCATATGACCGTACGCGGGGTGGTACGATGGGATGAGCGCGTGTTCTACGGTAGTTGAAACGGAGTCTGTTTAAAACGTCTGATCATGACGTGGCCATCCTATGCACCCCGGTTATAAACATCTGCATGTGTGTAAACTCTTTATGCATGGGAAAATTTACGCTACGCTAGTTTTACTATCAAGCTGTCTCTAGTCGTTGATACAAGCTGTAAATCGTAGATATATATATAAATATATAAAAAGAAAACATTTGTCATTATTATCATCGTCGTTTTATTATTATTATTATTATTTACATATTTTTCTCGATCTCGTCATCGATGCAGCAGAAATGTGGAGTCGGTGATCATTCACGCCCGTATGAATTCAACCTAGAGATGCTTTTATTTTCGCCGTAATACTTTTTCTCGTCCCTAAACGTCAAATCGTTGAATAGCGGGGTATAAAAACGACCCTAAAAAATATCCAACGCTATACGAGCCGCAATGCATCAGGGGTGATTTTTATATTCTTGTTTTCGTTACATTCGTTCCTAGTCAGAGTTTTTATTCGATATCGAACGCTGCTTTTTTTTTTGTTCGACGAAAAAATTGAAATTTTTCAGTAAAGGTTCGAAGAACAATCAACGTGAATATATATTCCCCCGAATGGGAGGGCGTCGCGAGATTTTGAAGGGAGAGCTATCGCGTCGATGTTTGCTGGTCCATCGCGGTACACACCGGTACACCATGTGTATTCGGCTTTATCCTCTATTATACGGAGAGAGGATAGCTCTTTCCCTCTCTCTCTCTCTCTCTCTCTCACTCTTTCCCTCTCCCTCTCTCTCTCTCTCTCAGTGATGATGGAGGAAGTATAGGGGACGAACGATTGTATCGCTTCGCGCAAACAATCCTACGTAATGCGTATAGGTATACATGTAGCGTCCTATATCCGTAGCATTCCACCCTAGACAATCGAATTTCAATTTAGACTCGCCGATGCGCAACCGTTTGTCACACGGTCTCGTCGTGCCACTCGTGCCGCTTGAACAAGCAATCCTTTCCATTAATACGACAATGGCCCCGTGAATGTAACGCAGCCTCGATTTCTCCTATTTGCTCCGTCAAACGACTACGTCGACTCGTCGACGTAGCCACGTCTAGACGTTCATTTCTCTTTCGTCATTTACTCATTCGTCTATAAGCAACGCTATTATAATTTTTTTCTCGGCAACCCGAAACGATCTCTCGCGATCTAACAATCCTGAATGTGAAAACACGATTTTCCGCACAAGTGTCTTCAAGACATACCGAAGTCTACGAGTTTCCACTTTAACTTTGATGCGGAGAAGTCTTCTATGTACAGAGCGTTTCCACTTGAAACGCCATCTCATCTCGTACTTCTCTCTCTCTCTCTCTCTCTCTCTCTCTCTCTCTCTCTTTTGCACCGCAATTTGCAAGGAAATCGAAACAAGAGGAGACGAGGAACCCCTTGAAAATCTCTTCACTTCGCATGGTCGTTTTCGCCGTTCTCTTTCGTAGAAGGGAAATTCGATGAATACAAAATTCTGTGTACATTCGCCGATGAGTGACAAAATTGGAAAAAAACGCGCATCCTCCTTCCATCCCTTCCTCTCTCTATATCTCGACGACTGTACACTCGCAATTTTCATTAATTATTTTCGTCCCAAAAATCTTCGATAATAATGCAAAAAAATTCCTTACCCAAGATTCCGAAATATCTGAAATCTTAATCTCCATCTCTTTCGTCCGAATTCAAAGTCAACCGGCGATGTTAAAAATCAACAATTTTCAACCCTGCCAAAATTTAATTAATTCCAATACCTGTTTGTCCCCATAATGGGATAAAATTTTTCGGATGTTCGTTAAATTAATCGCGATGGTTTATTGTTCAGGAAAATATTGAAAAATAAATATTCATCGATGACGTTCGAGTGCCGCACCCCTTGAAAATGCGTTTGCCTCATTGTACAGACGTTGAGTACCGAACGATGCGCGGGACACAGCCAGGAATGGTTATAGACAGGTGGTGGTCCATCAGACGCGTGTACCTACCGTATCTGCGTCTCGGATCCCGAATAACAGCCAGTTTATGGCATATCAGCGCGAGAGAGAGGGAGATGCAGAGAAAGAGAGATAGATAGAGAGAGTGAGAGAGAGAAGGAATCGAGGCCGATGACCAGTGCATTATTTATTATTAACGATATTCATGCCCGCTTGTCAATAACAGGGATTTCCACTCCGCTTTCGAAATCCTCTCAGCTACCTCGTTACTCCGCCATTCCCCCACCGATGACATCAACTGACAGCGTACCGCGAGCCAAACCCGCATGACGTTGCGCGCCAACGTCGCGTTCCGTGCGACGTTCGGACATCACAACCCTCCTCCGGTGTATTCATATCTCTTCGCACCGTATCTCGCCCTCTTCGCTGGGTCCCACCCTCCACCACCTCGCATCACATCCGTTATGTATCAGCAATTTCGAGCTATTTATTCGTTCGCACAAGGTATGGCGCGATCGGGGGTTGGGGGAGGGCAAGGGGGAGGGGGGGTAATTGAAAATTCACCGACGTGCAAATGTTCGACAGGACTTCGATGAAAAATTTAATTAATATTTGATCAAATATTATTGAAAAGAAACGAGAAGAATTGAAATTCGCGCGCATTTCCGTAGGGTCGATGCGTATTATGCGTTTATTTGGTTCGAAAGGACAGGGCGCGTACGTGTTGCGCTTGTTTTTGTACGAGAATAAATATAAATGATATTTACGTTTATTTTGAGAAATAAACGTCATTCGCTACTATCGTTTGTTGCAACTGTCGTAAAGAGAATTAACCACGGACTTTCTCGAGTACATTTCGCTTTTTTTCTTTTTTTTATATTCTTTCAGGTCGGTTTTTCATAAAGGAACTCGTCGGAGTGAAGCTTTTAACGAGTTGCAAATAGAACGAGAAGCGTCTGGTTATCATGGTGCACCTCCCTATTCTTCCGCGGGTAATTACACGTTCTTCTGTACTATATACTTTGAACGCTTTTAAACTCCGCTCTCTCGCTTTCTCTATCTAGCTCTCTCTCTCTCTTTCACTCTGATATTGTGAAACGTATAGCGTTTTGTTATAATGCCGAGAGACCGCGGCGACAAATAGTCGAGCGAACCGAGACGGAGAAAAAGTCGATTTAAGTCGAGAATTTTATGATTCAAGAGCATGAATAATTCTCGACAACGAGCTTTAGCTCTTTAACGATTAAATATAAGTGTATAAATAGCAATAGAAAGCGAACAATAATGATAGGCGAGAAAAAGGAGACAATACCCCGAGTTTTCTCTCTTGTCTCGAGTGGCATTAACTATCCCGGGTCATACGTGATTAACGAGTAACTAAAATTACGATCCAAAGTATTGATGACGAAAAAAATGGATAATTACGAAGAATCGAAAGTAAAAACGTTCTTCAAATATTTTCTGATTGATTTAATCTTTACTCGTGTCAAATAACAATGATTTTGCGTGTCATTCAATAATATTAATATGTGTGCGAATCATCAAAATTTACACCTCACCGTGGTCGAGCGTCGTTATTCGAGAGTGTCCAAATTTCATCACAAGGGAGATCACAACCTGAACAGGTCAAGGAAGTAGGATCACCGGACATTGAGCCTCGACCACGAGATAAGTAAAAAAAGGGGTTTTAAAAGACGGAAGCGTTCCGAATGGAAGTACGCGCACATTCATTCCGACATTAATATAAAGCGACTCGCACTATATATACATTGACATTATATTCACGTTAGGTGTCCCGTTCGATTGTTCTCTTTCCATTATATGTTTAAATTATGCCGCTGCAGTTGCACTCCACTTTATCACCGTTTATAATATCGTTTATTGCGCTAGCCTTTTACATATGCATATACTCGTCAAGTATTTTCTTTCTTCAAGATCATTAGGGTTCAGGTAGCACCACCCCATTCAAAGTGTAAACCATTCATCATTATCCAAAGAAAAATCTTAATAAATAAACCGCGTGTGCGAATAAATTGAAATGACTCGATATAAGAAAATAATAACCATCGTAACAATTTGGGGTGGGGTTAGCTATTTAGTTAATTATAAATTTAACAAATCGATTCCAATGAATCCTAATTAGGGGCGAGTCGATTAATCGATTAAATTAAATCGAAAGAGATTGGATTTCCGTTCAGTTCAAGATTTTTTTCGAACGTTTGTCTACGTATCTCGCAGAATCTTGAATCGATATTTCGTAAAACACCCCTCGTGAATTCCGCGACTAGCGCGCTTCAGGTTTTTAATACTATGATTTAATAACGAAATATCGGAAGCGGCCTTGCGTTTCGAACTTCGTTATAGCTCTAAAGCTTGGATATTCGGTAGCTCTATCGATATACCTCAATTTTCATCCACCCCGAATTAATCGACGTCCGGATAACGCGTAGCCGCGGTATTACGTCGCTCGCACACACCCACGCGCATCAGGGTTCAAAGTCCCTACGGGAGACTCGTCGACGCCAGCTCGTTCCTCCAAACGGAGAGAGAAGGTCCTCCACCTCTACGAATCGTCGGAGAATCGGCTAGATAGTGTACCTACGAATATCGGTAGAGACGATATACAACCCTATCCTCAAACCCAACAACCCATATCCTCCTATATAGAGGATGAGAGGAAGAGAGGGCTGACCGATCGATTAATCACCTCGATTCGGTTGTAATTTCGTCGAGCAAACACGCGCATTGAAAGTCGAGAACGGAACGCGGCTCGGCCGGAAGACGGATGGTCCTCCCGATTTCGGACTTTCCCTTGTTTTTAACGTATCGCTCCCGTGGGATGGTTCGCCGGGGCTTTACTCTCACACGTATAAACTACGTCTACGTATACATTGCGTACATATAGATATCTATGTATAGGTGTGTATGGGTCCGTGTGTCTATTTATTTATATTTATACACATACAGCTAAACGAAGCAGTTTGTTCGACCGCACAGAGAAGGAGGGAGTAGCGAAGGGGGTGCGGTCAGGCAACCCACCCGATTTCGATCTGCTCTCTCGTCGATTAATTCGAATCGCGGCTATTAATTACACGAGGGAGAGTGGGACCCGAGCAGCTCGCCGGCCAACATTGTTGTCTACTGCATCGTTTTGTTTCGTTACGCCCGTGAGATAATAGCGCGGAATCTCATTTCACCGGATAACAAAATATCGCGCCCGCGATTATTCATTGAAATATTAGCAACGCGCCGATGAAAAACGATATCGCGCCAAGGAAAAAAAGGGTTGGTTGGTAAAACAAAACGGTCAATCCGTGTTTCGGCCGTTATCAATCATCTCTATTATTTTTCGATCCGATATTATCGGAGTTACGGTTTAACGGGAACGAAATTCTATCGTGCGTACGTCGAAGTCAGTTTGATCAATGTGCCGATGTTTCGCTCGAATTAATTAAACTCTCGAAACGCGTCCTCGTCTATTGCAGATTCTCCAGATGCGTCAGACTTGTCCCATATCTACCTCTCTCTCTCACTCTCTCGCTCTCTATCTCGTTCCGAGTTCCGAATAAATTTGGCACGCTCGCTGCAGAGTTATCTACTGTCATGTAGTAGTTGCAACGAATGAAATTCATGCACATGCGACTGAAAGCCATACCGTTTCTGGCACTATTTAATGAACAAATTGTATTATACTTCCGGTTCGTTCTACATCGAGTCCAGTACCGCGTAGCGAAGACTACAAGCTAAAGGATTCGGTCGTCAACCGCGTGTACAGAAATTCATTCACCTATATATCGTCGATTCTCCCGATGCGCCACCAAAAGGAAAATTATCGCTCGTCCGTCCCCATTCGCTCTCCAGCAATTCTATGTTTTGCGGTTGTGTCCCCGCTACTATCAGCCTCTGCCTCGGTGAAGACCAAGAGCACACAGCTTGATCCCGATTCTGGACCGAACAAAAGCTCGAAGCAAATGATACACGGTTAAGCCGTACGTGTATGTATGTATTTTCGCGAAATGAGAATCAACGCTTCGCGTACGAACAGGCTCGGGTATACGCGTAACGGTTGGTTCGTTGTTCGCGAATGATGGCTCTATAGAGCGGCCACTACTGACAATCGACGTATGTATATCGCAAAAAGGACAAAGCCGATCGTAAAATTCCAATTAACGATATGGGTTGCCTCCCTCTTTCTCTCTCTCTCTCTCTCTCACACACACACACACACATGATCATAGCCCGAAGAGAAGGTAAAGCGGGGGCGATAACGAGGGTGGGGGGCTAGAAATATCGTCCACAAGGTAGCCGGTGTACCGTGAATCCAATGCTTCCGCGGCTCGCTCGTTCTACGTGTATGCGGGAACAGAACGATCGCGAATGATCGAGCGCGGCAAAATAATGGCAGAGGCGTGCATGCGATATCGGGACAATGGACGAAAACAAAAAATCACGGCTACCGATGAATATGTCGGTACATACGAGAGCTCGCGATAGAGCTGTTAACTCTCGTTGATTCGTTCACCTGTTTATCGCAAACAATGCATCAATTTTCACGTGGACCGACGTATATGTGTATGTTGTTCGCGCGCTCCAATTCGCGGTGTCGCAATTCAACGAGGATCCGTGCGAAAGGGACATTGGCCAGTTGGCACGATGCGATGCGGGATTTACGCTTGATTTGAAAATTTTGTTTCAATCAATGATCGACGAGATTAAACAAGTGGACGCTCGAAAAATGCGATAGGGACGTTTCGAATGAATTTGAAAGAGACGAGTTTGAGTAATGTATCAATTTTCATGATCTGTCCTATTCACGATTTAAAAAATGTAACCCGTTTACATTTTCTCGTCTCGTTTTATTTCGACGATATCATTGATCTTTCGATATGAACGATTAATCGTTGCATTCGTACGACGAGAGGTTCGTTTTTACGATGGTAAAATAATCTTTACTTATCGTATATCCTCTGGCTCTCGATGTTTCGGAATTATACTCGTATAATCCGAGAGGGGAACTAGGAAGTAAGCGAGAGACGAAATTTCGGGGAGGAAAAGACATTGCACCCATACGAAAGATAGTCGGGAGTCTCTCTCGAGTATCGTTCCACCCAAGCCATCCGGGATTTTACGGTCGAAGTTTCGTACAGTCGTGATGAAAGGCACGAGAGTTCCTCTCTTTGCCTCTGTCTTCCATGCCGTCGTCATTCTCTTCTCTCGTTCACCTTTTGCTTTCAGAACGAGAGACAGTTAGATATATATATATATATGTATACGTAGGTAGTGTCTTCGTCATTGGCATGTCGATAAGTTCCATGAAGTATGGGCAAAGGTTTTACTACCGGGAATAAGATCGTCGGGAAACCCAACGCTTTTACTTCGTAATGGTCCATGAAGCGGATCTTGGCCAAGAATAGGGTAAATTTAATTTACTTTTCTTCTTTATGAACTGTCCCTTTTTACCCGGTTTCGTTTAATATTCCACGATTATACTGTCGCATACCATCAATCTCGCTACCTTTGGTACGCATTCGAATTCGAAAGAATCCACATTTTTCTGAAACAATCAGAAATAATTTCACAAATTGTTATAATAATAATCATTATTTTAGAATAATTTACAATCGCTTGAAAGAATGTTAATGGAGAATTATGTCGAATATTTGATTATTTATTTATTAGTCATTTGGCTTTTTATTTCTTAAGTTGAGAAAATAATAAGCAACCCTCATCCTCGTCACATCGACGTAACTCGGATCTTGGACTGGTACGAAAATATCACGACCTCGATATAGGTCAGTAGACCCGGATGAGCATTTGATACGTGATGGGCTGTGTAAAAGCCCGGTGAATCGGCATAGAGAGGGAGAGAGAGAGAGATACGCCTTTGGTGGTGTGTGAAAACTAGTGGGCGAATCAATGGGACTTTAATAAAGGATCTTGTACATAGAGGGCAAACGCGTCAGGAGATTGGGAGCAGCAGCTCCGTAGCCTTTGTAGAGCCAGCCTCACATTGCCTCCCCTTCACAAAGGACCATTGTACAGTTTTGTTATCTCGCGGTAACGTGATATCGCCCCGCGCGAGAAAGAGGGAGAACTAGCCCACCCCGGCAACAGTGAGATACGGACGAACGTGTTTTATACGAAGAAGAAGAAGAACCAGAAAGAGGGTCGAGAGCATCGAAGATATACGCGCGTGAGCGTTCCTCCGGATTTCCTGGTGATCTTCATTGATGATCGGCCAGAATGACCCGAGGGTAGGACGAGAAAATTTATATAAAAAAGAAAACCAGCAGGTAGCGCAGGTTCATCATCGGTAACACAAGAAAGGCGGATTAATTCCCCCTGCCACTACCCTACCTCTCTCATTCTTTTCGTCTTTCCCCCCTTTGTCCTACATACGAGTTAGCTATCTTCTTCATTGTTACGTTATAAACGTAATAAATTTCATCCCCATCGGGCCTCGACCCTCGAACCTTCTTTATTTTCTCCGCCCGATCGTGGGAAAACAGGAACGGCTCATCATCGATGTCATCCCGTTCTCGGCACGATGCATTCCATTTAATCGAAATCAACCCTATGCGATAATTTAACCCAACGTCCTTAAAAGTAGTTCGCTAGTTGGTCGTGCCTATATAGCAGGTGCACTTCGCAATTACATCGGTGGTAAGCCACAATCATCGGCCATAATCAGCCATCGTTTCGGGAAATGAAGTTCGAGGGTTGATTATAGAGCGCTCGCTCGTTGTTTGTTTGCTCGGGTTAGGGCCACCCTGTATTATAACCGTTCGCGAAGTATAGTTATAACGAGCAATACCTCCCTTCCCACAGACAGGCTCTCGCGGAGTGTCGCAACTTCTGGTATGGTACAATAACGATTGGGTCTCGCAAATTGCGGTATATGGCTGCGTCGGTAGTTAAGGGGCGGAGGGGGTTGTATCGCCGCCGTGGGGCTTTCGAGATTCCTGAGCGTTGCCATCGCCGCGTTTATCCGGGCCGCGCTGAGCTTTGCGGCCAAAACCATAACATTTCCAATGTCGCATAAAATACACGTCTATGATGTTGCCGCAAAGCGCGTCATGTGGTACTGACGCGAACAACCTCTTCTACCACCACGACTACGGCCTGTCTGTTAGTGTTTGTGCATACACGCTTCTGTGTTGCTAACCCTCCTCACACCTCTCAATTTTCACGCGTGCTCGGTGACTCTCTCTCTCTCTGTCTCTCTCTCTCTCACGCTCGCGTGTTCTCTGTTCCGATGAACTTGCTTATTACTTTCAGTAGCAAGTGCAGCAACGGCACTAGAGCCGAGACAACGAGAGGTTCGCTCGCGAAAATCTGATTAATCGCTACACGTGTTAACCCCGACGGTCTTTCCTCTCTTGCTCGCGCGTTACGAGGGAACGCGCGCGTTGTATACCGAGCGGTATTATTTTTTCGGTCCTCCCGGCTTCTCCTCGCTTTTTGCGACGTTACACGGTCTCGTAGCAACCAGAAGAGATGGTCTGCAGGAAAATCGTCTCACCGAAACGCCCCGAACCGATGCCTCGCTGCTTCTTCTTCGTTTTTCCTCGACCTTCTTCGTGTTTCTTTTTTACTTTCTCCTCTTTCTCTTCGTTCACTTTAGGCATCGTTTTTCATCTTTTCCTTTTTTGCATCACTGCGGCAAGACAAGACAAGGGTTCTCGCTCCATGCTTGAGAGTTTAAAGAGTACGGGAAATCTGACCTGGCCCTTTGCACACTCTGCTTTATGATTTTTTTCCTCGACGTAATGCCATATAATTAATACTAATAATTATTATTACAAAATTGTTGTTAGTGTTTTTTTATTTCTTCCTTATTTTGAGTCGGGGCTAATTTTCAACGTGCAGCTTCGTCAAAAAATGAAGATATTTTTCGAGCAAGTATTTCACAAAGCTTTCGCGTCCTCTTGTGGATCGTGTACGAATAAGGGTAGAGTAAAAGGCACGAGCCACCAACGGCATTAATACGGGTGCACCCTCGTCATTTTCGTCGTCGGGTCGCGGGGATTCACTGCGACCTACTCGAGGGAAAAAAATCTCCGTTTATTTATGCCGTATATTTCTTTTTCTACTTATATAAGTTTTTCTCTTGCATCCCTCTCGTTTCGCCTCATTGCCTTTCTTTCCCTCTCTCGTCGATCTTCGCTCGAAATTATTACACAACCTACCTAGAACGAGAGAGACGGAAATGACAGAGCGAGCGAGCGGGCGGGACGGTGCGGGATGGTCTGCATAAATTGGACGAAATTGCTTCTGTCACATGCTTACCGCGAGCTTGTACAGAAAATGGAAAATAGTAATTTTTTTCAAGGTAGCGAGAGGCGACCCGTTTCCTTTTTTTTCTCGCAGTTTTCTCTTGTCAAGAAAGATTTTCCTCTCAGACGCGCTTCTTATAACGAACGTATTTTCAACGAATATCACGACAATCCCTTCCTGGCAATTTCGTTACATTAATCCTTGGTTTTCGTTGGCGAAAATAAAGACACGAAACAAAAATAATGAATAATATGGAAATTATATTTTACATAATTTTACGTGCTTTTTTTTACATATTTCGCGTTCATTTTCTTCATGAAAATGGGAGAAAAAGCAATATAATTGGTACCGGTGGTCATTACGTTGGAAATTATCGATTTTCATCGTCTTCACGCCTGGGAACAAAAACATCAAATAGGTACATGAGCAAGAACATATATATATATATATATATATATATATATGTTCCTGTGTACGAGTGAGTGAACTCAGAGAGCAATTACCTTCTCGGTCTGCTTACCGAGCAATCGGTCGGTCAAAGGCGATGCCCATCGGCTGCCAATCTAATTACGTTCGCCGTCACGGGCTCAATGGGTATGGTCTATTACAGGGTAGTGTAACCTCTACTGTCACCAACCTCACTGTCAATATGCCTCGAGCAATGACGGACGCTACGTTTTTCTTTACGATAAATTTCGTTTCTTTGTAATGTTCAATTAATTTAATTGATCTTCGTTGAATTGTAATATGCTGGAATTACTTTTCAGCTGCCACATAGTCCAATCAACCTAAGATATTCCTCCTCCTTCGCATTGATAATTATTACTCATTTACTAAATATTTAAAAAATTTCCAAGTGAACAACTAAAACCAACCAGCTTATTCTGATTCTCATTCCCATTTTTGACATTTTGCCTCTGCGCTCAATTCTTTATAAAAATTTAAACCCCACCCGCCACATTCTGAATAAATTGAAAATTTTTAAAACATTTGACGACTTTTTATATTAAAGTTTTTCAACAACATCATAAATAGGAGCGTTACTACAAAATAAAAAATAACGATGAAAACCGTATTAAAAAGTTTATCAAAAAATCGTTTTTCCAATTAACTGTCAACCCCTATAACATATTTTTTCCACACGATCTCATTTTACATCCTCTCCTGTTTTGGCAGCTTGCACCCATTTCCATCGTTACATTACGCCCTCTATTGATGAAAATATCTATACTTACACTGAACTTTGACTATATCGGGTTCTCCCTCATACACGCTCAGCCCTTGGTTCCGACGTGGAAGTCTCGGTCTATCTATGTTGACGACTATGTGGGTGTATGGAAACTCTCCCCGACACCCGCGTATACGCACGCACGCATCGGTGTATACCGTGGCCCGATACGCAAGTACCCGCGAATTCTCTGTCACGTTTTCACCCTTTCTGCGTCGCACAAACCCACATTTTCATGTCCTGTACAACATTAGCACAGAGTCACCGGGCAACGTTATACGCGAGGCGTGGGGTGCTCGGAGGCAACGGGCGTTATTGAAATTCTAAAATGATTTTATACCGAGTGACAGGTAATAACGGCAGCTTCACGGCTGACCTGAGCGTGCTAGCCTGATGAATATTTAACCATCGTCGTGGCCCCTTGCACATGCTCCGTTTAACGCTTGCACGAGCATGCCAAAGCATGCTTATATTTTCGCGCATTATTTTACCTCACCCTCTTGTCCTTTTACTCGACAAACCCATTTTGTCCTGTTTCCTGGATCAAAATCTTTTTGCTATGGTCCAGAAAGGCAGAGAGAGAGAGAGAGAGAGAGAGAGAAAGAGGAAAGCGTCCTTGACCACTCCCTCCTCCCTCATCCTGATTCTTGCCAACAGACAGGACGTTGACCCAGCGAGGCGCGAAACCAACACAACCCCTCGGTTCTTGCTTTACGGTCAAATGGACCTGTCACATAGTTACGGGACACGTCTTCGTTACTAACGTAGGTTTTACTCGAATACGTCGGAAATTAAACTCTCTCCCTCTTTTTCTATTCCTCTCTCTCTCTCTCTCTCTCTCTCCCTTTATAGTGTATAAACCGTTGATCAAACTCTACTGGCTAAAGAGCCCGTTACTTTTATCGACATGGGGCTTTCAGCCGAGAAAATTGTATTAGACAATCTATATGCGCCATCGGTGTGTTGCAGACAGGCAATATTTCAATATGCGCTATGGTAATGATAATATTGATATATCGTTATGTATGAAGTATAGTTCATCGTGCTATTGGGTGGATAAGGATTTCCGATATCGAATTGATCCAAACTTGAACGACAATTAGCACTGGTAAAAGTGACTTGTACCAAGAAAAATCTTACATTTGTTACCTAAACAATAAGCAGATCTTTCTGGAACTGATGCATAGATTGCTAGTTTACAGTAGTAAGGGCTAGTTCACCCTTACGAGGGAATTAAATATTTGAAGGACCAAAAAGGAACTGCGTTCCTATTATATGCGCCCTTATGTATATCTATAGGAAAGAAACGCAATGACTTTTTGGCCACTCCGATAGCAAATATCAATATCCAATCTAAATTAAATAATTAATGCAACGACTTAACTATAATACACGATATGATCTTTTTACGGACAAGACTTATCCCTCCAGATAGCCAACATGTTCAGTCTAAGCGAACGATGTTCCTGTCCAGTTACCCGTATTATCTCGATCAGAAAGCACGCCACGCGTCTCGATCCATACATCCGGAAGCCCGTATATTCTCGGCTGAAATTACCGAGAAACTCTCCAACAAAGCCCTCTCGTCATAAATCCCAGCGCCAGAGGGGTAGTAGGCCTAGGTCTCGAACGGATATCGGGGTTGCAGGTGGTTCGTCGCTAGCGATAATTGTCTATCAACACGAGGACGACGGTAGAGACCGAGAAGACGTCGAACGAAACGTAGAAGTGTTCTCCACCACCCTTGTCCGATTTCTCGGGGTAGCCCGTGCTCGAAGGCGATCCCTCTTCCATAGACGAGCAGGATCAGAGTTCCCGCGCGTGTTTCACCCTTCGTCGCATATCCTCGTCGAAAGACAAAACACCCTCTCCTCGTCGTATTTCTCCTCGGTTGAAGCGATCGTGCCTAAGGAGGGAGCCAAGATCGTAGAGAACGAGAGGTTTCTACCGGTCCAGCGAGCCATTAAAAACGACGGAACGAGATCCAGGACCGCACACGAGGCATCGCCGCCTAGGTTCGATTTTTTTTCATCTTCAATCCCCGAACCAAAACAAACAGCCCGCATGCATCACCCTCGTTCTCTGTATTTCTGCCAATTTGTGTTCTCTAGGAAGCGAAATATTCAACAGCGTGAAACTGACCTAATTTCACAAAACGGGGAGAGTATCGCCATCCGGGCAGGTTTATACCCCCTGAGCACCCGTTTCTATACACGCGGCTCTTGGTCTCTACTTACTCAAGAACGTGTTTCAAAAAGCGCACCCTCGCGTTTACTCTTTGGCCGAGCTTCCTGCTCGCATTTTCCATTTCTGTCTACTACATGTACGTGAAAATTCTCTACATGTAGGTACACACGGCCGAGATGGGATAAGCCCGCGAATAAGGGCGCGCGGAGGTTACCAGGGGACAATGGAAAACCAGGAGAAAACGTTTCTCGTCGTCGGCGCCGTCGTACAATCCAACGTAGGATTTATAATACGCCTATTTATTATTCACCATATTTATCCAACGCGAGAGAGAGAGAGAGAGAGAGAGAGAGGGAAAGAGAGAGTCGGGCCCAGGACGCGCTCTCGCTGCACGGCTATTTCATACTCTACCGGGAGGAGCGGCGGGTTTTTTCCATTTCGTTTCTCCACACTTCGTCTCCCACGTTCTCGTTTCTTCCTCCGTACTCTTAATATTTTTTATCGCGTACGTTTTTTCTTGAAAATTTGTCACTCGTGTCTCGTTGTATTTTCAGTCTCGGAGTTTGGTCACGTGGCGTAATATTACGTGCTGTTTAGGATCACGGTGGAGGGACTCACTAGGCGCTCGCTGCTTGTGTGTTTTCCAAGGAGGCGTACGGTGTGTTATAACCCGAGAGCTTTCCACCGGGATGATATATCGTCGCGCGGTCTCTCATTCACACTGACCCAGATATACAGACGGAAGTTTCACCCTTGGTGGCGCGCGCGTTTAGTTATTGCCAGAAAAGCTCCGACGTTGTTGCAACTAAATATATGTTGGGTACTTTCTAGGATACGTAGATATATGTAATAGCTAGCGTAGGTACTTACCACTTACCGGCTAGAGAAAATACTTTTCATTCTTATTTCTACTCACTCTCGTCCGTTACGTAGCTTTGTCTCTCTTGCTATTTTTCCTCCCTCTTAGTTTCGGTCTATACTCCAGTTATGTCCCGATGGCTGTTTGTTTTCGCGAAAGTAGAACGCTAGTCGCGCCCTCGGACGGGACGGAATTCGACGAATAAATTTTCACGAGACCCGACAAGGAGAGAGGATAAAGAGCGAGAGAACGGAGTCGAGACTCCCAAAACGAACCCCTCGACGGCGTTAAGGGTGCGCAAGCGACGAAAACTAGATGCGATAAAAAAAAACATTGTTTCTTACCGCTATCGTCCCTTCGAAAACACTTTGCCATTTGCGAGAATGAATCCTGGGAGGTTACTCGATGCGGTAAGACAACCCTGTGAAAATACACCCTCGAATAGTGTGAGATTTCTCACCCCATGGTTATTAAACGAAGAACGTTGAAATCACTGGGGCGAAAAGTTTCTATCTATCTTTCGCTAGAGTGCTGTCTATCGTCACGAAGCTCGTTTAGACAAAAGTTTCGTTATGAGTATCGTCGGTTGGACAAACAGCCCGAGTTGTTGGAAAATCTCTGGTTTATGGGACAAGCTAGTAGGAGAAAGAGGGATGAAATCTTCGGACCCAATAACCGACAGTGACTCATGTTCTCTCGAAGCTTCAATCGCGCGGTTTATCGTCGTTAACTCGAGTGACGAGACGCAAGAAAACTCTAAACATCGCTCGACGGCGGTTGCCAAGACAGCGAAGAATATCTTATGCAAACCTTGGGCACTTTCTCATAGTACGCGTGAAAGAGGTACACACTTATCGCATTTCGCTTATCCCTCGCGTTCGATTTCTCGTCCTCGTTTCTTTCTTTTCTTTTCTTTCTCAACGATACAGTTTTCATCCTCCGTGTCTCTTTCTCGTATCGAAGTTTGTGAATAGAGAACGATGAAAACGGATTGTCGAATAGCGATTGAATATTTTATCAAGCACTCGGCGCGCGTTCTCAACAATCAGAAAGGAAGAGAGCGAGAGAGAGAAATATTCACAAGGGGCGGGGGTTGAGATCTCTCGTTGAATTTGCCGTGAAACAGAGAGAGAGAGAGAGAGAGAAAGAAAGGAGGGACGAATATAAAAACGCGCAGAGTCGAGAATAATAGCGTTTCTTTTGCCCGGCAAATCCGGAGTTCCGATGGAAAATATTTTTCCAGTCTCGGTCGTAAATTATTCTCACATCTCATTCTTCCACGGGGTCCCAGGGGGCAGAGAGAGAGAGAGGGACGAGACTTTCCCCCGGTAGAAATTTTTCCTAAAGAACTCATTATCGGAAAAGTTGATTTGGGTCTCGGGCACGAGATCTTCCGGATTCGCGAGGAGAGAGCGCTTCCTCGTAGGGACGCTTATAAGGGTAGACGGGAGGGGTGGCCAGCGCATTAATAGTTGATTCGGACGGAAACGATTGGGAATTCCACCGGTGGAGTTTTCAATCGTAATACGGCGCGAGTTCATCGTGAAACTCGGCTGACTCTCATTACGAACTCGACCGCTCTTATAAACAGTATATATTACTATACATACGTTATATATGTCTAGATATTTAAGTTACATAATATATATATGTATACACATAGGTCCGGCGAGAAGGTAAAAGTTTCGCGAATCGAATTAAAATAAAGAGAGGAAAATATGGGTATATAACGTTGAGAAAGAGGTTTCTAAGTGAGAGGAACGAGGCAAGTTTCTGGCGAGATGCCGAGAGAGAGATGAGGAACGCGCGGTGCGCGGAATTTGACCGGGACCATTATTCGTTCCTCGTGGCTTTAATAGCCGAGACCAGCGGCACAGAATCCTATACGCTCTTTTCCTCCTTCTCTTCATCTCTCTCTCTCTCTCTCTCGTTCTTTCCGTCGTTCTCTTCCTGTTTCTCTCGCTTTGTTCGCTCGCAGACTCCCTGGAGTTTCTTTGACGAAACTTATATTGAAATAATCAATCGGCGAACGGGAGAAATACCGAGTGGAGAAGCTTGAGAGAGATCCGGTAAACGGGAAGGCATGTATACATACGTTAATGGGTAGACCGATTGGAAAGCAAAGGGAGATGAGAGAGAATATCCGGGCTTCGAAGGAGAAAGAGGCGCGCCGTTTTCGTTATTATAATATAACGAAATCCTTGGATCATCGCCGTTCATTATATTAAATATCTTCGTTACGCTCGATTGATTTTACCATGTCTGCTATGTCGATGCATTATCTACTGGTATGCATTGCATCGTAGTGGTATAATCGGCTTGGTTTATCCTTTCTCGATATTGAAGCAATATTTTGATTGTCTCCTTTTCCGTTCGCTCCGATAAATTCTCGACGCATAAAGGGATCAAAGAAGTGTAGAGGATACGGGAGGTAATCGCTTGCGATAAGAATCGATTTTCCATTTTAACTTTGAACGAACGATCTCTCGTCGGCCCACCTTTGACACCCCCTGGCTTTTCCTATTCCCCTAACAGCTCTTCATATCTCTCGGTCCGCGTTACATACGGAACCCTAGACACCCTCCACCTTTTCGAGGCCATTACTTTGCCCTCGGATAACCCTTCTTTAAGGCTCGGCCCTCGCGAACCCCTCGAATAGGAACGAACTGATGGCGGCCACGCACCGGCTACGCCCTGACTTTATCTCGATTTTCGTTCTTTTTTTTATCGACGATTTTACAATGTTTTTAGCTAACTAACATCTTAGAACGATTTTTTGGCTACATATTCAGATTTTTTGTTTACATCGTTGCTACGTTCTTCCATAAAAAAACATTGTAAGTAAAATATTAATATAAATTTTGTTTGAAACGCATAGATCGAGGAGAGTTTGCGTGAGGTTCGCCATCGTCTTTATATTCCCTTCGACGTAAGAATCGTCGACTGGTGCGTGCCACGCATCCCTCTGACAAAGCCCATACACACCCTCTCGCCTCGCGAGAAACCCTTTGTTCCAGAAAATCCGGTCTAGTCGTCTCTATAGCCGCTATATCATTAAATAACGTTCCGGCGCTTGGTACCGGGCAGCAATAAAACACATCGCAGGTATCCATTAAGTAGAATAAAATATGACCTGGCGTAATTATTAGCGAGAAAGAGAGAGAGAGAGAGAGAGAGAACGACTATCACGAAGAACTTAACTTTTATGATCAGTCCTGGCTACGTGGATTTATCGTCCGAGTTCTCGGCTATTATGTATGTCCCTATGTATATACATATATGGACTTCGGCCCATCTCTCCCTCGCGGCCCGCTTTGATTCCGTTTCAGATACAATTTTTCAAACCTCCAGACCCTCCCATACCGCCAGGCCCCATTAGGGGTAGCGGATACGACGAAAAACACTTTCCGGAAGAATCGATCACAGTGGCACGCGTCTGACGAATTGCCATTGCACGAGGACGAAACGAGAGTGCGTTAAATTTCTTTTTTTATATCCGATAGTCGAAATAATTCAACGGTAAATTTGTTCTCGAGAAACGAATCGATCTCGATTCGGTGAAACGTTTGCGTTGCGAAAATCGTTCGAAGTATTTTCGCCATCTGGCGACGTCACCGGACCGTCCCGCGGCAGACGCTAAAAAATTCTTACTTTGAGAATCTTTCGAGGGCTCATTTATTTCTCTTCGTCCGTTTCGCTCGCGCCAATTCATGAAAGAATATCGTGTAACGCGCGTGCCGCCTGCTTCGATGTGTGGATGCGCTCGCGCGAGCACACGCGCCTTCGGTAACAAACGGCGAGGCGCGCCTCTACTTTGTGATTTACGAGGGCGTTCAACGTTCCGCGATGGTAATGGGCCGATATAGAGTCCCCCGGTTCTACGGGCTAGCTCGCCTCTCCCGTTTACCGTTCTTACCGATCTTCCTCGCGAAGTCTTGAATCGCGACGGCGACCATGAAACGCGTCGGTTCTTACTCGACTCGTTTACTATCGTTCCCATGTGACTTTAGACTAGAAATAGCGCATTGATTTACATCGATTGTTCACGAAAATCTTTTGATGTCTCTATGAATATCATCAAAAGATCTTGCAACTATCGCAAAAAATATCTAGCACGTTACGAGACAAATACGAAAATGTATTAATTTATTTTTGAAAATTATCTTAAAAATTCTACCTGGTGGAATAAATTTCATCAATTTTCATAATCTTGTCAAGCGATTTTTAAAGACGATTTAAAAAATCGAGCGAACGAAAAATAAAATTTTGTTTTCCATTTTGCGTAATTATATTTCTGACACGCGCTAAAGAACACTTAGAAGCAACTTCTCACCTCCGAGACAGATCGAGGCGATCATTCATGTCTCGCTCGAACGCTTGTACATACGAACATCCGGCCATCGTACGGTCACGCGTAATTTATAGCGATACACAGCGCCACGCGTTTAACGTATATAAACTGTATTCGTGGCCAAGAACTTTTAACACGTGGTCCCTACCAACTAGTTGTACGAGAGCGTTCGGCAACGGATGGTGCGCGCACCAGCTTGGTATATCTAGCGTAGGGTTTTCGCCATCATGAGTTAAAACACTGGCGATCCGATGCGAGAGTCGTTGCAGAGAACGACGGGTGTTGAATCCACGTTTCGACCATTAGAGGACCGCGTTGCGGGGTCTCTCGGTCGCGTCAGAGACGCGCATTCGACTGTGGGTGGAATATGCGGGAATAGTGGAATTTATTATGACCCGAAGGATTTATTACGGACATCTCTCTATCTCTCTGCTGGTTCTCTGGCGGTGATCCGCCCCTTCTGGCGAAGGATTGTTGAACCCTTTCCATCTATCTCTCTTTTTTGAAAAAAAATGTATTCATAGGAGTCGTATAGCTATAAAAATACCACAGATAGTTTCGAGGTTCGATAAGTTACGTTTAACGGGAAATGGGATATTCGAAACGGGTACGCCGTGACAGCCGACCAAGTTCAACGGTGATGTACAGCCTGATGGAACCCCGCGGACTATATGTTTCGGTTAACACCTCCCGTTTGGTCTCCAGCCACCCGAGATCACGAATTTCATCGCTGACAGATCGATGTCTTTGCGATAAAAATTTATGTCCAGCTTCTTCGTTAGAGAAAAATGTTATTATTTATTCGCTTCTTCGTAAGCGAATCTAAGTAAGAAGTAATTAATCAAAAAGTGTAACAGCGATGTTCACGATGTCAAAAGGTTGATGGAAAGTAACTGTATTTTATAAAGCTGGATATAAATTTCATCAAATTTTCCACCCTGCTTTTCATCGTACGCTCTGCTTTTCAGAACGCTCGTCAGGGGGAAAGAAGAGGGTGAGTTTTTCCCGAGTGTTTTATAAGGATATCCGAGACTTTTTGAGTGCGAGCTTAATGGCCAACTCCCCGCTGACTGGGCAACTTAACGCCCGGTTAATACGGTCGACCTCTCTCAGTTGCGGGCGAGGTTACGAGAACGAACGAAAGAAAGAAAACGGGAGAGGGAGAGAGAGAGAGAGAGAGAGAGAGAGAGAGAGAGTTACCCCCGAGTTAGAGGGAAGAAAAGACATGGGCGGCAGCGGCATTTGAGACGACGGTGTGCTTTCACTATTTTCTTTCGAGGTCGGATGAAAGAGGTCGGTTCGGAGCGAAACCAACCCACCAAGTTTCAACCACCGGAACCGCCCCTCGTTTAAGGATATCCCCGTACCCGCCGTACCGCGAAATAAAACTGCAGAGGGAATTTTACGACGACGATGAGAAGTACAACATCCTGGCTTTGCTAAGAATTGTGGGAAATGAGTAGTGGGGAAACCAGCAGTGTCTCCTCGCTTATCGTCGAGGGTGCGATTCTCTCGTTTTGTATTGTCTGTCCATGTGGGCTATATATGCGCGAGGGGTGCAAGCCGCCACTGCGGCTGGAATTTAATTTCGACGTTTTAAAGAGACACCCCTTTCCAAGTCAACCCCCATACGGAATAGGATCGCGACCAAGAATGAGCGAAAGCGAAATGGGAAATAGACGCAGGGGACATTCTTATTCTCCACGGTGCGGTGACCATCGAGACCCTCGTGTGTGCACATGCGCTAGCAAAATACGAGACTTCTTTCTTTCATCGACTGCACGAAAAACGAAGTTTATTGACTCCACCTCTGGTACTCAATTTCGCGAAATCGCTCCTTTTCTCCCCTCGATTTATTTCAATCACAGCATTTTCTCTCCAACGTACCACACCCCCCTTTCTTTCACGAGTTTTCGATTTCTTTTCGCCTTTTCTTATATTCATTTCCAAAGTTTCCGCATTCTCCTGTTGTCGGAAAAAAGGCTCTCGTGCTTAGGAATCGAGAGGCAATGGCCCTCGTCGGTAGATCAGAGGAGAGAAACGGGAACGAGAGAGAGAGAGAGAGCGAATTGAGCGTAGGAGAGTCAGGAAGCTGAGAAAGAAGTTTGCTGCTGCTGCTGCTACTGCCATTATGGGAGACTCGAGAAAGGGCCCTAAAGACCAATTAATTAAATGGAGGTAAATTAATTCATCCGATCCATTAGCATTCGTTATCGTCAATCGGGACGTTGTACGTCCGTTCGCCTCTCCCTCTCTCTCTCTCTCTCTGCTCTCTCTCTGTGCACAAACCCTTCTGCTCGTTAGCAGTTCAGAGTCCACATGTACGTCAAACATACATGTACGTTTACTGTTTCTACAATGTAGCATACATATATAGATATATAAATATATGACGCTGATTCGTGGTTGATCGAGGCCTCACAGTTTGGTAACTACGTAAGTACATTAGTTGATCCATGTACTGGCAACGTCTGACGTATGACACATCATATTTGTATAGGTATAGGTACGTACACGTGGATTCGGGGCCCGCATAAGTAATACGAGATGGTTGGGAACACACTGGCGACCGATCGCAATTCCTCCTCCCAATCTTTATAACGTTATGAAGGACCCGCCACGATTCGTAGTAATCGTCGACGGTCAATGGACGCGCGACCGCACTCTTTCATTCCCGCATATAATCAGCCCCTACATACGTGCTCTAAATGGCGTAACCACGATATATAAAAAAACCTGTGCCCTTGCTGCTGGTGAGCCACATTGTTAGAAACGATGATGAAGAGGGACGTTGATATACCGAGAGGAAAAAAAGAAGTTTAACAGCGCGGCGACGACAAAGGCGACCGTAGTTATTACGTTGAGAAACTCTCTCGCGTATCGCAAATGTGTCAGGAATTTTTAATCGGATCTAACTAAAATTTTGTCGTTATTCTCTGTGAATTACGAAATATCATCTCGAGAATTTGTGCGGGTGCCTCGCGTGGACGATCGAGTGGCGACGGGTTAAATGGAAGGGACGACGAGTTTATGATAAGCAAAAAACGATAGAGACACGTTTCTTCGGAAGTCGAGACCTTTAATCGTAACCACGTCCAATCGATCGACCTAAGTGCGCGCATGGGTTTGAAGCACGCACGCAGGACGTTAAGGGAGATCCGGTTACACGTGGCATGACGATTCGCGGCTCCGCATTAGCTCGGGTAATGGCGTACGTGACCGCGAGCTTTATTCCTCGTGCTCGACTGCGGCAGTACGTATTACGTACTTAGGTGTTGCATTTGCCAAGTTTCTTTTTTCTTTTTCACTACCAAGCTCTCTTATCCTCGATCACTCCAGGCCACAGTGAGAGCGAGAGAGAGAGAGAGAGAGAGAGAGACGTCATAGAGTCGTCGAATTATACGTATGGAGTCGAAATACTCAAATTATATGTTGAAAGAATGTTGAGAATTCCAGGGTGACGTCGAGTACCATTTCTCACCCAACTACGTTTATTGCATTCTCATGAATAAACCTGCTCTCTAAACTTGTTTCCTCATAGTTTGCGATGCGACGAGTTCTAATTGTCTCGTCAAGAATCCTCCGACTTTATATGGGGCATTCCACGCCAAATCGGACAGTTTCAAAAAATTTATTTCTTTATTTTCTCCATTTATTCGACATCTGTTTGTACCTATCAAAAAACTCTTCGAGGTAAATTTTTAGATTTTTTTTATTACCAGCTCTTTTTTTGGCTGTTTGCTCATAACTTCTTTAATAATAGTCCAAATTGAATCTATTTTTGTGCAAATTTACCTTTTTCAATGTACTTTTCAAAAAAATATATAGAAAAATTATTTGAAGTTTTTTGAATACGATTTTTGAGCTTTAAACTATGAATCTTTTTCTTTAAGGTGAGTGCACATTCTGATTTTCTCGAAATTTGTATATGTTAAATTGATAGAAGTTTATAAGATATATATATATTTTCTTCGGTTCAAATACGAGAAAAAGAAAAATGACATAAAAGATTGGGAAAATTGATAACGATAAATCTGTCGTTCTCCAATCGCTAAAACGATAGCTTAAAGAAATTGGCAATCGTCAATTTCCCGGTACACGTAGTATCCAAAAATCGTCTATTTTCAAATTCCAATGTATTTTAACTCGTTTTTCATTCCCTCTCTGGAAAAGTTTACCGAAACTCAGTGTCCAGTGTGTGCACAGCGGCATTTTTTTCACCATTGATACCAAAAGCTTCTGTTTATTTGGCGAAAAAATACGTGGAATTCGAAACGCAGTGTCCTTCCGATATCACGAGAGCGCATGGCATACAAAATGGAGCTTTTGCACATGCGAAACCGTGTTATAAGACTCGTACGCGGATGCATAAACGAATACAGAGACAGAACAAAAAATAGAGAACGGGTGCGAGAAAACAACTAGCAGCCTAGAGTGAGAGCGGTAGAGAGAGAGAGAGAAATGAGCAGCGAACGATTCGAAGCGGACTATAGGCCACAAGCGAGATTCGAATTTACACTCGTGTAAAATTAAATCACACGCGAGGCGGAGCTCTCGCGCAGTACATCGTCCTTCTCTCTCTCTTCCCGCTCATATGCATAAAGAACCGATTGTTTCGAATGTGCCGCTCGCGCTATCTCGTCCGCGTTCTGCAACATTAACGGATACCGGGCGATCCGCTTGATTATCTTTTAATTAAATGTTTGTGTTTTATCAGAGCTTCCACCAGCAACGAAGCGCAGCTTTCATCTCTCTCGTTCTCTCTACTGTCGGTTTGTCTCTTTCTCTCTTCCGCTCTGTCTTTCGTTCACTCGCTCGAGCACCGCCAGAGATTGTCGTTTCGTTTCAACCCCCACGGGCTAACTCGAACATACCCGCGACACACAGAATCCATCCCCTATGGTCAATTCTCTCTCTCTCTCTCGCTCACACACACACACATATACACGCACGCTCTCTCTCTCTCTCTCTCTCTTTATCTGGTCGTCGAGGGCGCGCGAGGCGAATCGTGCTGGCGTGCAAACCTATCGCGGCTGGTTGAGCCTGGAATACGCCGGTGGTGGGCCGGAGGTATACGACGTGTCACGACTAACTCAATTATACTCGAGCCCTCGCGGCGAAGCACCGCTAGAGGTTCTCTCCGTGCGCGCATGGCTTATGCGTGTTAGTTTGCGCGCATTCGGTCCACATGTCGAATTTTCGTTCAATATTTAGCGACACCGGTGCACATGTATACCACCTGTGTAATCCAAACTACACGCGAGGTGATTTCCTGGCAACAATGTCCGGGACTATCGTAATATTGCGCGATTACAATTTACGTTGTTGTCTCCAGGTGACGTTAAAAGCTCGAGGAATAAATCTCCCGATCGATTAATCACGCGTCGAATTCCACGTGATTTATCACCCGCGAGGATGTGATTGAAAAATACATTGAATTAGAAACGTATGTTAAAGCTCGTAGGTCCGGTTTCCCTAACAAGTGCAGAGACTAGAGGGGTTGTTTTATGTATGGTGAGGAGATCGATATGGGAAAGTTAACGCGGAAGTTCAGGCGTTGAAGTTCGCTGGACACGTCGATGAAGTCTCGTCGCACGTCATTGCAGCGAGTCGAGTACGTACTTATGCCGTTGAACAAGCTAGAGGCGTTCGTCCGTGGCTCGAGCGTTCTCCGATATTATCCAAGTTGTTCACCGATTGTCAAGTTTGCGGTCTCGTACAGTCTTCCGTTCGATGTTTCAGCTCGTTTATATACGTACGTAGAGAGAACGTGTTTGTAGCTATATGCGCCGAAACCGAGGTGAGTCTCGTTCATACGTTATACGAGTTGTCTTTCCTGGCAAAAGTTGTCCAGGGGCGCCACAACGACTTTAGCCACGGGTATGTGTATCTTTCGTTCGCTCACGAGCCATCGAACGCCACTTCGATTTCTCCACCACAGTACTATACAACCATTCGCGCTACTCGAGAAACACTTCGTGGTGGAAACCGTGTGGTCGAGCAACCCTGGTAAAAATATCCGGGTGTTTGAAATAGAGAGAGAGAGAGGGAGAGAGAGCGCGAGCGTGCTCTCAAGCTGTCCTCGTGGGGCCTGAAATTCTTCTTACCAGCGAAATTGAATTTTATTTCAAACTTTTATGGCGCGACAGTCGATGTAGACGTCGGGAGTAAAAAAAAATGACACTAGGAGGGTATGGGAAGGTACACTCTTAAGGGTGGTATATTGCGATGGAGGTTGATACCAAAGCGGAAGAGGAAGCACATCGGGCGATTCATATTCTCCGATGATCACGATTCTCGGACCATTAGACATTGAATTACCGTAGTGAAGTATATAAGTGTCCTCGGTCGAGACGGTAAACATCGACTAGTCTCGTATTTTTATGTTCAAAGGGGTTGTTGTGGTTAAAGAACGAGAATAAACATTTAAAAAATGGTCCACTTTTAGAAGAACGCAGATATAACTCTTTTTTCGGGTTTTCGTGAAAACCCGAAACCTGTCAAGGTGGCGACATATTGCATCCCGGTGAATTCAAATCCTTTCTTAAGAAAATTAAGGTTTTGTTTTCAATTCCTGAAAATTCATCAGCTTCAACACCCCGTCCTTTCGATATTACAAATCAGAGAAACATTTGACACGAAAGTACGTTAACTGCGTACATGTACATGTCGGTATATAGGCAGCCTTGACGGAAAGATCCGGCTGATAAATTCTCGTGACGAATTCTCTCGACGGTGAAGCATTGCCGGTTAACGCACCACTCCTCTGTCTATTGAGACAAGGTAGTACAGCCGCCTCTCTTCATGGTCTTAGGGCGCTCTCAAAGTTTCCTGTCGCGTCTCGTGTTTCGGGATAAGACCGAGCAGGGCTCTCTCGTTATACGCCGGGAGTCCCGGAGGGAACGCGAAAGACATACCGCCGCCCCCAGTGGACGTTCCTGGATGTGCGCATGTGCACGCTTCTCTACCGCGCTCCTCGTACTTACCTTTTCCGTCGACGATGGTACCCTGTTTCGCCCGATCGTATACCACAAAACGTAACGTGACGACGATGTTCATCACCATTTAAACCGTGTGCGCGTCCGTACGACTCTTGACGTGTTCGTGTATACAAACGTGTATACTGCACATCGTGCGCATGCTCACCATGAAGAGAGAGAGAGAGCGAGAAAGAGAGAGAGAGAGAGCGTATGCATCGCGGAGAACGCTGTGTTCAACACGCGTGGTTTATCGCATCGCAACCATTTATGGGAGCCAGCGTGTACGACGTCATAACACGAACCATAACAATCCCGAAACTTGTTTCCCATACGAGTTAACAATGTGTTGTAATAATTATTTATGCCGCGTATATTGCACGAGGAAAAGAGCGAAGGGTGGTACGCTAGCGAGGGGGGAGCGAAACTTTTATGCCCGCTACGCGTATACAGGCTCTCCGGGTCCGGGAACGTCCTTTTCTCTCGTATTTTCTGTTACTCGTTTATGTTTAGTTTCTTCGACCGGCGTTGCATTATGCGTTTTCCCTCGGTCACCAGAGGAAACGACGGGTGACACGGATGACGATGCTAGCTTGCGTGCATGTCCACGATGAGACACCCTCTTGAGCCGTGTCAGAACGTCATCGAGCTCTTTTAATGCTCGTTTTACAGACAACGCCACGATGGAACGACCGAGCCGTGTTATGCCTACGCACTTTTCTCTCGGTCACCAAAGGGCGCGATGAAAATTCATTACGAGGGTGCGCTTTATGGGAAAGAGATAAATTTATTTCTAACAAGCTACATCGTAAATTCATGCGATTTATCGTAATGAGATATGTTTTTGCTCGTATCTTTTTACGGTTTCGTTCGTAAATTTTTTTTTTTTCATTTTTTGGAAATCGCGAAATTAATGTTTTTATGAGGTGAATGGTCAAATTTTGCAGTTTATCGTTGACCAGAATGACGCTTACAGTTTTGGATGAAAACATCGTGTGGTGGGTAGGTGGAATCGAGGTAATGCTCGAAAATTCTCAATTTCGAGTCTCAATCGAGGCTCGACGTAAGAGGTGGTATGAGAAATTCCTCGATTCGTGGCGCGACAGAGAGGCGAACCGCTCGATGAATCGACTCCCGAGTGATTTCGAGTTACATGGGTATGCCATTCAAATATGTCACCAGCCGACGAGAACCGGGCCCGAGAGGGATGAATGGAGGACAAAGACGGAGAGGGGGTGAGAAGGAGAGAGAGAGAGAGAGAGAGTCTCTTGCGTGGAAAGGGACGAGAGAGATGCGCAATTGGAGAAACGCACGAGAAAACGGCCAAAGGGGAGACGAGACCTGGAGAACGAGAGAAAACCTCTCGTTCTCTCCTCGGTGGAAGATCTTGGAATAGTTGCCAACTATGAAATAATGGTTCGTAACCGTGCCACGCGTCAGAAAATTTCTCGTTAACGGCCTCCTCCCATCTCTTCCGTTGGAGTTTCTCCATTAAACGCGAGGGGGTTGAACTCAGGGAGTGGGAATTCCTCTCGCGAAACTACGGTTGCGATGAGGAGTTTTGACGTTAGGGTTTGCTTGACAGTAGAAAGCGACGAGAGAAGACGGAACAAGAACGATTCTCGCGAAACGCTTTGAGCGTATAAAGGTTTGTCCTTGCTAACGTCCTCTATAAGTATATAAAAGTCAAACAAGCCGGATTGAAAATTTGCCACGTGTTTTCTCAATTCCCACCGCGTTTCTCTCGTACGCGCTCGTATTGGAATAAGAATAATACAATGTTCACATCGTACAATTTGAAAGTTTTTGGAGCTCTAGAATTCTGATGATGTTGAAATTTCGAATCAAATTCCAAAGTCCGAATTTCATCGGTCGATAAACGGTACCTATAGCTTGGACGGGGAAAGTATAGAGCGCTGGGGCTATACACCGGAAAGAGTTTCACGCTTGACCTTCGACCCTTACTTTTGACCTCCCTCTTTTTCCCGGGTTGTATCCTTTGATGCGAGCGAGAGGGAGGGAGAGAGAGAGAGAGAGAGAGAGAGAGAGAGAAAGGCATTCTCGTTCCCCTATGGCTGTCCCATGTGCCTGGTACGCCCGGTGTGCACAGTAGCCAGCACTTTGTGCTCCTGCTCTTCCTCTCTCGTGACCAGCACTCGACGTTTCTATCGACTATGCCGGGGCTTGGGAGGGTAGGAGGGAGGCATGGAGGTGGAGAGAAAGAGAGCGAGACAGGGCGAGACAGACCGCGAGTGAGCGAGCGACCGTACGGGATATAAAGGGGAAATCTTCCGTCGTGACAGAAGTCCCGAAGACGACGATAAAGCCAGTGCAAGACCGAGACAGAATTCTTCTCTGTCGTTCGGTTTAAAGAGTGGGAGAGACAGAGAGAAAGAGAGAGAGAGAGAAAGAGAGGGCGACACGTGGGAGAGATCCGCGATTACTCGTCGTGGAATAAACGCGAAGCTCGACCGTATGGACGAGAACTCACGGGGGCCCGGGAGAGACATAGAGAGAATGAGAGAGATAGATACAGAGAGACCACGAGAGTTCCCTCGATGAATTATTAAACGGGAACCCTCGCTTCTAATGAAGCTATAAAACGAGCGAGGAGGCCCGGTAGTCACAAGTAACGCAGCAAGGCAGGAAGAAACGGGGAAAGTTCTTCTCAAGCTGGCATGTACGATCGAGTCGTACATATATACCGATTTACTCTGCAAGAGTGAAAGAGAGAGAGAGACAAATCCGAAAGAAGAAAGAAAAATAGTCGACAAAATAAGAAAAAAAAGTTAATAAAAAAAGAGGAGCGAAACAAAGAAAAGCGAGAGCGTCGAAGTTAGCGTTGCGCCCGAGAGTTGAATCTCAAATTGAATCGTGCTTGCGTTCCACGCTGACGCTGTACCCCGTGTCTTTGATCGCTTATTTTTTTTTTCTCATAAAGTTCGAGAACGACGAAATCTTTATGCCCGGTGCGTGCAACGTACCGTGTATACGTTGCGCGCTTCTCATATTATAAAAACGTCGCATGTTCGACTCCGTCAACGTCGACTTCTTTTTTAAATCATCCCAAAGTTAGTTTCGCCCGCGTGGTCGGGCGTGTGAAGTCAACGTCCGGTGGTCTCGTTTTTTTTTCTCATGGTTCATTTTTTCTCGTCTCTTTTCTCGTTCACTGCCTATTTCTCTCTTTCTGTCTCTCTCGCTCTCTCTCAGAGAAAGAGAGAAATGGACAAGAAAAGGAGAGCTTCCACAGAGGCCGCAATCACGGCGAGTGAGTCAGTAGTGACGGGGGCGGGAGGGCGAGGGGGCTTTTACGAGCCGCCGCAACGGAGCACGTGGTGGATCGCGTAAACGCTACCGCGAAGCTGTATTATATTATGTTGTAGGCTTATATGACTACGTTTATTATCGAGGGTGAATAACGGACAGGGCTGCATAATATGTCGAGTTAATAATATAGACGTACTTATAACGAAAAATTTTCAAAGAAGATGTCATAGTTTTTTATACCGAAAAATAAAACGATCCGGTTTTTAAATCTTCGGATACGAAAGGGGAACTATTTGTTCCAATGGAAATTTTTGTTTTTTCTAACTCGTTAAATCAAAATTTCTAAAAAGTAGAATTTTTGCGTAGAAATATAAGATATACAGTAAATTTTTGATATTATATTTTTATATTTTGTCTCGCTGCACTTTATTCCTCTTAATCCAGCTGGCGTTAACCCGCTGACATTGTATAATTGATCTCGACGCGAATCAATCAATTCTCGTGCATATAACGCTCGGTTTAATCACGAAACGTTTCTCATCGTCGTAGTAATTCGGTTGAGCGAACATACGATAATCTCGGGATGCGCCGGTGTGTCGCACGAGTACGAGGATTGACACGGTTTCTCTCGGCACCTATACGGGTTAGAGGAGAAACGTGTGCACTCCTCTCTCGATATCCTGGCGAGAAAGAGAGACACAGAGGTTATGTGTGTGTGTGTGAGAGAGAGAGAGAGAGAGTGAGAAAGGGCGAGAGAGGGAGAGAGCGAGCGTCGAAGCGAATATCGCGGAGGCGTCGGGACGGTAAATTCAAGTAATTTGATTCGGTCAAGTTAACGAACCGTGTCTCGCTAGCGCGCGCGCCACTAACATTCGTATAGTTCAACTTGGCCAAACAAAGGACCATTAAGTATGCTAATGCGCGTGCAAGCTCGTTCGGGCTGTCCTTATACCGCACGATCTATAGTCCCGTGTGTTTCACAGGTATTCGACGATATATAAACGCCGAGAGCGAGACAGACGACGCAAAGAGCCACGAGAGAACGTCGATCTTTTCGTCTGGAATTTTACACGCCGTAAACTGTCAATTTCGCGTACAAGTGCAATAATGTCTCTACTTTCAGCCCCGATATAAACCGGACTCGTATCTCTCACCAATTTCGCGAATTCTCATCGCAAATTGTCAAGATTTATCTCTGACGTTTGCTCGACCAATCGAATTATTTCCCCAGTATTCGTATCGCCCCATCAGCTATTTTCGACTAATATTGACTTTACACCGTTGTATCTATAGATATAGAAAAAAGAGGTCAGATCCTTTCGTGTCATTTGAAAAAATGGTCGCGACACGTCCCAGGAGACGAGCAACGTCATGTCGAGTATTCCTCTTACATTCTTACGCGTCGTATATCACTGAAATCTTTCGTGTCCGAGACAGACGTCGGACAATTTGCGAGATTTTTTTTCTGAGAAAAAATTGTCGCGCGGGGGTTGCGAGAGTGTATATATCTATAGATTTATTTCAAGATTCGTCGTTCTCAACGTTTATAATATCAACCAATAGCTCCGGGAACTCGTTGGTTCGCGGAGGTATCGGTGAATTAATGCACATAAAAGCGTATAAGATATTATACACTAGCTAATACACACGTACGTGAAACAGAGATACCGTAACGGTTCGCCCGACGCATTCTCGCGAAGACGCACAAACGAGAGTTCCGCAAGCGCACCCAGCCCACACATGTTAGATATTTATCTTGCCCACGGCCGTGAGATTCCTTTGAAGAAACGCACACGCGAAATTAGTTTAAATTTATCCCATTTAGACCTGGACCCCTTCGCAGTTTTTCTTTCCTCTCGTTCTCGTATTCGGGTCTTCTTTATTTCGTCACGCCATATATATCCGTGAAGAAAAATGCACCGACGACAAACCGTTCTCGCGTCTCAAAGACTGAGTGAGAGCGAGAGAGAGAGAGAGAGAGAGAGAGTGAGAGACGGCGAGCACAACTCGCAGGCTCTCGCGAACGAATTTTTCTTTCTTAATAGTTTTCTCGCATCGATCAATTTGTATCAAGGGGTTTCGGTTTTTTATCGCGAAAGAAGCTCGCGGATAAATAATGCGATTTCTGTCAGAGCCAGGAGAACCCTCGGGGTGTTCGCGTATTCATCATTACGTATTCTTCTCTTTCTGTCCTACTGGGACATGAACGCACAACTATATTTATATCTAGTAATACGTGAATTCACTCAACGTGACTTTTCTCCGTGTCTCTAGGAGAGTGGTTTATCGTTCTCGATTTCAAATCATCGCCGCATTAAGTATATCGTCTCCGGTCGATAATAGAGAGAGGGTGGAAAAGCATCGAGAGCCCTCGACGTAGTATTAGTCTTACGCGGTTCACTCTTTATGGCTTCTGCAATATACCGGGGGAATGAGGGAGGCCAAACCCCCCCCCCCCCCCCCCCCCCCCCGTCCCCCAGAGGAACGAGATGTTAATTTTTCAGTGTTGCCCTCCAAAGGGGTCCATGGGGAGGAGTAGGCGCATGCATCCATTATATAGCATATATATACCATGGTATATTGGTTCCCTGTACTATATATATACCTATGTACTATAGGGACATGTATAAAGCCTCGACGCGCACCGAGGGTATTTCAATTGTTCGCCATTACCCGTGGAATAATTCATCGCTACTTCCTGCTACCGACACGACGAGAAATTATCGTCCTACTGTAGGGAATGGAGGCGTCTGATGGTCCACGTGGTTTACGTCCAGTCTCCTATGTAGCCATATATGTATATATATATATGGTATATATATAGAGAGATAGCGTGCGATATATAATATACGAATGAATTACGACGCTCGGCGTATAAGCTTAGTAGAGACAGGACCTTTGCCGTCTCGAGTACGCTGCGGGCCGGACCAAGAGACAGAGACCGTGGCTCTGGAGCTTCGCAATTCGTCTCGGTTTTCAAAATCATCAGGCACGAAAAAAAAGAAAGATTTTCTAGATAGATATACGCACGTATCGTTAATAATGATCATGCACCTCGCTGACACGATTCTCCGCCTTGCCTCTCGAATTGGCACCCGGATCATCCCTTTCGGATTCACCCCCGTCACTTCGATTTTCCTTCTCTCCTTACTCCTAGAATACTTCAGGTTTCTCTCGGTGAGCCTACAAACCCCCGCGCACCCTCTGCCTTTCTCACACCCCTGAGACTTTTGTCTCTCGGAATCCCTCTCTCCATCTGACTCATCCATCATCCCCCGGTTGGTGCATTCGTACAAGATCATCCCTCGAACGTATAGGCTGAAATCGAGTCTGACTCTTAACACTCCGGGCTTCTCGCCCGATCTAGCCGCGAGCTCTTACAGTGTCTGAATCTCCGCACGAACGCTCTCTCTCTCTCTCTCTCTCTTTCTCTCTTCCTTTTTCCCTTCACTGTTTCGTGTTCCCGGAAAGCCTCGAGGCCCGATCTCGCTGGCTTCGTGATATTTCACCGGATACAACGACATGCCGTGTATTATCGTCTTGGAGAGAAAAAGAGAGAGAGAGAGAGAGCACACACACCCTTCCTGTACTTCTGTTACCGAGAGATCGACACGAACACCCCTAGGGTTCCGTACCGGAAATCACGCGTCTACGACCATCTCATCCGTCTACCACAGCGTCACGGACATTACGATATATATATAGTTATAGTTATGTACGCGTAGTGAGAAATAAACCGTGGAAATTTTAGTCAGAGCGAGGGAGGGAGGGGTGGTTTGACAAGAACCATAATCTGAGTACACCCTATGTATAACACACACACATACATATATAGGTAACTAGGATATATAATAGAGGGAAGGCAATCAAGGAAACTTCAGACTTGGGTTTTCGTTCTCATTAATTATCAAATGCCTGCGCTGATCATAGAATTTTTATCACTTTTCACATAAACAACGTATAAGCCCCCGTCTATATATTTCTATTCCTTCGTCTTCTAGTGAGACATTTACGAGCAGCGCAGATCACACGCACGCTGCCTCCAAGAACGCATATTGCCTTGAGGTGTATACACTGAATTAGCTGCACCGACACACGCGCTATGCCATATATACACATAAAACCCTATGTATAATAGGGATTTTATGACAAGACGTTATATCGGATAGTGTATCACGTTGGAATAAAATGAGAGAGAACAAATCATTAACCATAGCGAGTATCGAGTGAGATGCAATTAACGTGTTCTTGATTAGAAGAAGTTGACATTAATTATCGAGGCGTCGTAAACTTTCGCGACAACAAAAATGAAATCCGGCTCGAGCCAATCGAGGCCGGAAAAGCTTTCAGGATGAAAAAAACGCCGACCTTGAACGAGTGAGGGTGAAACGAAGAAATATTGTGAGACGTTATAATCGTCGCGATGGTAAAGAGAATCAGCGACTGTGAGGAGTGGAGCGATAAATTATCAAGCGCGACTTTGCGCACGAAATTACGAGATGAGAGTGGCGCGCGCGCGGTCATATGACAATACATATATATATATATAGATAGACACGCGCGCATATAGGCAAAGGAACAGAGTGAGACGAGGGAATGAGCGTTGGGGGTTGGCTCCAGGCGTTCTCTGCGGTGGGAGGCGAAAGGCGCATAACTTCTAGCACGTTGATTATAATTGTGATTTATGCTTCTTCCTCCGGCGAACGTTGTGGACTTTCTCACTTCGTGTCGTTTCTCTCCCTCTCTCTCTCTCTCTCTCTCTCTCTCTCTCTCTCTTTCTCTCTCCTTCTCTCTCTTTACGTCTCTTCGTCACTCGCGCGCAGCTTCACCCCCTCGCTTATTCCTCCTTGCAGTTTTCTTCGTACTTGCAATCATATACATATATACGTGTAATATGGAGAGAACACCCTCCGAGAGCGACGACGGAGACGATGACGACGGAGAAGGGTCCCGGACTGTAACGCAGCCGCGATGATAGAACAAGCATTAGGCCGTTATTGCTGGATGTCCTATTGCCAAAGTTTTCGGTGGATCGAGCTCCTTCTCTCTCTTACTCGCGCGAACCGAGCAGTTATTTCGAGGGATATAACGAACGAAACGATATTGCATATATATAGAGACCGATGGTAGTTTGCGTTGGCGTGATTTCCGAACCTCGGTGGTGTCTAAGCTCTCCCTTCGAAAACCGGAAGAGAGAGAATCAACGATATACATTACTGGCGAAAACTCGCGTCTGATCCACCCAACCCCTGTTTTTCGAAGTCGGTGTATACAGCATCCCTCTTTTCTCTTTTCCGGGGATGAAAAATCTTGAGATTTCCTTCATAACGTCTGTGGTTCGAGCATAACGCGTCGTACGAAAGCCACATATTTTATTTATTAAAATTGCTTCGATCCCATGCAACCGGGGATGCAACAACGTGTTGTACTACGTGAGACGGAGAATCGTATATGGGACAAATAGCGATGTTACTCTTGGATTATTCAATCGTGATTTTCGCGTGTACTCACACAGAGACGAGCACATGACACCGCTGTCGTGTGTGACATATCCGCGATCGCCCTGTTTCTGTCTTACTCGCTCTTATGGAGAACCCTGGTGGAGGAGAGAGAGAGAGAGAGTGAAAGCGAGAGAATGAGAGAGACAGCGAGATAGAAAGAGACGTGTCACGGAGACCGACAAGAGAGAGCGTTTCCCGGGCGACCCCTCGGCCCGGGGTGTCAAGGCTTGATGTCCCTTCACGGTTTCGCATCCTGAACGAGATTGGGAGAGCTAGACGGGTCCAACGTCATGATCGCGCGCATGGCGGAGGAGGGAGGGGGGTTATGGGAGACGGAGGTTCGAAGGGAGAAATTTTAGGTTAGGTTCAAAGTGAGGGTGGTTCGTGTTATCCCCCTTGCGGACCGCCCTGTCTGTCACTCTCGCAATCCACCCCCTACCCTCCTCGAGCCACCGATGCCTATACTCTCGACAAACCCCACAACGGAAGAAACGCGTGGAAGAAGTTTTCGAGAATACACAGACGATCTCTTCGGTCGCTCGCTGTGACTCCTAGCTCCTCTTGTTTCCTTCTCTTCCTGCGCACGTTTGGTCTATACTTATGTTCACGTATATCTCTGCTTCGTTTTCAGTCCTTTTTTTCTTTTTTTTTCGATCGTTGGTATTGTATTTTGTCTCCCTGAAGAGATGGAAGTGGGGTGAATATCAACGCGTGTTGCTCATGCCACGGTATAGTATACGTGAGAGATGTACATCAGGCGTGCTCCGCGCGTTTTTTTCTCTTCCCTCGCAGCCTAGCTTTTCTTGTCTCGCTTACCACACATCTCGAGCGGAGGATGCCGCGAGTACGGAGGGTAAATCTTAGCTATGAGCCGATAATCCTCGAGGAAGAAGGGTCTTAAACGCGGGTATATAAGTTTTTTTCCTCTCGGATTTGCCGTCACATGGTTCTCATGCGCGTCACGAGCGCACGCGCGAACGACCCTTCGTTCGTGAACTCGAGTATCTGAACGAACCCAATATAAGTCCTTTGTGAAATTAGGGGAAAAAAAGCGCCGCTACTTTTTTTTCCTCGTAATTTCGTCGCCAATAAAATTTCGACCGC
The DNA here is from genome assembly GCA_964017225.1 of Netelia inedita. Lineage (NCBI taxonomy): Eukaryota > Metazoa > Arthropoda > Insecta > Hymenoptera > Ichneumonidae > Netelia > Netelia inedita. The sequence goes on along the minus strand of OZ024920.1, from coordinate 7,246,579 downwards.
GACCGTATCGAAGAAAATTCACTCGTGAATCTTTCGAACTTTCGATCGTTGTAAGTGAACGAACTATCTCTGAGGGCTGCGCCGAGCTACAGATCGTTCGATAATGTTATAATTCCCCCATCCCTTTATCTCGCGAACGCACGAGACTCGGATGATCCACCCTCAAAGCTCTTTTTTTCGTTGGTAACGTCGCCGGTAAACCCAGCACGATGCGTTGTGCCTTGGTACACCGATCGCTCGTTCGCAGTCACCGTCGAACGTACGCACACAGACTACCTTCTCATTTCGCCCCGTACGAAATAAATCCTCTGTCGGTCTAGTCTACGCGGAGACGGCTTTTTCTATTCACCCTTTACCATATCGTACGTACTCGCTATATACGTATATCTCCGCTCTCACCCGGATTACCATAATTTGCATTGTAAAAGTATTCGTTGCCAATTGCAAGAGCCGTCAACGTACAGTACCATCCTCTCTGCTGTATCGATATATATATATAGATATATATAACAGCAGACAATGTCCCTCGACAGTGCTGTACTCATTATACAAGCACCGTGTCTGTTTTTTTTGTCCCCAACATTTTTCGTCCCGCCAAGGACGTTATATGGGGGCTAGACACAGGTCTGCCTATTCCGGCGAGGGAAAATTTGAATCAAACAACATAAACGTGAACGAAATGAAATTTGGTCGTTTCGTTGCGCTCGATAGATGGAAATATATAGCCGAGCGAATAAATTTTCACCCTCGACCCGGGACCTTCGAACCACTTTCGATCATCTAGCGTGCTTTTGTTTTGTTTTTTTGCTTTTAATTTCCCTACCGCTCGCATCGTTCATTCAAACATGTCCGTCTCTCTTTTCGTCCTCTTCATACACATCGCATGACTGCGTTTTATTTTATATATATATCATATATATAGTGATATGTTTATACCCGACGAGCAGAGCAGCTGTCAGGCCATACAGCAAGCGCATTCCCGTCAAGTTCGAAGTGAGTTTTTTAAAGAGGGAAAGAGAGAGAATGAGTGAGTTTACGAGCTGCCAGGAAATTCATCGAGCGCAGGGACCGAAAATTTGATGGCCGAAAGGGTGCTCGAGCGGCGTATAAATCCGCGCCCAAGTTGATAGTCGAGTCTCTCGCGATGACGGTGGACAGGTGTGCCATGCGGCTGAGCGGATGAACGAAACGAATGGAATGGGCCGTGGTTGTGTGAAAGCCAGGGGGGGGGGGGTGGATGAACAACGATATAGACGATATAGACGATATAGACAAGAGAGAGAAAGAGAGAGATAAATACGGGATAGAGAGAAAACGTGACATTGAGTAGTCCGATACACGTGAAACAGTGTGCGTACCCGATACATAGGAAGAGAGATAACGTTACATTACCTGTATTTGCATGAATATTGCCCGGTGTGAGAGTAGCTGGCACGCCGATGCGTATGAAATGCACGTATATAGTCAGATATATACCTATATACGGAAATGGCAACTAGCGCAAAGCACAGTAGATAGTAGGGCTATCCCATTTACACCCTGTACAGGGCTCTACGATGTGCAGAGTCTAACCAGGGTCCGGGGGAGGGGGTGAAGGGGGTGGTACAGTTGCTGCGCCTCGATGTGGCGCATAATGAGTCGGTGTCCAGCAGCCGGAACGAGTTAATTAATCCTCCGGAGACGAGGCACGTACCAGCGCCACGGAGCTCGATAATTACGCGTGCAAGTGCACTCGTGCGCCGACGGAATATATATGTATATGTGTGTGTGTGTGTGTGTGTGTATATTGATATATATATATAATCAGCTCGTCGCTATTTGTATATTCACGGACCCACCATCGTCTCGAATCCACGCTTGAACTCTCCACCGCACGTAATATCAACCAGCACGCTGGTTGAACGTCCGTTCATCCAGTATCGTGTTTTTCTTTTTTTGGAACTTTTCTCTCCTAACACGAGACTCCATTGTACAGGGTTTAATGAAAAATGGTCAATGGAAGAATATCACCTGGTGCGCCCGTTCGGGAAGTATTAATATAGACGGACGTGTAGTCAAATACAACACTTGAGTAAATACGTAGACCGTATATACTATAAGGATGTGGGCATTATGATAAATTACTCAATTATAAACACTATTATAGTATATGATTATTTTACTTCACGAGTCGTTCTTCGATTTTATTTATTTTTTACTGTTATTTCATTTTTGTTGTGTTTGTTGTTGTTGTTTTAAAAATATTTTTTTCGTTGGTGCGGAGAGAGCTATAGGTACACGGATAGCTACGAGACTGGAAAATACCGAAGCATAGCGCGACGAGACCAGGTGTCGTGTCTCTGTGCTCGTAGTAATTATTCCTAAAACGGAAATGTATATATATATAGCTTTCAATCCTTAAGTGGCGCAACCTATGCGCGACGAACCGCTCGACTCTTCAGGGTAGGAATCCCGGATCCCCCTTCGCGAGATTGCTGCTGGTGCCTTTTGGTGGCTAAACGAGCGTCCAGAGGGTTACGCACATTAGCGGCATGTGGTGCTGCAAGTGCGTGCGACGTGATTGATTCGAGCGGCGTGCACGTAGAGAGTAAGGGAGAAAAGAGACCACACTGTACAGCTACTGTGACTCGATTCAGCCGGAGGCTGTGCAGCCAATCGTGGTCTCATTTACCGTACACCCGTACAGACAATTCTTGTTTTCATGACGTACGTTGAGTGCGTGCGCCAGACGAAAGAACATGTTTTTTCTCTGAATCTGAACGGTACGATAGAAACGTGTGGCGTGTGTCAAAGAATCACGTACACGTACCTAATTTCCGTATAAAATTACCCCATCGATCACAGTCATTGACATAAATCTTGATGACAACGAGAAAAATACTCTTCACGGTTCAATAAAAAGGATTTTTTTAAAGAATCCGATCAAATAAAATAGTTGACTAGTGAGCAACAAGATCTATGCGGGGTTTTAAAAATTAGATAATATCAAACAAAACCAGGAAAATTTAGTTTATTTACTGATTTTTGTTTCTGGTATCTCATATATCGTTGTGTAATTTTATTGTTTTTAATATTCGAATAATTGCATCCCTCGTTTGTCCCAGTAGAATACATGTGGTGCCCTCTATGGTCGATGGGCACTTAATGCATCTACGAATGGCGGCTGGTATCGAACAAATATAGGAACGATGTTATACCGTACAAATACCTACATCTGCCTTGACGAAACATCAAAACGACGCTGCTAACTGGTTATCGGAAGTTGGTAACCACGAGAGTGTAGTGCTGCAGGAACCTGGCTTACTGGTACACGGTATCTTCAAAAAATTTCGTACTGCAGGAACCTGACGTACCGGTACACGGTACCTACTAAAAATTGGATTATTGACTGGTTTATAATTTTGTACGTGATCTAATTAAAACCACAGCATTTTTTATATGACAATATGGTAAATTTTTATATTGTATATTACATCACGGAATGTACCGTAGTCGATATTATCCTACCGACGGATGTAGTGATCTATATTATCTCATGCAGAACCTCATATACCGTTGACTAGACTTTTGTATCGGGTCCGATTTAGCTTGCCGACTGTATCCAGATCTGTATCCCGTACACATTGCAGCAAAACTGCCCTACTTTCAAACGTTGGCCTGTCCTTCTGTACCGAGCAAAAATTGCCATTTCACCAGAATACTTTCGAATAATTTCCACTTTATCGATGATGAATATGGCAGGATTTTCCATCTCGAAATATCCTGCAGTTATCGCTGTGTCTAGGGAATTTTCTATCTCCGTTGATTATTTGCGGTTTTTTAAATTTCTTTTCGAAAAAGCCCTACTTGCAATATCATCATAAATTTTGCAAAGAATCACTGCCGTATAATACGAAGAATGACAAATGCCCAGCTAGTTCAAAAATGTACAATTTCATTTTTTATACGTAGATACAAAACTGCCTATGGAATCGAATATTCATAGTTATTGCAATATTTTGTTTTCCGTTTTCCTTTCGCTACCCGACAATGAAAATTGTGTATCCGTACAACGGATAACAATGACAAAAAAAGAATAGGGGGCGAGCGAGTATACGAGGGAGGGTTGCGCTTTTAACGAAATCTCGTTGATGCCATGCAAATGACTCGGTAACAGCTTCCCTGCCGCCTGCCCACCGTTCTCCTGCATGTTCGGATGCGATCTCGACGCTTCGCTCTCTATAACAACGTTGACGCTGGCTTAACTCGAAGCCCCATACATATTTTAACACCACCACAAACCGTAAGAAAATTGCCTGTTATCCATAAGCGGTTGCACAAACGCGCTTAAATCGCGCGAGCTTAAACTTTATACACCCCTGTTTCAACGTACCGAATAACGCAACTGCAATGATCCCGAAATTTAACGATACATATTAACAATGCTCACCGGGTGGACGTTAAATACAACCGCGAAGTTTACAGAGCGTCCTATCGGGGGTATAACTAATGAAAGAAAATATGAATGATTAACGAGACGGAACCCGACGCGAACGAGAAAATTCAGTAAGAGCCACCAAGCCCACGTTGTGAGCAGCGTACATTAATTTATCTATCGTGCAATTATTCATTTATGCTTATTCGCTTTGATAAACCACGGATCTTGAATTATTGCGTTTTGTAGAATCTTTTAATTTCGCAACTCTTCCCATTACCATACTTATCGTTCACCCAAGAATGATTACAAAAATAATATACAGTAGTAGAGGCAAAAATTCCTTCGGCTAAATGTTAGACCAGGATTTAGCAAAGGAGGCTGATTGCAGTGGGATCGAGTCTAAATTTGTTCGATCGAAGGATAAATATGAATTTCTTTCGCAGCAACAGTTCATGCGCCTAAACAAAGCGAAAACAACCAAACGCGCCCTCGATGTTTCTCCTTTGGGGTTTCGCATCTGCGTGCGGGGGCGAGGCATATTTGTTGCATAAATCAAAACGGTGGGTGGGTCTCGGTCTCTCGTGCCGCTGGCTAGGAGTTTATATGCTAATATAAGGTGAAGCACACTGTATATGTAACGCCATCTTGACCGCGATAGCGTCTTCTTGGAGCTATACACATAGACGCAGAGTCGTAAGTATCCCTCTGGATAGCACACGGGAGCATTTGCCCGGAAATATTCAACGGGCTTCAGAGAGATAGCCAATATGCCCCCGACGTGCAACGTGCTCACTCTCTCTTTCCCTTCTCTCGCGGGCACGAGGCAGCCCGTTCTTTCTTTAACAGCGAACTCGACCGCGTTAAAGTCAAAATTTGTCTCGCAACTTATTGCGAAGATCTTGAAACAGAGACAGATAGGAGCGTTGTACCGATGGGACATGGAATATTCAATGAGAGGTATTATTTAAGTTGGCCAAGAAGTCATATCGTTTATTTCCGACAAATGGGTCCGTCCGTCTATGCATTAAAAATACAATTTTATTGCATTTTTGGCCAGGTGAATAACTTAAATCGTTATCAAAAACATCATTACCTAACTTGTTATTAAATAAAATTATGGATTTCCAAATTGTTTATGAATTGTATTTTGACAGTGAACAAAAAATCTACTTTCTTTTGAACTTTTGAAAAACTATTTGTCATTAATTTAAAACCTGCGTACCGTTGAAGACAGAAATGTTCTCGTTACTAGAGAAATATCGTAGGTAACAGCAGTTTATCCCAAGGAGATCTGTGCTTTCAAGGATAATTCTACGTGCGGGGAAGCACAGGGAGAAAATCCCTATCGAGATCATCGACAAACGCGGGAGAACGTCGCCGAGAGTCACACCGCGAAGCTCCGCATAGTGCCATTATACCTCGTAATCGGCGTTACGTTTAATTAAAGTTGTAACACTCGACGAGGATTGCTCGAAGGGGTTGGCCTTGTTATGCGAGTAGCGTACAGAGAGGCAAGAAAGAGAGAGAGAGAAAGAACGCGACAGGGAGAGATAGAGAGAGAGACGTGTTCTCCACGGTGTGCTTGCTTGAAAGTCTCGCGGTACCCGCGTATCACGAAAGTCGTGTCGTAAAGGCCGCGATTGCCTCGGTGAGCCGTTCAACGAGACTTCGTGTCTTTCGTAATACCGGCATCTTCGCCGAGCGTGTTACAGCTACCATTTTCCTTATCGCGCGAAGGCGGACGTGTCATCTGCTCCAGGGGCGTTTTGGACCTCTTATATATACCTACGCCAGGCGTTTCTATACTACCCCTGTACCGTCTTCTTTTGCTTTTTCTCTTTTCACAACGTTTTCAACCCCTTGGTGCAGTTCAACCCCAACTTTCGATCGCCCGGAAAAATATCACTTTTTCGTACTTACTCTTTTCCAGAAATCGTAAATTATTTCTAATTAATATTTCCAACTTTTTTTCTCGTCTGAAAATTTAGGAAATTTCCCATACAACACGAGTATTACATTTTTATTCTCGGTTTGTTGCAATTGGTCTGTTAAAAAGCGAAAAAGCGTTAAAATTCAGTTTTTCGAGCTTTCGATCGTTAAATTAGAATAAAACGAAATTACGATTATGATATCCGTGTTGTACGGGAAATTTTTCATTCCGTAACGTCCCTATGAAGTCTCTTTCGACAGAGAAAATATTTCGTCCTTCGCAACCAACCTCGAGTCTCGGAAATCAATTACGAACGTGGACACTTGACAAGGATCAAAATATCTTTTTGTCTAAAAACCTTTATTAGAGAATTGCGGAATCGGAAATTTCCCTTACAACACGAATATCACATCCTCACTCCTGATTGTTGGCAATTTGTCGGTCGCAATGTTTCGCTGCATGGCTGGAAACCAAAGTGCAGAAATTTTCTCGCGTTCGTTTTTCACTCTGCGGCCACGACGAATCTCGCGATTTCCATTTTTCATCATGGTTCGAGCCAGGATGTAATAGAGATGTGGGGCGTGAAGGAGGGGCGGAGGGACTGAAAAACGGTAGCCGCGGGCGAATAGACGAGAGCGGCTGCGGCCTGTACTTGTTTTGTGTTTACACTCCCTGCCCTGTTCTCTATACCGGTATAAAACCACTAGCGACATTACCTCCGATATTCGCAAAACGGATTCTACCGCCGACTGCCGTCGCCCCGTTCTCCCCACTGTACCTATATATATATATTTATATATATGTGTTTGGGGGTGTGGGTGTATCTATATCTATAGAAGTGTGTTCTCTTCCCTTGCACCCTTTTGGTAATGAGGTGGTTTCAATTCCGGCCTCGGGGCACACACCGCTCTTCGTTCACCACGCGTATGTATGCGTGGAACACGCGGCCATCGTTATGTAAAATTCTCGGACGAAGCCGCGCGATAAACGAATAGACGATTTCAAAATTTGGTGAATTTTTCAAAAAACTACCTACCTTTCGTTAAATATCAAAATTCTAATTTATTAAAAATCATGCATTTTGTTTTAAGTATTTGCATCGATAAAATAACGTTCCTTATTTGATCAAACCTTGGTTTATGAACTTTCATTAAAAAGCGAAGAAAATATATGACTGGGGTAACGGAGTTTTGCTTTATAGCTGGCGTTTCAAGCTGAGATGTAAAATATAAGAGACTATGCGATGACATTGACTATATTATTCAACACTCGTTGAATAATAAGAATGACGAGTAGCAAGAATGAAAAAGATAGTCAAAGTGCAACCGACGCCTATATATATATCCAAATGGTACAGCAACGAGAGCGACAATAACCGTGGGAATATCTCGAAATCGTTTCACGTTTATCTTGTGTGACTATAAATGCACGTGCATCATCTGGATGAGACGGAGTTTGCAAGGAAAAAGCGAGTATCATATATATAGATATAAACTTTCATATACATCTATATCCCCCACCCCTCTCTCTTTCTCACTCTCTCGTCACGGTGGTACAGCTTTCTCGGTAAGCACACTTCAACGTTATCCAAACCATGCAAAAATAAATCGCGAAGGCGCCACGGCTCGTAATTTAAACTAGCGCAGTTTCGGTAACTAGTTCCCGAGATTATGTGTGAGAGAAAGAGATAGACAAAGCAGAGAGGCTGTTCGGTCGCGTTGAGATTTCACGTTCTCTATGTTGATACGGCGATATTCGCACAGCGACGGACTGCGTCGTAACCGAGCAAGCTGTAAAGCGATTCGCAGTAAAGCCTCGAATGAGTTTATTGCGCTTATTGAGAAGCGACGGAATGGTGCGGCACGGTCGTCCGTTCTCTATATGTTTTATATATATATACACCACTTATATTCATAGAGGAGAGTGTAAATGTGTGAATGGGATCGTGTCAAGCAGAAGTGTATTGGACGGAGTTAATCACCGCCACAGTCGTTCGCGGTCGTCGCTTTATCCCGAAGCTCACGCTAGCCAATATGGATGAAGTTATCGCTGTCGCGATCTCTCAATGCCCTTTCGCTAAAATTATTGCCGATTGCCTCGACGTATATATATATATGTATAATATATGTTGCTCAACACTATAAAAAAGTTTTGCATACTTCTTCATCTTAATGATCGTTCTGTGCGTCGAGAGGAAGTTTTACCGATGGACCACTTTGTAACGTTGAAAAGTGTCGCTATTTCTTTAGCTCCGACAATTATAAACAGTTGGATAACATTAAGATTTGAATATTATCGAATAAATTTATTGACGAACTTGATTAGAAATAGTGGAGAAAAATATAGTTTGTTTGATCAAATGTGTTGTCTAGGGGTGGGTGGTGTATAGCTAGTTTTTGCTTTATCGAAAGAAATCTCGTTGGTACATAAACAAGTCATAGGCGAGACAGGTCAAGTTTTGTGAAACGATGAGTCGGGGCTGTTCGTGTGTGTACAAAATGTGCGATCGAGGGGTCGCGCGAACTCTCGACTCCCGTCGGCACCGGGAGAGAATAGCGGAGACGAAGAGAACGGAGGCGCGGAAGCATCCGTCATTTTGGTGCCTCCCGGAAAATGCTTTTGCCTCGAGGGGTTCTCGGTATATAATCGATATTACCTCTTGCACTTTCGCGATCGGCTTAATCGACTTGACAGTTCGACGTACGAGCACCCTAAATACCAACGAATTCTGTACGTGAGATTTCCAAATGTACGCCCCGGGGGGAGCGGTTCGTCATGGGAGGGTAAATTTTGCTCTCGGACCTTTTCGACTGAAATATAACGAGGGCGATCCTTTCCATCCATTTTCGGAAATATTTGCAATTTATACCCATCTTAAAATACTTTTTTTCATCCCTTAGGTAATTTCACGGGCTCGTTATCGTAGAATTTTTCGTAATATTTTTATAACATGGTAGCGATAAAAAGTAACGATAAATCAGGAACACTTCGAACGATTTCTTTGAACTCGACGAGATTATCCTTTTAGGAACAATTGCAGCCATATATCCACAGCTGCGCAATCGTAAGATCTCTCGTTCGACCGTGTGACAGTACGATAGATCGTCCTTGTCGAATTTTCGAAGTAATTGAAAATAAAAGTTTTCAAAAGTTTCCATGCTTCGCGCACAATCGTTATAACATCGTATATAGCGTCCGAGAAAATCGTCGGGTGATTCACGGATCGCCTTTACCGAGAGATACTCGTCGAGTTTTCGATTCTCGCCGAATCGCGAACGTCCCATTATTATCTTTCTTCTCGACCTGAGATCTCACTCTCGGTCTCGTGTTCGTATATTAATTGAAACTCCGTTATCACGAAGCTTCTGGACGATTGCATATCGCCGTTGCTCTGGTCCCGACGAAGTAGTTCTTGATCGTCGAAAATTTAGCAAAAACTTTACGTTAATTTCAGAGATTCGATTCATGATTTATTTCATCCATTTTTATTTACTTTTTATACACTGTCTATGTAAAACCCATCGAACGTCGAGAAAATGAATTTGTTTGTTCTCAAAATGTCATAAGCATTTTTTACGAAATTTGTATTAAAATTGAATAAAAATTTAAAAATGTTTTTTTTCATTGGACTTATGACGAATAGTTCGACGACCATTCGTCTCTCAGCATGTACGATGCGAACGGAGGAGTATAATAGAAAATTTTTATCGCCAAACTTGACGATCACCGTACGTGGGATATGTATAACGACAGTTCGCTTTCTCTTTATTCTTTCTTTGGAAAAGGAGCGATAAACAAACAAAAACTTCTCCGCCCGTAATTTTCACCATCGAATCCCACTTGTCCGGGGGGTGTAGAGTGGCTTCCATATTTTTAGCCTCGGTGAGATAGCGTATAGTTTTGCGAAGTAGAAAAGAGGAAGTATGACGAGAGACGGATAGAGGATAGAGGGTGAGAAAACGAAAAAAAGAGAGAGAGAGTAGGAGTGTGCGGAGCGGAGTGCGAGAAGGCATCAGCGACTGTATAGCTCGGCATCGGAGACTCGTGCGGAGAAGGGTCGACTTTCGTAAATACATATATAGCGTCCCGTGAAGCACACGAGCGCTGGATCCATAAGTATTTTCTCAGATTGAAAAGCTTTCGCTATGAAATATGGGTCAGAGATACGAACCAGCGCGCAACCCTTCCAGGCTTTAATGGAATTAGTATTTAATAGTTGTAGAGGGGTGGTTCGCGTGAAAGGGCGCCCTCTAAAAACTAAGTGGATTTTGCGCCTCCGATGTCAGTTTTTTCGGTACAAGTTAACACATAGGAGATTTTGAACGCAATTGCACTAAAGAAATTGCGTGCTAATCGTATTTTTTTTAAATAATAGACAAAAATAAATAAATAAATATTAATACTTTCAGTGAAGATTTATGAAGCGAAAATTTCATCAAGACTCATCGTGTGGTCAAATTTTCATTCTTACCATAACGCGGTATTGAAATTATTTACGCTCGATCATTACGAATCATGCGTCCGGAGATGAAAGACGGACCCAGCCGCGTAGAACGAATCGACGATGGGACAAAACTGCCGAAACATCACGCACACATGTACGATAGTAGGTGTATTGCTCACGTGTTTTCAAAAGCAAAGTAGGAAGAATAGGCCTGGAAGTCCTTCGCACTAGCCATTTCACGTTACTTTCGTCATTGTCTGCTTCGGCGCAGATATCCTCGCGACTTGCACCCCTCTACCCCTCACTTCCCTTTCCGAGACAACGGTTCGTTCGCCCTATTGGCTCCGACACGGACGTCTCAATTAAATGTATACGAGAAAAGTGGGGTTGATAGAGCCGTCGGTCATAAATATGAATTATCCGTGGTAAACGCTCCCTCGAGAGGAACGAACGCGCCGGCGGAAGGGTAGGCGGTCGAGGCGCTGGAGACCGCTGGTATCCTTTCCGTCCATCCACGGACCGATGTGAGCGAAAAACGCTTTGCTTCGCGAACCCGATAAAGAAAATTGGTGCTACGAGCCGGAACCTTATTTTCCCTCGTCGTAAACGACGTTGCGTAGCGGTCGAACAAAAAAAAGCATCGTTCCAACGAGAATCCGACTTTTTTCTCCTTTTCACGAAACGATGAACTATTATTAATTTATAGAAATGGATCGTTTATTTTCAACGCGTTACATTTTATCAATTCAATAGTCGAGTCGATTATCACGCGCGATCACACTTACGAGTGGAAATTCTCCAATCGCGTTAATAGAAAAGTGATATCCACCCCTCGAGCACGTATCGACGAGAGAAAACCTCGGCCGAGGTTTTACGTCGATACTCCAACGATATACTTATTATATTACACGCCGGAGCGACCACGAGAAGGGTGCTTATGAAGTATGGCGATGCGTTTCAGCAGATTGGCACCGATACGCGAATGGGAAAGGGGAACGGGGGTGGAAGGGATGGCTCTCGTTGCTATAAGGCTCGATTGCAATAAATGAGATTGGATTGGGGATCGTGCTTGGGGATACTTTACTCTCGTACGCATCTTCATAATCTTCCTCTTCTTCTTCCTCAAAGTTGACGTCGTATTCTTCAGTCGCGTCGATATCGTCGCGGTTGCAGAAATATGATGAAATTTTCACCCCTGGGCCCGACGATTTTAGTTCTCGTGACAATTTCTGTTCATGCTGTGGTACGTCGAGTTTTCCCTGTGACAAAACTATACCTGTGGAACCGAGAGCGAGCAGAGCACACGTGTCTTTATTCCATGGTTGCCCTCGGTTATACCCTCTCGGTGGCTCTTGTTCCAAGCCTGGTACCACTGTGCCCCCGAAAATTTGCTGAATTTCTCTCTCTCTCCCATTCGCTCTCTTTCTATCTCTATCTCCTGGTCCAGAGCCACTTGTTTCCGTTCTATGGATAGAGGGTTCGTAGTACCCGTCGCCACATCGGCGGCTTCCTTCCTGCGGGACTCTCTCAACTCTTGCAGGATACGTAGGAGGCGCTCTCTAGCCATCTCCCTCCTCCGCCTACGTAGACCAGCACGCACTCCACCTACGGAACGACCCACTCCACCCTACTATTTCAGTTTTCCATATATACATCGCGTATACGTACACGTATAAAGCTTTCTCCACGGGAATAGAAACAGCACGCGCGATTCGGAGGAGTGTGACTGCGCGAGTCCCAGGAAGCGTGTGCTTTGCTAACGATGACAAACGACCCGCTCTAAGACGCCATATTTATGCTAATCTACCGCTACCATCTCTCCTCTCTCATCTCTCTTACCGAGCATCATCCGAGAACGAGTCTCTGCCTCGCACACGAACATTCCTCGAGACCCTCTGCTGCTTCGCAACCCGTACGTATACGTAGAGACTTATATAGGGCACGCTATTTATTCCTCCACGATTCTACACAACCAACCCTCTCTCGTGTAAGATGCAGGAGGCAAAATCTCCCCGCGTTCGATGTGATTGCGCATCGTGATTTTTCTTCATACGGCACATTTTGCCCACCCCTGTTTCGACATATTTCGTGCCTTGTCTCTTGCGGAAACAAAGTTCTTTTATTAGCCTCGTAAACACGCGAATACACAAATGACGCTGTTCGAGGACATTCCATCCGGCGAATTATCGTCGATAATGTGGATATCTTCGAACTTTCCAGTTTTTCGTAAGATAAATTTTGGAAAAACTGGCAGATATAAGGTTATGCTGATTTTTCGCTGCGTGTCACGCGACGTTCGTTCGTAACTCGACCAGGCGACAAGCAGCAGCTTATATAGCTTCGTGTTTTCCCGTTTCGTTCTTATCGTTCTCTCCACGCCCATACCCCTGGTCGTTCGTTCGGGCTTCTCGCTTTCTTCGCTCTCACGCCGAGAATATGGATCGGTCCTGACAATATTGCCCGTCGCGGAAGACGACCCTCATACCCCCTCCCCCCTACCCCTCTTTGTCACTCCACGGCATATACGCGTCTGGAGAGACCAGAGGAGTTGATATACGTGGCCGCATTTCATATATTCCATTGTTTCCAAGTTTTGGATCCATTTGTAAGATTAAATTTGTAATGCGTGCCACTGTGTCTCTCTGTCTCACGTCGCCTGCCTACGTTTTGGTTCACCGTATCTCGCTCTAGCCTGAATACGAGCTGCGGTCTCGCAACCCCCTCAATCCCGCGGCAGCCGCGAGTCGTCGCATATGGCCGACCGGTCAATTTCCCCGCTGGCGAATTCGCGTCGCTCTCACCAGACCGACACCGTCCGTTTCTGCTTCATCGTCGTCGTCGTCGTCGTCGTCGTCGTCATAGAGGAAAAATAGGAAGTCGGAAAATAACTCGTACGTTCTATCTTTTTCCGCGACACGAATGTGAGGATCACGCCAAAATGCTAAAGTATAGCAATATTCTGATTATTATTATTTGAATAATGAAACAACCATGTATTTTCTTCGTTAAAATACCTCGACACGGTAGATTTCTCTTCGGACCAGCCGATCGACCGAAGGGTTGGTCGATTCTCTCGCCCAAAATTCTACGTATATCTCCCGATTCACATTGAAACATTCGTATAAATTTCGTCACGGCCGGCAAAGCGTACCGGTATTAAACGAGAGAAATACACCGCGAGAGTATATGCGCGCGAGAGGGTATAGCGACGAAATGGCTTCCGGTCGAGCGGTCGGACATTGTCGATAACGGGCATGTCGTCCACACGGGTGAAAAGGAGGGGGGGAGGCCGACATGAGGTAGAGAGGAAGGGATGGGATGAATCCGATATCGCGTTCAACCCATCCACCCAGCGGCTTCACCACCCCCGGTTGTCATCGTGTACCCTCTCCACCCCACTCCTCTCTCGCTTCTCTCTCTCTCTCTCTCTCTTTCTCTCTCTTCGTACCCATAGAACCATTGTCCCTTGCATTGTTCGTCGAAAGTTTTCCCGTAACCCGGGCCTTCGTGGTACCCGATTACCATATGAATTAAAGTAATGTGAATTACGAGAAACTTGCGACAGAGAGAGATAGAGATAGAAAGAGCCTCGCTCGCCCTCCCCCCTACACCCGACCATTCGCGCGAGTCACCTCAGTCGTAGATCTCGCTGCAGGGAATCTCAGGAGTTTCAGGTCGATGGTGAGGGGGCAGCGAGAAAGAGCTTAGTATAAGTGAGAGGGGCTTTCCGACTTTATGATATCAGATATATATACGTATATAATTCCTGTGCGTGAAAGAGGGCGCAAGTATAGGTATATTATTAAATACCGATGTATACTGGATATATATATAGAAAGTATAAAAACTACCGTAAAACAGGGTTACGTTGACATTACGAGTAACTTTGACAGTTTTCGGGGCTACTTTAACAGGGCGGCAAAATAAGGTTTAAATGTGTTTGCAGTGGTGAAAAGGTCGAATATTTACGTCAATTGTAATATATGGAGATTATAATGTTTATATTCGTGTTGCGCGGAAAAATTCCGATTCCTTAATGTCCAATTGAAGCCTTAGATAGCCTTAGATAGCCGACTTAGCCTTGATAGTCGACGATCGTAATTTACTTTCGGAACTTTAGGGGTTGGGGAGGGCCAACATTTTTTTTCAACCAAAAAGACTTTGTAGGGGGGTTGTGGAATCGAAAATTTCTCGCGCAACGCGAAGCGGTACCTAGGGGGTAGATTTTTTATATATTTCCGATTTTTTTTCACAGGATTTCGAGCGAATGAGGGATGAATTTTTAATCGAATTTTCCTGGCAGATCTACCATAGTCATCGGGATATGGGAATAAAAAAGTCGATGCCGTTATGGAAAATTTGTCGAATTAAACGGTGGCGGTTCGCCGGAGTTCTTATTCACAGGGGTGTTTTTAGATATAAATCTGGTATACGTAGCAGAGGGTTGACAGTGGGGTTGGAGAGAGCTGATTGAATCACCGCATAAGGTGATATCATCCTCGGCGATCTGTACGACACACTTCCCGTTCAATTTCGGGAAGGGGCGAAAGAGAGAGAAAGAGAGAAAGAGACGTACGTCTCGGTGGTTTAAAACACTGATGAACGACCAGCCGAGATTTCTATTTTCTCTCTTGTCTCTCATCCCCCCTCTCCCTGGTTGAATGGCGAGGACGATTTTATAAGCGAAAGCAGTGGGGCTTCAGGCTGCGGGGACGTTGGTTTCGTACCCCTCTGGGTTTTGGTACGACGTGGCTATCGGTTTGATGTCGCGTCCTCTCTCCCTCTCTCTCTCGTAGCACGCGACTATGTTGCTGCTTGCCGCACCGCACAGTCAGAGGCGACCAATCTCGATCGCAATAAATTCACATTAAACTATCTGACCGAAGCCAGCAGTAGCAGGCAGCGACACTGGAGAATCCAGCGATTCTTAATATCATCCTCCGCGGGTCGGCTTTGCGTGAGCAACAGTAATACGCTGAAGAGTCCGCGCTGCGACCCTGCTGATTTAACTTTAAAAAACAAATTTCTATCTTATTCGTTTCATCTTTGCGACAGTCCTGAAAAAATACGGAAAATCCAACTGCGATTCGTAAAATTTTATACATTCGTTATTTCATTACTCATTTATGGAAATTAATCGAAATACGAAATTGCGATTGATTTATGGAGTATTTCTAACATCGGTATTCGTGTGTTCATCTGCTCGGATTAAAGTACGAGGGGATGGATATGAGCGTGTTAACGGACGGGGTGTGTAAAGCGAACGACGAATAAGCGTGTACGGAGAAATCCCGAACGATATAACTTCACGTGAGTGGTACAATGGCGAGCGGCTGGGAATAGGCCGTGGCGCATTAATTTCTAGTAATTATCAGAGGTGTAACTCACCCCGGGAGGGTCCTGGGTCGTGTCCGGGGTCGACCACTGCGTGTTAACGCCGTTGTTATGCCCCATTATATTATGTCCCACGTAGATAACTGTGTGTACCTACAAACACGGATTTATATATACATATAGAGCGTGCTGTGAAACCCCTCACGGTTGAAATACATCCGCACGCCCGAACAGAATACTTTCAGCAGCAAAAAGATTCGCCGGTGTTGCTTTTCACCGCAAAATTAATTCCTCGACGAAAATCTCATGAATTTCGATCGTTAAAATAACCAAATATTTTTATATTTCGCGATTCATTGATAATTGTCACGATGTATATTTGGAATAAAAAATTTACCGAAAGAGGGTAGAACGAGTGAAATAGAAGGGTCGTCGGAGAGGACAAAGGGAAAAAACGAGGGCGTCACAGGGCGTAACGAATCGCAGTGAAAATTGATAAAATATCATTTAATCCCCCTCCTTCCGAACTCTCGATCTCCCTTCCTACATGCACAGTGAGGAACGAGATAGCATTACTAATTTATTTAAATGGACTTATCTTCTCGAAGGTACCGATAGGAATGTAAATTATGAAAGCCTCATGGTTCGCCCTCTCTCTCTTTCTCTTGCTTCGAATCAAGGGGGTAATGGCACAAGCAAGATAACGGTATTTTATTGCTTTGTGGTGAACATATTCAAGTAGCCTGGCAGTCGAAGCGTTAGAAATAATATATCTGAAATATAGAACAGATGTATGCAAACTTTGGCATATTGCGTCGCGGATGCTAAATAATAATAATAAGAATAAATTAAATTCTTAGAAAAAATGACAGACTCATACATTTTAATTTATTTTCTTTTCCTGAAAAGAATAGAAATTTTACGATAAGAGTGCATTAAAAATCAGATAGTGATAACGTGACAACAGCACTGGAATGAATCTCTCGAATGCCAGAGGCCTTCACATTCGCGATAAATTCACAGCTGGGCAGTTGGTACCGGTGGAATATGAGCGGACGTTCCTCGGACGTCGGAAGAGAGATATAGAAAAAATGACGAGTAGAAGAGACAAAAGGCGAATACCAACGACAACCAAAGAGATAGAGCGAGAGTGGGAGGCGTGGATAGGAGACAGGGAAACTTTTTTAACCGAGAAAAAACTCCGTAGGTGCAAAATAAAAATGGCGAAAATTTACCACAGGTACAAGAGGAAGAACGCGCAGTGCGTCGAAACTGCTGGAACCACGCCGGCGTGTATTTTTCAACGTGTATAGGTACGTAGGTATGTATACGCGCGTGATGAAGGGGGCCCGTCCAGTCCGGGACCAGTTCGTGAAAACTGCCGCTGACCAGCTCGAAACATACACGCCCATACTCGTGAAAGCTCGCGCGCGTTACCGCTCGCAATAATTCCGCGAACGAAATGTCAACCACGAAGCGCCCATTGTCGGGTGTTGCGAAGCGACGAAATATCACCCAGTAAATCAAAAGGTGGTCGGATGGTCAATGGCAGTGGCAGTGGGAGAGAGAGAGAGAGAGAGAGAGACAGACAGACAGAGAAAAAGAGAGAAAGAGGGAGAGGGAGAGAGAGAGGAGCGGCCTTCCGTCCACTGGAGCGGTGCAGCGTCCGCACACTTCCGTTTTTAATCACCGAACTGTCATGCCCGAATAAGGGGCATACACACCGCGCTTGTGCACAGAATGAAACGTATAGAATACAAAATTCACGGTACACCCACACACGAAGAGCCACGAAAGCTTTTGTGACGATCGCTCATTGAGTTTGCGATATAAAAAGTGTTATCACGATGATAAATGCGTTCGAACAACGTTCCATATCGCTGTTTATAACTTTACGAATCTAAAAACAATTATATCGCACGCCTGACCATTCGCGATACAGATTTCTGTTTTTCTTTTTTTTTTCTTTTCGAAGCGTATTTAATCGAGGCATATGAACATCCGGCACGCGTTTCGCGTATGCCCTATACACGTTCGAGGTCTCTGGGAACCAGACGTGAGTTGAAAGGACCTTTATGTCTCGGTTCGATCCGTAAAAATTGCTCCACTACACTCATTGCATTATACGACCTTGTACATTTTGGCTATAGGTATACATATATATATATACATACATGTCTGCAAAGCGTTTAGTTTACGGGGTTGAAAATCTGGCTCAGGGATTATCGTGAGACCGGTAGAAGCTGCGTGTTCGCAGTCAAGTTACATAATCGGCCTGAAAGCCCGTGGCGAATCGGAATTCGGGGTGATGCAGGGACGACGTGGTGTATGGTCGTCAGTTAACGCGGTCGCCTGCATGTCGATTTTCATGAGAGTGCGTGCGATCTTGTTCTTGTTATCCCTAACGAATTTATAGGCTCTCTACTTATTGTCCTTAGTTAATATTGTTTTATTGAAATCATTTTTTAATTTTCCTGTTTTTTTATTGGGAAGTAAAAATATGTGACGGTAAAAATAAAAAAATGTCTTCGGGCAATGAATCATTCGAGGGTTTGCTCACAAACGATAAAAATGGGTTCTTAAAGATTCGTGGCGCAAATGTAGGTTTATGGTCACGAGGAACGAAAGTTTCGACCCCTGACTGAATAGAAAAAAAAGTTCCGTCCGAGCGTTACGGTCACACGTAGTAAACCGTAGAGAAGATGGGCCAGGGTGGAATTTCCAAGCACCCTATGTCCTCGCCGCACAGGGCTCCTTTCCATTCTTCTTCTTATTTCTCATCTTTCTCCGGGGCTGTATATGTACATATGAATGAGAGAAAACATCGTCGTGACTTAATGTCTCGGAACGGACGCCATATTAGCATGCCCGCATCCAATCGTCGCCCACGTGGCAGCGAGGAAGCCGTAGCGAATCCGCTTGGGCCTATGACATTGTCATTATTTCAGTGACAGAACAAGCATGCGCGCGATTCACCACGGCACGGATACGGAACGGTTATATTGCTAACAAGGGTGGGAAGAGCGACCGAGAGCCACGCGAAGGGTGGAAAGGAGACGAGGAAACCGAGATGAGGTCCTGCGAGAGACGCGAAGAATAAAAGGGATGGGGAGTGTTATATATATATATATATTTAGAGAGCCCTCGTGTTCTCCTGCGAAACCTGAAGAGGGATGCTCGACGCTCGCAGCGAACGCAAGGAGAAGCTCGTACCACTACACGAGCCACTGGCTCGTGGTGCGATGCTCGATGTTATTTATCTTTATGGACCTCGGCCAGAGGGTAAGCACACTTACTCGTGGGTGAAGGGAGAGAGAGTGAGAGAGAGAGAGAGAAAGCGAGAACCGTCCCTGTGCCGACACAGAAGGGGGTTGGCGAAGGCAAACTTAAGCCCTCGAGGGTGGTAAGAGATTGTTTGTCGTATTGGCTGCGGTTCTTCAAGGATTAGACAATATCCGTTTAGTGAAATCCTTTCGCGAAGGCTCTTAACAGTTTTCACGTTCACTCGAGTCTCGTTACTCTCCTCGAGTATAAGACGATCTCGTCATGAACGAAAGAAATTTATGTAATACAGGTTGCACTCGAGGGCTTTACTTTGTACTCGAATCTTTATATATATGCTTTCCTATCTTTCCGCACAGAAGCTTTGGCATCGATCTGTATTTATCGATGCTATAGATTTTAGTAGGGTATTAATTTCAAGGAACAGAGAGAGGACGGAACAATGATACTCGATCATTGATCACTTATTACATTCTCTATTGACCATCGTCGCTATTAACAGTTTTTTTTCTTCTATTTTCTTTTCCTTTTTTCGGACCCTCGAGGCAGCGAATGATTCGCCTCGGAAAATCTGGCCAGAGATACGTCGTGGGGCCGCCGGAAATTAATATCTGTTGTCGTGTGTAATCGGCTTCCAGTGATTTACAGACTCGCGGTTGGGGCTTTCGAAATTCCGACGAGATTCCATTTTGGCCATCAAAGTCTCTGATATATCGCGACGAACGGAATAACTCGCGAATAATCATTTTTTAAACTTTTAGTTTGTTCTTAGTTTTTATTTTTTTGCCGATATTCTTTTATTAATTAACAACGATTTTTCGATACATACAGGTGCTTATTTACAGTGTGATATTTACATCGAAGTGATACAATTCTATTTCTTCTTTCTTGTACCTTTAATAAGATGTCACGAATGACAAAATCAAATAATTATCTGAAAATTAAAACAAAACTTCAATATATTCTTATTATTATTCGTACCTCAATATTATAATACTGGTAATCCATTGAAATACTTTACATGATCGGGCATACCGTGTCACCACTGAACTTCGCCATTTTATGCCCTGCCCGAGTCGGGGAAATATATATATATATATATTTTTTTAATTTTTTTTCACAAGAATTAATGAAACTTTTACAAGAAACGTATCCGGAAATATGTCGAGATATTACGATTGTACAGTAACCCGTTAACTCGAACTCATTCTTTCACGCGATTTTAATATTTACATCATCATTCTTTTGTTATATCATCGCCGCGAATCTTAGATTATATCACGAATTCGTAATGAGATTGTTATATTCTTAAGGAGAAATATTTTCATGTGATTCGCCTGTTACTTGACCGCTGTGTAGATTTATAACCTCGAGCCACGTCATTGTTCGCGCCTGAAATCCATCGGTTGTATTTCAAAGCTGGAAATTCGAAACAATGAAGGAAATTCGATAAATTACACGATTCCTGGCTGAGTTTGAACCACGTTCGCACAGTCGTCGATTAACCCTGTGTCGGATCTGACGGGGGTGGACTACGACCGAGGAGCGAAAACGCTAAGGGTGGGTGGGCCAGGTCGCGCCAGTGTATTTAAAACGACGGGTGAACGCGCGCCCGGTGGCGTTGAGCGAGCAGCGCCGATTCGTCGTTTGAAGTTAAATGGAGTGTGAATGGCAGATAACAAACCGGCACTGTTTCCGATTACGACATTCATTGTTTCCTACCATTATGCGCGCTTCGACGGTTTATGTGTGACGCGCGACGGTTATGGTTTACGATCTATTTATTGCCAGCTCCCGAATCAACTGGCTTTACACCCAACGCCCCGCCCTTGTACACATTTTGGATGACCCGTTCGCGGATCCGCATGTTCACCCTCGCCAAAGTCGCACCCTAGAAACCGATTGAACGAAACTCGCAGGTTCGATCGCGGGGCCAGCAGGCTCGACCCGAAAAGTCAGAAATCAATCGCGGTGCACTTGTCTCCAATCGAGGAAAATAGTGTTCATAATTTGTTTGCCTACCTAATATTGACTAGACAGGGAATCTGCCTTGACAGGTCGTAATGCTACGTTTTTAGTACGATAATAATTTACATGTGTTACAATAACATTGCGGAAGAACATTTTTTTCAGTATCGAATATACGTCGTACGTACGTTGAGCCAAAAGGGACATTATTGTAGCGAGCCATTCTTCGTGCCCTTAAAAAATGTTTCCCACGAAACTCAAAGATTGGACGATTATTCCACTATTTCTAAGTACGAAGAAACCGTTTTCTACGATCTTTCTGACATTGCACTTAAGTTCACGTAATATCAATTATCGAACGGAAATCCGGAGGGAACCTGATGCGCATCCCGGTTTACCTTGCGCCGTCACTTGCCGTGTACGGTTGCGGCTCGCCTCTTGATTTCGACCTGATCGACGATCGCGTCGCTCTCCTTGTCCTGATGGGCGGTCATGTGTCTCGTTAAATGATGCCTCTCCCGAAAGCTCTCGTCGCAAACGGGACAGCGCAATTTCTCCTCCCTACGTCGTCTGGCGGCTTCACCGGCGTGTTCATTCTTGTGGTGGGACCTCATGTGATAAACGAGATCGGAGGTCATGCGAAACGATAGGTTGCACTTGGCGCAGACGTTTTGAGCAGGTAGACTTAGAGCGAACGAGGGTGGAAGAAGCCCAGCTACACCTGCGGCGGTAGCGAGGAAACGGGGTCGTGTCAGAGCCTCGGCCATCGGGGGAAACACGGAAATGGGGTTGTACGGAAGGTTCGGGTAGACCGGCGGTAGTTCCGGACGAAACCCGGTCAACTTGTTGGGACTCGGTACCTTCGGAGGTTGGGTCAGTTGGGGTATCTTCAGATTTTCCAGAAGACCCGTCTGCTGACCTTCGGAACTGACGAGAAACGGATAGGCCAGTTTGGCAGCGGGAAAAGACGCGTACTTGTAACCAGCTGGGGGCGGAAGTGGTCCAACCGCGGGTGGGCTGACGCTGCTCTGGTAACTTCCTCGATCCGGAGATATCGAGGATCGCGGTGATGACTGTCCATCGTCGAAAGTTCCGTTTCTTATGTTTCCGGTGACGGTGACCTTGGTGAAGGCGCTACGGGACTCGGCCTGTCTCGTTGGGCACATCATCGCGTCGTAAATTTTTCCACAGGCGAGATTTTGCTGATCGACAGTTTCCGCGAGACTGCCGATAATGTTCGGATGCTGAGCGATACGCTGCTGAAATATCGGAGGACTCGGACTCTTTCCACTCCTTGATTGGCTCGTGTATCTCACGACCTCGGAATCTGGCGACAATCCTGGCAACGTCGGCGTTAACGTTCGCGGTGACGAGTACGGTGGACTCATCGAGTTTTCCGTGCACTGGAGTAATCTTCGTCTCTCGGCATCGAAGTGCTTGATCGTTAAATTTTGGGGTAGTCTATCGAGGTATTCGCGATCTTGAACAAGATCCGTCGGCTCTTCCCGGCCCCGATCACGCCGTCCGCTGTCGGTCAAACGATCGGTCGACACCAGACGCAACTTTTCGTGCTGACGACGAGCCAATTTTTCGTCCGGTGCGACCAGAAATGCAACGTCGAAGGAACGCTTGCTGGCACGTTGCAACGGATACGAAGCGTCGACTGGCAAATCCGTCCTCACTGTTGCTATCAATGATGTCGTCGTCGTGGCGGTTGAACTTGCGGGGGCGGCACGTTCGATGCCTCCCGAGCGATCTTCCATTGTCATCGTGGCAATGCGATCGGGAACACTTCGCCTAGATGGACAATTTAAAAGTGATGTATGTTAATGATATTCTTACGCGATACAACGATTCAAGGAATACGTTGGGTGTCGGGAGGTTGGAGTGTCAACGACGAGTATCCACCAAACTAATTGGAATTTATTGACAGCACGTATGACAATTAGAGATTTATTCTGACTTACCTTTGCACAAGGTTGAAAATGTCTCCGGAAAACACCCTCTTCCTTCCCCTTCACTTTTCTGAACGTATCTGCCCACCGACGTTCAACCCCTTGACGGGCTGCCACTGTCAAAATTTCGTATCAGTCTCTCATCTCGATGACACTAAACGCAATCGTACTTTTCATAGAAATTTCCATGTTTCACAATCAAACGTCGGAATTCCAATAATTTTCGCGGGTTAAACACACGAAACTTCGAAAGCTACGTAACTGAGCTGACAATATTCGCGATTACGACTTGGACCGACGATGGTCCACGTTCGAATGAGCGTGCCGCTATCGCGCATCCCCGTATTTAGGAGTTAAGACCAACCGAGTTTTCCGACGAGGGTGCAGGTGGAGGCGGTTGAGGGTGGCACGGGCCAATCGTAGCTTCAACCCTGCCACACGGGGTGGAGCGTGGACCACGGGGGTGAACATATTCGGTAGTCGGGACGCGTCTGTTAGCCCGACGAGGCCACGCCTACATATTTCAGGTTCGACACATGTGCCGAGGCGCGCGCGACCGTAGAGCTTTTGCGAAAGCTCTCGCGTTTCACCTCGTACCTCGTTTCTGCGAATAGTTCTGCGCATCACCGATGGAAAACCTTCCCCGTTCACGGTCGCACACGCGGTTTGTATAACGGGAAATTTACCATCGCCACCCTCGCGCGCTCGCACTCGCAATCCACCCCCGCGACACCGCTACCAGAACCCACCCCTGTAACTCAAACTGACGAACGATAGAGAATATTTTCGACATCGCGTCGGGTCTATTCGGCAATTTCTTTTCTCTCTCGTTTTTCCGTTCGTTAGTCGAAGAGAGAGATAGAACGGCAGATGAAAAAAAGATTTCTTTTACTTTTAGTTTGTTCATAACGCGACTATCGATCCAGAAAATCATTAAATTTTCCAGTGTTCGAATTTATCGAGAGGAATTTATGAATTCTGTGACAAAAAGATATTTCGGCGAATGGAACGTGGGCAAGATTTGAGCGAGCCAGGCGTTAAGTCGACCGAACGGGACAGAAGGTGCCGACGAGATTCTTATAGATGATCATTTCTCGTCGGATTATCCGGGCGTGTCATCGCATTTTTCGTGGTTTTAGCCGGTGAAAATATTAGACTTGTCTCTGAGCTGCTGGTCCTATGGTTGATCCCTCGCTCAGCAATCTTGTTGGAAAAGATTGCTTCGATTCATTCGTCTCAATTGAGATTTCTTTTCGACGTGTTATTTTTATAAAATGTTAATTCACAAAAGAGGGAGGAAAGAGATAGAGAAAGGGAGTCGTGTATTCTCGACATCATGTATCGTAACACCGCGTGAGTAACACGAGGCTACGAGGAGAAAAAAGAAGGATGGCGAGCAGCGGGAACCGAACCAATAGGTGATCAATCATGAGCGAGCAATCCATTTTATCGGGCATGTGAGAGCCGTCCAGTTCTTACGGGTTGCTCGAAGGCTTTGGGGGAACCCAATAGGGAACGCCCGAAGGTTAAAGGACATTAACTTCTCGATTGCGGACGGGAAAAAGTTGTAATTACTTTTCGATCGGCCACGCGAAAGCTCGTTTCGTCCTTTATAGCTCGCTCGCTCTTATTCTTCAAGAACCGACTTTTCTTCATCTCGCAACGGAAACCCGTACTAATTTCCAACCCGTGCCAATAACCACTCTCCCTCGCACCACTCCAATATAAAATAATATAAGATTCGTATTGATCATGTCGTATTTTCGCAAATCTTAGAACTCACGCATTAAAGATTCGCGGATCACGAATCGAATAATCCTAATTGAGAGTCGTATAACTTCCCTGTGATATTATACGTTATATAGTTATCTCGTTAATATCCCGTCGTGCATCTTGGCACGATTTCGACTTTGGGACGAACCGCGGAGAATTTATCTTTATCTGTGTCGAACCATTCCTGGATTAGAGAGACCACAGCTATCTCATCGATATTAATCATATCGTAATTGTTGAACTTATCTCAAGTTTATGACGAACCAAGAATTATGCAAAGACTTTTGAAAAAATAAATAAAAGTATTCGAGCCATTCGATTATTTTTCGGATGATCCTGTTTCAATGACCCATTTGTCTTCGTAACACGTCGAAATATCAGTACGCATGTAGCCAGAGATCGCAGGACTAATTCACCGAGAGTTCAAATCGTCGAGGATCCGTACATGCAGCCCTCGACCGAGGGGTCACGCGCTGATCTCCCCGGTGTGGCACGTGGCTGACACGCGCACGCAGTTAACACCCCCTGGCACGAGTGTACGAGTGACCTGTGAACCGACGGTCGAGCTCTCGACACCTTGTACACCAGATCGGTTAAATCAAAAATTCTGACTTCGGACCGCTGGGAAACAAGGAATTTCCAAATTACGAAAAACAAGGAACTATGTCAATTTAAAACGTCAAGATTCTTGTCTCGTTGAATATTTTTACATTCGCACAGATACAAAATTTAACTTTTTCCATGTTGATATATTTTCCACTGCCAGACATTCGCAGAAACGAGGGTAAATTCACGCGGGGATAAAAGAGCCGCTGACAAATTGAACGTGTGATGAGTTCAGAGGATTTTAGAAATAAGGGGGCGTGGTTTCGTGCATACACCTTAAAAATATTCTCTTTCGACGGCGTAGCAGCAGGCGCGGAGGCGCGACTCACCGGGTGAAATTTCTCTCTCGACGAGTAGATGAGTGCGAGAGATTTGGGATTTCACAGACGCTTGGGCAATTCCTTGACTTATCACGGAGACCATGCATATCAAGTGAGAGATCCCTCTTTTCTCTATTTCTCGTGCTTGTACGATCCGTCTAGCTCTCCTTCCTTTCCACGACTGTCTTGAATCGAGCGAAACTCTATCTTCCGCGTTACATTTAATTTCGCGTTAAATAAATTACAGAGATGACGAAAAAAAATTATTCTTGCGCGAAAGCTCGAACATCGCAACAGCTTGCAATTAAATTAATATTTTGACAATTACGCGATTTAGAGATTCATCTTCGGCTCGTTCCAGAGTCGAGTAGATTCTGGTACTAGAGGAAGCGTTATTAATATCGAGATTGTAAAGGCTCTTGGCTGTATATCCACCGTGGTGAATCGAGTTTGAAGTTGGGGTATAAGACGCCGGAGCTACGGCCCAGAAGCGGGGTTGCTGGTGAAGTCCCATCCGCGTGGCTCGAGAACCATCCTTATCTCTGTGCACACGGTGGCTGCGCGTGGCGTTGCTTATGCGTTACGTGAATACCTTACCTAAGTGACACACGCGAGGATGGGAGGAAGCGAGAATGCTGGAGCGCGTATGAGATGAAGGAAATGCGGAACCTCCCGAGGGTGAGAGAGAGAGAGAGGGAGAGAGAGAAAACCGAAACGTTATTGCATGCCGTTACCGTGTAGTTAGCGAAGGTGGAATAGGGAACATAGACACACCCGGACAGAATTAATGCGACTTTGCGATATCGTGCCGCGCTATCTCACAAAAGCCTCCGTGTTCGCGAAACCGCCGTACTGAAACCGCGAGCCATGCGGAAAACGTGAGGCGCGTAGACGAGAAGTTACGAAATTAATGATCTACAGTGTGTATCTTATGTCTATATATATATAAATTTATCCAGGTGCCTCCCCGGTCGTTTAATTAAAAATTATGCCGAGTAACAAGAATAAAAGCAAATTCCTTTTATTACTCCAGCATAAAAATAAAAAAAATAAATAGATACATAAATAAAAATAAAACAATAAATAAATAAAATGTTGATCTTTTCAGAATTCAAAATCGTCTTTATAAATAATTTAAAAAATGCGACAGTATTTCGAATAATAGGATATGAAAAAGGAGTTTGTGAAATTTACAATCTTAATCTTTCTGTCACTGTCGCTTGGTCGCTCTAGCGGCTGAGATATTACCCGAACCATTTCCCCAGTAGCTTCTCAAACTTAGGTATGCATAATTTGTTTCCAATAAACGATGATATTTTATCATTGAAAAATGTGGCAATCTAAAAGTTAACCTAGTGATGTTCCGACCGGATGCGATCGATTTCGCATATCAGGTGCGAAAACATTAATCGTATGACTTGCGACACCAATCGCGAGTTATCATTGTCACATTGATCAGGTCTTGAACACATGGAGAATCACTAATAGCATTGTACGATATAATAATCATGCACATTAGAAGCCCCTAACGTTGATTCTCCGGCGCGTCATGCAACGCGAGACGACCATCACTTTCCCTCGCGCGAATCAATCTCACCCCGAAATCAACGACGCAGATCCGAATATTCATACGGCATTCATCACGAGAGTATGACTGGCAGGAGAGAGATTCTCATTCGAGAAGCGAGAACGCCATGTGTTCTCGTACGAGATGGGCACTTTCGGTGCGCACCACCATGAGAATATCACCCTCACGACTCACGCAACTACGAGTGTTCGAGATGTTCGGTAAGAGGTTCTCGTTAACACCGTTTTGATTCGTATCGATGATTCGCCTTGTTCCCCTCTCGCACAAGTTACGCAAACCTTACGTCAGCTATTTTATACGTATACCCATTGGAGGTCAATATGTAACGTACACCTTGAAAAACATGCACCCCATCAGCAAAAAAATAAAAATTCAACACACCGACACAAAAATGGACAAACACGTGAAATTGTTCCGCTCCCATTCTCTCATGTCGAAAAATTTCATCGATGCGATACGTCCATTGTCGAAGAATGCAAAACTCGCGTTATATTTTACTCGTTCAATAATATTTTTTCTCAAGAAGACACGCCGCGAGTTATCTTTCCTCTCATCGTCAAACTTTCACGATTATTTTTCTCAAGAAAGAACAGTGTGTGTTTGTGTGTGTAAAAGTGAGAGAGAGGGATGTCTTTTATTCGTCGCAGACGCCACGCGTTCGCTCCGCGGGGCTTTTGCTCGAATCGAGAGTTGCGCCGAATATATATATGCAGATTCGTATAAATGTATATAATACGTACGCGTTTCGTGTCATAGAGGGGGTAGAGGGGTGGACTTCTGGCTCGCTCGCCGAAGTATATGGGGTACCGAAGTAACGGGAACGGGGGCAAAAGAGCAGCAGCAGCAGTAGCACGAGGAATACGGCGTCCTCGCGACCACGAGCGAGGAATTCGCCGGCTTGCGGCAAGTTATTAGAATGGTCCGGAAAAGATGGCGCGGAGGCGCTCCGTATTTTTATACTGTATGGCCGCTGCTTTGCATAATCCCGCACTTAGCTCGCTCGTCGTGAGATGCCGTCTCTCGCTATGCAGATCTTTCCGCTCCTCGGCAAAAGTATACTACATACCCCCTCAACCCACTCCACACCCTCTGCTACCCCCGCTACCCTAAGCTCCGTACTCTTATTCTTTCTCTTCTTTTCCCTATCGCGTATCGTCGCTGTGTTCACTCGCGAGAGTGAAAAAGAAAGAGAGAGAGAGCTTTTTCCATTCGCTAGAGGGGCACACCGAACCGGGGAACGTTACGCCGTTCTCCGGCGAATGATGAACGATGCCGCGAGGCCTTGGTACGCTCTCTCTCTCACTCTCTCGATCTCTTGTTCCCTCCATTTTTTCCATGCCTTCGCCCTCTGTCTTTTTTTTCTTTTTTTTTCATAACCATCCGCAATCCTGAAGTATACCACCTACGCGATCGTTCCGCATATTTTCGACGCCTCCATCGACATCGTTTCGCTGTTCGAAAGAAGACAAAAAGTTGAAAGATACTTTCTTGCCGGGAATTCGAAGATTCGGAATTTATTCGTGGCTGAGTATAACTGAGGATTGTTTCATATTTGTTACGATGAATAACGTCGTTAAAATTAGCGCCATTGACTCGATCTGTTAAATTTTCTTTTAGACATTATCTTTCTGAATATAAATTATTAATAATCACGAGAAATAAGGTTTCATCAAGAACCCAAAGAGCTACTTCCATGATCTTCACAGCCATGAAACATTCGTCACGCGAAAGGTTGACGCGCTTTAGGATTCGACTACGAGTGAGTATTTTCCAGTTATCCTTCCAGTTATCCTGTCGAGGTCGGGTGCTCTCGCTCTCTCTTTTCTCGTTCCCTAGACCGGGGCGTGCCCGGGCTTCTCAGTCTTTTCAGGAAAAACGTATCTTCCTTCGTTCATCTGTTTCGCATAAGAGCGAGAAAAAGAGATGCGAAAACCGAGAGAAAGAGTGTCGCGTCATCAATCTTAAACGCGAATCGACCGGGGACAATCTAGACGTTCGCCCCGCGTCTATCGCAGATGTGACTTTGATTCTCTCTTCCGGGATTCCCTGGAGATACAGACGCGGCTGGATTAAGTCCGTCTCGCTGCGGACTGCCTCTGGCTGGTAATTTATCCGATTCTCGGTGTCGAGCTCTCGACATATTCGACTCGAATCGAAGATTTCCAACACCTGTGATCTCCGTGACTACCCAAACCATGGGGATACATCCTA
This sequence comes from Netelia inedita, assembly GCA_964017225.1. Taxonomy (NCBI): domain Eukaryota; kingdom Metazoa; phylum Arthropoda; class Insecta; order Hymenoptera; family Ichneumonidae; genus Netelia; species Netelia inedita. The sequence goes on along the minus strand of OZ024920.1, from coordinate 7,216,751 downwards.
GATACGCTCGATCTTCCTACTCCTTGTTCTAAATATAATGGAATACGTCATGTCATCAACAACACTCATCTTGTATAACAGTGTCAACCTTTTTCTTTTCCTTTTGACACGGGGTTCAATTCTCTGGTCCAAATATTGAAAAACGTGACATTTTTAGTTTTTATCTCTTTTTGCCTGTATTTTGGGTACTTTTCCAGAATGAAATTCGTTTCGGCAAAATAAAAAGGCGACCTCCCCCCCCGCAAAATACCTCTTTCTTGGACTCGTTACCATTGTATATAGCACCCAAGGCGATGGATTACGTTTGTACAATCGGTCGAGCAAAATCGATAACATCACAGCCCCTAGTCTTGACATACCACGCCATCGAATGTCAGTGTGGCTCTGAAACACATCCATCGTTGCACTCCATACGTTAATTAATCGCAGAGCCTGCGGCCAATGTCCTCAGGGGCCTTCTCTACGCACGCGTTTGATATATTGTACATGGGAGGTAGGAAACCGGCAAGTCCATCGTCTGACGCGCTCATCCACTCATCATCGGCCGCATCGAAGCCACGAAACATATTCGAGTTCGCACCACGAGCATACGGCGCGTGGTATCGGGTTTCTCCGTATCTATGACGATCGACAAGGTCTACAGAAACCACCCTATGCGCGTACCAACCTCGCACATACATCGCTCGTGGACCCCTCCGACTGTAAAGTGTTGAGAAACGCATCTTTCCATTTTACAACTCACTCTCCTGATTTATTAGGAAATATCATTACAAATTCTTGCATTGAATTTGTCCACTGTTTTCTACTGTTTGCCACTAGATATTTTTTTTAATTATATCAGAGAATGAATCATATTGTCATTGTCCATAGTGCAATTATGAACAACTATCCCTACCTCACATAAAAGAGCTCGATTATTATACGAGTAGACAAATATATTTTATATCGAGAGAAATCTAGAAATCTTGACGAATAAATAAACTAATGCCAAGCTTATGTATCAACCCTCCTTGCGTGGTATAATTCACAAACGAGTTATCTGTATAGAAAACAGGAGCGACCTTGCGTTCTTCCGGGTGTACACTGGTAAAACTGAGGTTGGAGTCTACTAAGGCAAGAATAGGGTAGAATGCGAGAGCGGTGAGTGCCTCGGTCACGGTGGATACAGCGCCGAGATCCTGGGACGTAAAATCCGTCGGCCGTTGCAGAAACGGTCACGTTACGAAGAACCCTGCTTGGTGGGGATGGCGCGGTGAAGGAGCGACCTATACCGAGGCGGTACGTGGGACGAGATGCAGTCGTGACCACAGACCACAGCATTGTTCCCTATATACATATAAATAAATATATATATATATATATATATATATATATATATATATATGTACCTACTGGGGGATGTTTTCTTCCTTCCTCTTTATCTCGTAGCTAAGCCCGCGTATACGACTGTAGAGAGGTGAAACAGAGGCCACTGTATACAAAGAGCATACCTTAGTTGTCCGCTCGTAAAGCAACCCCGTATGCCCGGTCGTACGCGTGTGCCCCCGGAGTTTTGCCTCTCTATAGCACGACTCTTCCTTCGGCTCTGTCTCTGTCTCTCGTCGCGCACTCTTCCCAGTTATCTCGCTCTTTGCATCCATCTCTCTTTCTCGTATTCTCGCGTTGTCTCAGCTCTCGCCACCGCGGTATTCGTTAAACGGGAGGGAATATGCATGAGAAAGCTCATGGTACTCTCTCACTCCGGTTCGCCTACCTCCCCATGCGCTGGATGAAGTTATGCTACGGTGATCTTAACGGTGGCGAGAGCCTCGCAGTTATACAACGGACTTAAATATGGATATGCGGCAAAAGCGTCCTGTTATTATAGCGGTAATTATAGAGAATCCGGGAGGTATAAATGGGTGAACGGCGCGTGCCGCGTACAACCACCCACGTCGTGTACGAGGAAAAATGTTGAAATCGTTTTTTTAAATGTCGATCGAGCGATTAAGATGCGAGATTAACATCGATTTGGAATGTACGCAGGAGATCGACTTTGGATTTTCCGATCTACTGCATGGTCTCTAGTGACATTCCTGTCAAGGGTTCCACGAGCGAGGAAAAAGATACAGAGGAAATAGAAAAAAAATATCTCGTGTACGTAGCCCCGTTTTAGGGGTTGAATATAACACGCAGGGTGCGTGTATGCATATACGTAGGACATATGGTAGTTGGCACGGTGCTTGGCCCCTATGGAAGAACTCGTACGACGTGCCCCGTTCCAGAGAGGACGATACTTGCATTAGAGCTCTCGGGGTTCTTTCACCATCGGGTATACGTATTGCCTGTAGCTCCAGTAACACGACCCCCCCTGAGAGTCCTCATGAGTTTTCAATGAGATTAGCGGCCCATCTGTGCCGTGGCCCGACCCCATCGTCATCATCTACCATGGACAAAGCTAGTCAACCTGCTCAGAGCCCGTCGACTCTCCGCGAGGCCTGTCTATGTGTTTCTTTCTTTCATTTTTTTCTTCGCCCCTCTCGCTCGCTCTCCCGCCTTTACCAATTCATCATATAGCCCGGGCATGGTGAGTGCATCGTGCACTTGCTGATACAGCTCTGCGTGTATTAGTCACTGGATTTTTCGGCGACCGGTGCGCATGGTTGCTCGTCGATGTATAGCCTCGACTCTCTGCGTCCTCCATGACAATACGAGTATAACGTGTACAACATCGATCAGGTTTTTTCCACCCTCCACATCATATGGTCGCATTTAAAAAACGCCACTGACCGCAAAGTTCACTCGTATGGGCGACATTTCGGTCTGGTTACATTTCGTATTTTGTCAGGCGGAAAAGATTCTCATTTTCATAAGACTGCGTGAAAGTATCGAAATAAATCAGGCAATCGGTTTATGACTCGATCAATATTTTCTTTGCTTTTCTTCGAAAGAAAAGTATTAATGTTTATAAGGGCCAAATTATGGTTATTTTTTAAAGATTTTGTCGATGACCGGGCCTTAGGAAATATAGTCCGAGGATTCTGAGTTAGTGGTTAATGTGCAAGACCACGAGCTATTTTCCGATCCAGGGATTAGTCTGTTGAAATTGGAAATATTGACAGAACCCAAAGGCAAGGTCAATCGGGGATTTCTCGATATAAAACCACAATGTCGGTCGAGAGAAAGAGCCGGTTATGTCGAAAGATCCCCTCTCAAATGGTATCGATCTTCCTAGCCGATATGGTATTCGCCACCAGTCGTTCCACTCCCCGTCGTCCATAGCCTCATGGATTTCGGGCCGTGATGCCCCATATGGAGGCTGCCCGGCGCATATGCTGCGACAACGTCGCTAACGACCTGCCTTGGGCTTACGAAATGCTAAACTGCGGTTCCAGAGCTTCTCTTCATCCCCCCCAGTCAATGAAAGTAAATAACCGTAGCACCGTCGTCGGCCATAAGTAAATGGGTAATAACGAATCGAAGGCTCGACACCATTAAATGGATTTCGTCGGTGGGAACGTTTATTACCTTGCGGAAAAACAAATCAAAATATTGTATAACAAAATAAAAGGTAAATGTTTAAAAGCAACATTATTATTATAATAAACAGGTGACTGGTCTCAGAAAATTGAGAAGAATTCCATGCGTTTCTTGGCATCCGGAACTGGATAGAAAAATGTGGTTCGATATGTCCTCAGATTTTTCAGAGAAAGCAGATCAGAACGCAATGTATGAAAGGAGGGTTGAAAGCAGCGTCGTGGAAGGGTCCCTAAACACTTTGGCCAAGCTAGATCGAACGGTACAGAGGACACGAGTAGTAGCAAGGACTCGAGTATATACACACTATGTGGACTGTGCACCCCTCGCTTTTTTGTCCAACCTGCGGGGCTAAACGAGTTACGTATTATATACCGTTGCTGCGGGCCAGACTACGTACCCTACATGAGTGAGAGAGAGAGAGAAAGAGAGATATATAACAAGCCTCCCCCCGCGCTCGCAAACCCCTCCTCACCGCCAGGTTGTATTTCTGGCCGAGCCATCTGGCGAGCTATTATACCAGTATTTTAATTTAATTAACTCCACCGGTATATACAACGGGGCGCCAATCCGATCGATATTATCGGCGTTTCATCGGGATTAAGCTTGTATGTACGGAAGGGATTCGACCTAGCCATCGTTGAATTCGAATCTGCCATTTAATTAGGATTTCGAGCGATCGTGCGAGAGAAACAGATTTTGCGAAAACGAATATTCGAACTGTGTGCATCAAGTGACAGGTATGAAATATACACTCTGGTGAACATCGTGAAAATCTGGGGTACCTGATTGCGCATATATTTCCGTACGTCTCTATATCAGTAACACGAGACAATTTTGTACGATGATAAATGATCAACACATCGCGATAATAGCTCATCGCTTCCACATCGAACAGGGTACAAGGCTTATCCACCCGATAACTGATAAGAGTCGATGCATAAGTTGAACAACAATTATCCAAGCAACAGAGGAAACTCTTAAATTTATAAATTTACATCGCACAGCGAAAATTAATATGTAAGATGCGTTATCATTTTTTATGAAAAAATATTGAAAAATGTTCGATTCTCTTTGATTCCACCCCTACCATTGTCCCTTAACCCGTGCGTATGGTTGAACTCTCGCTTACAATGTTCCACTTCCTGTCGATGATTTTCGTCCAAGCGCGATGGACCTCCTGTCTCCTCTGTTAGGTTCCCCGTTTCTCGTGGCATCCCCGAGCTATCTCTGTATTTACAACGTATTTGTGGCAGCGCGAACATAGCTCTTTGTCATAGTCGAATGATTTTCGGTCGGACGAGATTGAGGCGGGCTCGTGCCCCGCGGAGTAACATGGGATGAATGAGAGAAGAGAGAGAGAGACAGAGAGAGAATAACATAGGCTGCAGCAATGGTGCGGTGGTAGTGAAACTAGGCGAGAGAAGCTGTGCTGGTGCGTCGCCGCATTGTCGTTTCGGGCACTGGGGGTCATTGTGCGACCCCGTGGTACCCTCATATACACATACTGTGCACTTCTACTGTACTTCCCCTTTTCTCGTGCATCTGTCCTCAATCAGCGAGCCACGAAAATGGGATATACGCTTACCATATCGACGAAGAATTATTGACCTGCTCGTCGTCCCCCTAGCGCGCACTCGACGACTCGGAGAAATTCACTTCCAGGCTCATCATCACCGTCGCACGGATTTTACTTGCTCGATGAAATACGTTTTCGCCAGTCTTGAATTTAGCATCGACGTTCGGTAAAAAAACAGATCAATGCATCGATATTAAAATTATCCTAGAACAAGTATAAAAAGTAATTCGTACATTTTCATAGGAAAGTCGAAAAAAGAAACAGTTTTAGTACATTTCAAATACAAGAGTAATTCTTTTCTGTCATTCCAATTACTTAAAATTATTCTTACAAACTTTACATTGCGGAATTCAGTGAGCTAGTAGTGTTTGCAGAGTTTTTTAACGCGGGGCAAAATCAAATTCCGAACACATGGAGCTTTCTCTCCCTCTTTTTTCGGCCTCGATATTCATCCCTTTGCAGACCCCCGAGAAAGAGAACGAATCGTTCGTAGTAACCAAGGACAAAAACATTGCCATCCGATGGCTGTCCGTGTCGGAGAAAACGAGAGAGACAGGGTCGAGCGGAAAGAGCGACAAGGGTGAAACGAATAAGCATAGAGGGTGGGCCGAAAGAATGAACGCACTTAACTCGGGCCTGCTTAAACAGTTGTTTGATCGGCATTATGCATTAGCATGTGGCTGGTGCCACCGCTTATTAGTGGCACGGTCGGAGGGTGCAGTCGGTGCTTAACGCAAAGGGCTGTTACGTCTCGCCCTTTCCGCCTCGTTTTCGTTCTTTCTCTCTCTCTCTCTCCCTTTCTCTCTTTCATTCTTTCTCTACTTCTCTTCTCGTTGTCACTTCACGTACTCGTACTCCCGATTGCCCAAAAACTCCAAAGTCCTTTAACCATCAGAATCCGTTGAATCTCGAGTTTACCAAGGGAACACGAGAGTAAAGAGGATTTCGAAAGATTTCGTGAACGCGACGAGAAATCCTCGTATATAACGCGCTCGTAGAGACCCACTGTACGCGTTATAGTTGTTGAAAACGAATCGCGAGGACGAGGGAGACGGGAGAGAGAACACAGGATTAAGTTGGAGACTCAAATCTGAGTCACGAATTGTGTGTGGTCGATGCACTTGAGCTTACATACTTAAACAAGACAAAGGGTAGGTACCTGAAAGAGTAATAAAATAGTTTATATTTTTATTTATTAAAAAATACTTATAACTTTCATGTTTTTTCAAAAAATTATAACTAACTATTTTACTATAATATAATATTAAATTGTACATTCAAAGAAAAATCTGTATTCCGACTACTTTTTCGGTAAAAGATGAAAGTCTCGACTAAAAGTGAACCAACGATGCATTCGTTGTTATCCTCGTAACGAGAAGTGTACGAGGTAGTTATATACGCGATTTCTGTGTCTCGGTGCGAGAATTTCAAGCGTTAGGCCATGCTCGGAATCGGTCTCGTTCGCGAGAGTGCTCGGAGGCCGCTTTCGGGGTTAGGTATAATATTCCGGATATGAAATCGCTTTTAAATCGGCTTAGCGTTAACTAGTGGCACTTTAAGCTGCCCGGTGAAATGATTATCAGGACTACCCACTCCGTCGCGTCGCGATGTGCGCGCGTGGTAAACCACCGTCGGCTTCGCTATGCTCTCGTATGCATACACGTGTATAAATATATATATTCTCTACACGGTAGAGCGACACAGAGAGCTCTGCTGCTGGTGGTTTCGCGCTAGCTGTTATCGCCCGTTGATTAATTGTTATGCAATATGACGTCACGCCGTCCCGGATTAGAATCCGGCAGGGAGGGCCTGCCCTGTTGATACACCTCTCGCCGTATCGTCGTGTACGCTTTCGTAGGACGAGGACCGGGTCAGCATAGAAACGTTGAGCTACGGGGACCCAACACGCTGAATTTCGCACAAGGCCCGAAAATACATATACATATATATATATATATATTATATACGTATACGTAGGGTGTCGCTCGCGTGAAGTTTCCGGCTAATCCACGAATTTGCCGTGCCTCGAACATAGGAGCCTGATGAATATTGATACCGCGAAACACCGACCGGGGACTATGCTTCGCTTTGCTCATCTCCGTCACTCTGCTCCGGTTTCTCCACCGTGAGAGTGCCCGTTGCCTCGCGGATAGTAACTCATGTGCCACTGTGAGAAATGCAAGGTGTCGTTTTGCTCGCGTCTCGCGCACTTTCTCCACGCCGCTGGAGACGATAACTCGGACCGAACGGCTAAACAATGATTTTTTTGTAATCGATGAATAGAAGACAGAAGTTTTCGCTTTATTAACCTCAAATTCATCGACTCAATAATGAAACGTTGGGAAATTTAAGGGAACGAGGTGTTATCGCACTGATAAAGCTGGGTAATAAAGGGTTAAGGAGAAAAAAAAATGTCGACTCTTAACCGAGAAGAATTATTATTCACGGGATATCTCGAGAGAAAGCTTGAACCCTGTACACATAGTGCGATATAGATATTTTATCAAGGTACGTCATTATTCGTCTCGAAATATAAAAGAAGCGAATAAATCGTCTTGCCCGGATTGTACGGTCGTTGCCACGCTCGGCTCCATTATATCATAAAGCGGGTGGAGAAGCGATGGAAACACGTCGGCCCTTCTTCTCGTTCGGCCATTACGTCTCCTCGAACGACGAGATAGGAAGAAGCAGCTACAGTGAAGAAGGCGAGTGCTCCGGCGGGCCGCGAAACTCCAGCACCAACCGTCGGGGCGCGCAACCCCTTTATCGCGGGAAAGGCTCTCTCCGTCTCTTTCCCGGCGCGGTAGAGTAATGCGCGGAAATCAAGGGTTAATTCCTCGACGCCGTAAAGCATTTTATCTGTTCCGCGGTTGCGACTTGGGCACTCTCTCTCTCTCTCTTTCTTTGTCGACCTCTCTACTCTGTCTCTCTCGTTATTATATAAGCGGCTCGCTCTTCATCACCGTCGGCTCGTTCGGGCTATAACGCGACGGGGTGAAATGGGAAATATTAAATATGGCGTGTACTCCGTATCGTTCATTTCGTACGAAGAAATAGCGAGGATATATCTGTATATATAATTATATGTAAAAATAATATTGAATTCAATTTCTCAATTGGATCTCAAAAATTTACGGAAGTCCGTTCGGATCGAGATACAAAAATAGTCCGAAGAAGTTCGAAATGACGAGCTGGATGGACCAACGTTCTTTGCCCAACACACGATCCTCCTCCCTACTGCCAGTGCACACTAAAGATCTTATCGCGAAAATTGGATTCGATTTCACGGGGTGACCGCTCGAACGTATAAGCAGCTCATAAAATATTTTTTTAGACCCTCCGTACGTACGCTCTCTCGCGCCCGTCAAGAGCTCACGGGATTAGTTTTATGGGCAGATAAGGATCGCGATCCTGTGGAAGCCGACCACATCGTTTCGAGGCGAAAGGTTTCACGCGCGGTATCCAGAAATAATCATAATTGAGACGATCTCACGCGTCGCTATCGCGTCCATCATTTTACCAGAAATTTATCGGTTCGATGAAGAAAAATACACGATAAAACTATATTGTAATTTTTTTTTTTCATGTACAATGTCAGTTTCTATTTTTGCAAATTTTGACGAATATGGTCGGTTCTCGTATTTCATAAAATTAACGCGTTCTTATCGTCCAAACGAAACTAAGCTCACTCTTTTACGAAAAAAAGATTTTACTTTTCGGTCCATCGAAGGTTTATTATCGTTTCTCTTATGGCTTTCTACGCGTTTCTTTTTATTCGTTTCTCGTACCCTACAAAATATACGTACGAAAGTTTTTGATCGTCGTTCCCTTTATCTCGCGTCTGAAACCGGTGTCACGCTGTCGTCGTCACGGCAAGAGTTGCTCCCGAAAGAAATATCGTTTCAAATCCCATCGAGAGCCATTCTTTGGTGGCAATGGGTCAATTCGGGTCGGGTGGAATTGCCTTATTGACGGGCGAAGTGGTCCGAGCGGCAGATCGAGTACTCCATGGCAAGCCTGAGGGCGATTCTAGGCGCGACTCAGATGGAACGCAAAATCGAGTTAGGACGATGGAGACGACGTCGTCACCAGGAAGATAAACGGTCTTCTACCGTTGAGACACTCTCGAGACTCTACTACACGTGTTATATTTCTATACATAGAAAATCTTCGTTGCCTCTTCGCCTCTATATTCATCCTCGTGGCTTATTCTGTCACGTATACGTTGCGAAGAATATGAACACGTTTGAGCATCATGTGTTATCTTTCATTTTTTCCGAGGTTCCCACTTTCGAAACATCGAGTCGAATTCTCCCCTCGAAGATGTATTTTTTTATTATCAATTTTCAACAAATTTGGCAGGTCTGTCATAAATACGACCACAATATTTCAATACCCCCGTGACACAAAAGATAATCGTTCGAATTAAATAAATCGATTAAATAAAATGCCAATCATCGATTATTCGAAAATTTTGCGAAAAGTTATGACCGACCGATATTTATATATCGAATAATTTTTTGAAAATACTGAATAAAATTCTATGGATAACATTTCGAAACGGTATGAAGTGCTATCGAGTCGCATGTACTCGGCGATATTCAAGCGTGGCGTAGAAAAAGTGCCTCGAGGGTTTGCCGATGAAAGAGTGTGCGATCCCGCGCGACAGTGAGAAAGAGACGTTTATTCGATGCGACAAGAGCCGAGTGACCGAGTCAAGTCGATCGTGCAGCTTGGTTACAGTCCGTTTGATGCAATAAAAAGGGCAAGGCTCTTGTCCACTCGAATCTCCTTCACTCGTTGCCATATCCCCTATACGCCCACCCCCCCCCCCCCCCTCCCAGCGTGTCTTATTTCTCCTCTCCATTATATACTACGCCAACATCGCGATCAAATTCATACGCAAGGTCAAAGATTACGTTATTATCTCGCGACTCATACATAGTTAAAGGCCGATATTATCCGAAAATCGTCTCGATGCGGAAAATATACGAATAATAATCCGACAATGATTTTTCCTTCGTCCACGGAGATAAGTGGTCCCGAATGGATTTTTATTCATCCCACGAAACTATAATCTTCGCCGCAACGAGCTTAAATCTCACGACCCGGCACCCTCGACGTCTCCGTCTCGATGCACTTGTACGTACGAGGGTGGGAGTTGTTTTACTACGAACCAAACTCGTCCTTGTGTACAACGGTCAAGTATGTATGTTACGTTTAATACACCTAGAATATCGTATCGTATACCGATATAATCCAGGACTGATCAGATTAAACGTCGCCGGACGGAGACGCGGACGGGCTGCGATTTCGCGATGCGATGGTGAACGAGACGAAACGGTTAACGCGGGGGACAACAACAACCGCGACGATTCTACGTTGCGCGGAGGATCCCCCTCCTCCTCACCCCCTCTTTCAGCCCCCGGATGAAAGAGGCTTAAGTGCATAGCGCCGTAAAATAACATTGTCCCGCGTGATGCTGCGGTGGCGGTGGTGGTCGACCGCCGTATAACATCGCAGTTTCCTCTCCGGTTCTAACGCCGTCGAAACGAACCGCTTGGCATCGGAGAGAACGAGAGGACCGGGTATATGTTAGTGAGCGCGGTGTGCGAAATTCGCGACATCCATCTATATATATATGAATCACAGCACGGTCTTGGAGTTCGCGGTTGTTTTGACCCTCCCACTCGAGAATTCTCCCATCGCACCAGTGTTCTCTTTATTTTCAATTCTTCCTCATCCCTTCCACCTCTCCTACCTCTTTTGCCCCGCCAGCAACACTTGCACTCTAGGTTCACGGAGACTCCGTCACGGATGGAGGACTCTCCTATATCTTTTTCGATCTACTTAACGTTAAGTATGATCACCCGGATGAAACTGAACTTCCAACCCAGGACTCTCGGTCCGAGAGTTTCGCATCGTTGCCTCCGGGGTGTATATTTTTTGTATATAAGCCATCCCCACCCTTCACCACCCCTGCTGGAATCCACCCGGTTACTTTCGGATAGCGCGACGTTCTGTATAAAATATATAGTCTACGCTATATATACCTATATTTATACGTAGCGTGTTCGATGCAGCCGGAGAGATTATGGCGCAATATTAAGCGGCGAAAGGCGCGCGTCGGAGCGAACTCTCGTCGGGGTTGTATCTGTTACGACACTGCCGTGGGCGCCGACAGCTGGGGGTGTATACGTGTACCTATGTGTGTTTGTATGCGCGAACTTGTGCAAAAAGACGAATCCGACGTCCACCGGATTACCGGACGCTGCGCTTTCTGCTGCTACAACACCGCGTTGTTCCGTGAAATTGATACGGGGGTTTTTGCTTTTCAACGCGATGCTGCCGTGTACAGAGCTATGTCTCTGTTTCCTAGCTAGAAATTTCTCTAGCGCATGAGGGCGTATCTAGATAAAACCGTGAACGCGAATTTTCGTCGTTGTGCAAGAGGTGGACGAAAAAGATTTTCAAATTTAATGGGTTAAAGTTCGTTCGGTCAAAATTACAATTATATTTGGATCATTTTTTTCATAATTTGTTTCTATTATAATTGTTACTGTGCATATGAATTATCATTTTTTATGACACGAGGAGAATCGAAATTCTGTAACCATACGTGATATCGTTTGCAACAACCCCTATTCTCAGCGACGGTCTAGAAGGGGGTTTATATTATTTTACAAGGAGCGTATCGTGTCTAGTTGTTACTCAGTCGACACACGTACGGAGAGTTTATCTAAATATTGTTTTAAAACTACGAGAAAAAAACGAGGGTTTAGTCTGGGGTTGGTCGAGGGTGTATGGGGATCACGTGGTAAAGATTAATTCTCGTTCACCCACTTCCGCAGTGCTTATAATCGCGACGCTCACGCTCTTGATAAAAAATGATTGCAAAAAGTAACGGGCGAATATTTTCAGTTGATTTCGTCGCTCGGCCTCGAGATTCGATTTGTGGGGAAATACTTTGTTCCGCCAGAGGTTGAGACTAATTTCGTTTTCTTTCGTTATCGAAGAAGACGACGGAAAAAGAAGTGGAAAGAGCGGAACGCGATAAACGGAGGGTGAGCCGGGGGTGGGAGAAGGGGGGCGAGAAGAAAATCGACGAGAGAGGGATGTACGAATGTTTCCTTCCTCCTTCGACTGAATAGCTGAAGAGCAAGCTCCTATTTTGATCAGACGCGCATATATTTTCGTATTCGCATTGGAGCGGCCTGGGAATATTGTAATTTGCATGGAAGACGGCGAGCCGCGCGATGAAATAGCCGAAGTCATGGTCGACTTACGTACGTATGGATAAAAAAGACGAAAAGGTACCAGGCTGTGAGGGCGCGGATACAGAACGTTCGAATCGTTGCTTGAATATGCGAATTTATGATTCATACATTCATCATATATATATTTCTTTGAAAAATCATCTAAAGAAAGAATCTAATATCTCAATTTTACCAAAATAAAAAAAAAATTATTTTTTTAGTTAACTCGCACAATATTATTGCAAGATAAATGTAAATCTTACGAAAGCTCTTAAAATTGATTGAAATCACTTTTATCAACATTATTTAATTTATTTTTCAAGTTATAATTTCGATGACATTTTTTATTATTATTTGAAAATATCTATATAGGAATTTGGAAGATATTTTGTTGATGCGTCTTGACACGACGACAGGTTACCTACTTTTATTTCTTTTTCGTCTATCATTTATCGGTCTCTTCGCTATGGCTCGTGCATCCTCGTGTGCAAACCATAGAAGCGAACGCGAGAGGCATAGAATTCGTACGAGGCCGCGATCGTTCGGTATGTATACGGTATCCTGGGTACGATTTATGTTCGCATCGCTTCGAGTACAGCGCGAAAACGATTGCGCGGCTTTCTCGCTCCGTGCTCTTTCTCACCCTTCGCGTCGGCATCGTCGTCTCCGTCGCCGGCGTCGTCATACTCAGAGCCGGTTCAGGCCCATTTTGTCACACTCTCGCGCGCTTTCGGTGGAAAAATCGGCAAATCCAATAAAGGGTGAATAATGCCGGGTGTTACGGTAACCGAAGTGAGAAAGCCTCGATCGGTTCGCGCGACGGTGGTGTTAGTGCGAACAATACCATGTATAATACTTTCGGAGAAACGCGAAGACTAGGCGAATGCAAGAATGATAGATCAAAATTTTTTTATCGAATAAGTATTATTCCTCAACTTGCAATTTAAAAAAATTATATTTATTCGACGTTAATCAATAAATTAAATATATGTAAGGTGTCGAAATAGACATAATAATAGAAGAGAGCTATAATTTAAAAAATGATTGTATCAATTTTATTTTTTTCAATTACACTTTTCACAACAGATTCAAAAACCTAGCTACTCCATCTCGCCCCGCTCCTGCCTAACTTCTGTTACGCAGTGCAGATTTACGCGAAATAAACGCCAAGATTGGGAATACCACGGAAAAATGTATCGGAGAACGCGTCGAGGACGAGAAATTCTCGAAACGAATATTAATGGACATATACATATATTTATAGTATTTGCGTTTCGGGATGGCGCGAATGAACGGGAGAGGGGGTAAAAACGCAAAAATTTGTAATAGTGAGAAACACTCAGGGCGAGACGTAGGATGAGGTTGGTGGAATTGCGGAGAGTAGAAGAGAGACCGGAAATATATCGTCGCCTTCCGGCTCTCGCGTAACGCCGCGACACGCGAGGTTTTACTAATAACCCACACGAACACGCTCGATGGGTAGAGCTTTGCGGAACCGTCGGACCGAAGCGTGGAATATTATAATTGATTTATAGCCCGACGTACGTATACACGCGGAAGCGATCGAATTTATCCGAGTGCCGGAGCTCGATGCTTGGCGCGTGCGTACGTAGGTACACGTAGAGGAATACGAGACATTTTGTCCGACGATTCGACGATCGCTTCCGCGCATCATATCGTCGGCTTCGGAATTCCGGAATACGACAAACGCGAAATGCATAATAATTCGAACAATCGCGACGGGGATGGAACGATCGTCAACATGGCAGAGAAACGAGCAACAGAGCGAACGCTTACGCGTCACGCGAAATTACCAAATTATGGTATCCGCGAATGGTATCGATTGTTCGTTTTTCTTTTCACCTGTTCTTGCTATCTCGCGAATTAATGATTCGTCGATTTTGCTCCTCTCGATTGAATGGTGAAATGGTCGACGCATCGCACCCGTAGGAAGAGGGAAGGATCGATGTGGGGGAGTGGGACGAAATGATCCGATTGAGGGTTGCTGCTTGATCGAACTTCCGGCGATGAGCATCAGCGATCGCGCATCCAGTGCGCGACGGCTCGTATATACGTGAGTTCAAAACGCGAGAGATTTCTCGTCGCGTATTATACGTACACGGGGTACTTCTCGGCGAACGCGCTCCCGGCAGCGCGAAGGAAAGGGTTGATGATAAATTCAAATTTAGGGGGTTGGGCCGTTGTGCCGCAATCTGTGATTCAGCGCCATTAACCACAGAATTCGCTCGAGGAGAGCGAGCTACCACCCTTTCTCACTCTGTCCCACTCTGTTTCTCTCTCTCTCTCACTACATACACCCGGACTTTCACCTAACTTGGCACATCCTCGAGTTTTCCGGCCACGCCGGATCTTCGAGTTTTGCGAAAGCTTCGCATTTCGGGAAAAGAGCATGCAAAAAATGGATTCGATTGTTTTTTTTCCTTCTCGATTTACTGATTAGGGTTGGCAGGGTGAATTGCTCTGGTCGTAAAGCGTGTGATGAGGGACGATGAGTCTGCGAGGGGATGGAATGGAAATATGTTGGGAGGCTTCGATTATTCAAACACTTGAATTATTTTTTTAACAAACTGTTATTATTATTATCATTATTATTATTATTATTATTATTACAGTTATTTTGATTATTATTTGTATTATTATTGCGAATAATAATAGTTATTATTTAAAAACTAATGGAAAGATGCAAATATTAAGAAACAAGTAAACGCGATTGGTCCCATAAATTCGACGTGTCGCCGTCATATGGAGCGAAGAAATTAATAGACATGCATAATGCTCGAGACAGAACCTCATGCAGATTCGATAATAATGCGACGACCCGCGCGACTCAGCAATGCCAGTGGAAAATCTGGCACGAGTATCTACTTCGAGCACATCCGCCAGGGCAATACTGTCGTCATAAATTTTACCGATATAAAAATCTAAGTGCCTCCCCGAAACAGAATGGAACTATACCCATATACCCCTCCTTCGACTTTATGGATTATTCAAACAGAGTTTTTTTAACTGCCCCTAGACATTCATCGTTTCCGGAACATAAAATTTTTCAAGAATTTTCTGGCTACGGAATCGAGATATTCCCGATTGTACGTGTGTTATTCGTCTACTTATACCTAGGTACATATGCACCCCGAGTTAAGCTTACTGTGTATGTATATTTGTTTTCGTTCCCAAGCGTTCCCAGATTAGTACGTTATACATGACACATTCTCATTGAAATTTCTACTCGAAGACAAAGAATGACGAGCATTTCGAAAATTTGATTCTCGTCTTATAGATTTCTGCAGCAATCGTGATTAATTAATTGTTGCTTGTTAGAGTTCTAATACGATTAAAAAAATTCCCCGATTCGACAAATTGCCAAAACTCATCAACGAAGCTGTCGCCGTGAATATTTTTTTTCGTATTTTCTGTTTAATCACGAGGCCGTGTAAACGAAATAGAGTGCAACCGGGTATTATTGATTCGTGAAACTTTCAACGAGAAATTGGGATCAGAAAAAGGTTTCTAGGAGAGATCTTGATTTATATCGTCCCGGTATTTTTCGCGGGTCTCAGTGTTTCTTAATTCGAGGTTTCTCCGATGCTCCATTCCTCTCGTTCTATCTCTCTCACTCTCAGTCTATCGCTTTATTTCACTTTTACATCCGCGGCCCGGCAAACCCCAATCCTCGAATCCACGATGTGGTGGGGTAATTCGATTTCTCGGCGAATCGAGTGGGAAGTAAATCAGGGTATAGGTACTGTGTAGTCAGCTTCACGCGGCCACCATTGTATTGATAAAAACACAAAATTCAACAAAATGAAGAAACCAAAAAAAACCTTATCACCGTGTTTCTCAAATTCTTGCATTAAATATTATTTTTCCGCCGGTTTTTAAATGGTGCTTGAAAATATACAAATAATTAAATTTATTTGCACTCTACAAGTAATTTTTCATTTCCCGAGAAAAGGAAAACAGAAACAAAAAAATATTCTGACAAACAGCGAATATTTTTAAAAAAATTTCAACCCTCTTATTCAAATTTGTACCTCGGGCTATATAAGTACGCGTAGCTTCGTGGATTTAAATTTCGGAGATTTCGGGCGATCCGCATGTTCTCGCCGATATGAAGAAGCAAGAAAGGAAAAAGAGATCGCAAAAAAAAGCATAGAAAGACGGTGATCCCTACGACATCAGCAAGCATTGATGCGTCATATCGAAATACGACTCGTAAGTTTTTATGCTGGTTGCTGCGAAACTCTCTTGTATATAACTACCGATATGGATATATATACGGCGAGAAACGAGGGAAACCGTCGATGAGAGGGGTGGGATTTTGTGGCAACGTTTTGAGTGCGCGCTCCATCGATACTTCTAGCAAGACCATTTGCGCACATATATACCTATCATGTACATATCATATCATATACATGTATATAAAAAAAAATTATCCGCTGCGTGGAACTGATAACAAAAAGGTAAAGCCTTGGTCGACGCGACGACGGTTACACGGGATGAGAGGCAGTGGGGTGTGTGGGAAACATCCACTTTGACATGTAAATCCGAGCGAACTTTTTCTCGCCTTCCTTCAGGACGGTCGAAAAAAATCAACTTCGGGTCACGGACCAAGGATTGGACAAATATACCGTCGATCGCGTATCTCCGGACCGGTCAATGCTTTTCCCACACAATTTATATTTTATTTTATGATAATTTTTCTCATATTCCCGAGTAGTACAACCGCGGGTCTCCGTTCGCACTTCCGGTTGTGTCCAAATTCTTTATCACCGAAGCTGCACGACACACACGCAGCTGAGATGCTTGTATCTTTTTCCCCTTTTAGTATTCCATCGAGGGGTCATAGTCGGAAAACGATTTGACCAACTTTGGCGCACTCACACAATCGTACTTCTCGCGTGGACGAGACACAAATACGACTGAGGGAAATATTTTATCTCGTCCCCTCGTGAATATACATACCTATATGTATGTATAGTTATATACAGTATCGAGGAACTGTGAAGTACACGTACTTGCCTGGTCTGTTTCTACCTCTTCTGTCTGACGACGAGAAGAGAGAGAGAGAAAGAGACAGATAGAGAGAAAGTCGCGAGACGTTTTTCCCTTCGTCGAGGTCCTTCCCAAATCCGTCTGGCCGACGTTCTCGCGGTCCAGCCGGAATACCAATTGCCAATTCGTTCGGGCATATCGGCTGGGCACTCAAAGGCGTGACACAAATGCCAGATGCAATCAGCGGAAAAAGCGAGAGCGAAGGGTGTGAAATAAGTAGAATGCGGATAGTGAGAAACGGAGACGGACAACTTTTTCACCAAACTGTCGTTTCCACGTGTCGATAAAGAAAAGTGCAACCTCACAGTTAATCCGTACGTTCGTGGTACCTTTTTTCTTCCCGGGACCAAGGATTCCTGGGGAATCGTCACGCTATAAACACGAGGAACGGTTAAACTACCGAAAGATTACCTTGCGTAATCCACAGTCTGTGGATATCACCCTTGAGAATATCCCACGGGTTTTCGAACTTCCATCCTCTCCTATTCTCTATTTTGCGAGATTTCTTTCGACCGGATACAACCGAACGTAAAGAAAGAGGGAGGGAGAGAGAGCGAGATAAGGAAGAGAGTTTGTGAAGAAGGGAGATAAGCCAGCGAGGATTTCCTTCCGGATGACCGAATCTGCGCGAGAGCCATCCCCACGGATCTTCGCCACAACGTCAAAGGCAAGAACTTACGCTCGAGTACGTACGTTTGTACAATATTCCTTATTCTCGTCCTCTCTTTTTCCGGTAGCATTTGTCGCTGAGAAACGAAAGTTTCAGTTTGCCAAATATACTGTATATGTATGTGTATTTGTATGCGTTTTCTGGCAAATCTAGAGAACGCGATCATTCTTGAATACGAAGATACAACCGTGCGACTATTACGAGAAGTCTTGGTGGAAAAGAGCTAGCCAGAATGCGGAGTTTACCCTCTCTTCTCTCTCACTCTCCCGCCTGGTCTCGCCGTTCCCTTCAATATTGTCGCTATCTCTTGTACACAGTTGCCGTCCATATTCCTCGTGGTAGCCGCCATATTATCTCTTCGAAAAAGGCAGTCGTCTTTGCTACCACCTCTCGTCTTCTCGCCCTCTCCCTCTTCTTCTTACGATTTCCTCGTCTACCGCTCTACCCTTCGTCCCATCGGCTATCTTGCGCAGTCACCGCTTTATGTGAATCGCACACAGGCACGCCTAGTAGAATATCGGACGGGGAGAGCACACGCAGAGTCGTCTAGCGGTATAACGCACCCGCGAAAACTACCCCCATAAAAGTTGACGACTTAAATCGCGGGGCGTATGCCCTGACCTTCTATAGCCTCATCCTCGTTGTATATACGCCCTTCGCACGTATGTGTATCACGGCTATCATAGCCACACGAGGCGAGACGTTAGATCCGAAGAAGTGAAACGATCGGTTCGGTAAAGTTAAAAATGGCGTCTACGAGAACTTTTCCTTTTTTGTGTAACAGTTAAAAAAACAAAATAGAACTAGTTTGAAGAATATGATTTTTTCTACATAGAGCGTACGCTTATCACTGAATCAATACATCGATCGATGCATATTGCGTTTATCAGTACGAAAGTACAAATCGTATCACTAACCGGTGTACCGAATTTAATTATCACCGATACGATATCGAATTATTGCTGAGATAGCTTTACGGATAATATTCAGCAATATTCGCGGAAAAAGGACGTATCTATACGTATAGAGTGGATGCGATCATAACGGACTACTGCTGTGAAGTCGGTAAGAAGGGATGGGGAAGCTATTAGCGAAAAGCACCGAAAGAGAGAAAGCGAAGTGGCTGTAACGAAGTGAGCCAAAAGATAAATATGGAGTGTGTGTATATGTGCGAAAAGAGACGGAGAAACCGAGAGCTTAAGGAAAAACGATATATATATATATATATATATATATAAGGATATTGAATGACCGCGCGTGCTACGAATCTTCCTCTTCTCAATATGCTCGAAAGTGTCCCGCTGACGTCGCACTTCGGAATTGAATGACGTCGGATTAGTTTAACGTCTTCCTCAGTGGACCGACGACCGGGTTCGACGATCTTGGCGATAAGTAAATGCTTTTGCTAGAGAAAATTTTCGCGGGGAGAGCAGGGTGGGTTAAACTATGGGTGTGTGTGGGTTTGTGTGGGGGAGACATTTTCGAGGCTTTTGATCACTCGCCAACGGGAAAAAAGTCGGGCTGTGTTACGAGCCGAGATTATTAGGTATATGTATATATATATAGATGTGACATTACGAGATGATGTATAAGAATTCTGTGGGAAATCAAATCGCGAGATCCACTAATTTTCGAGTTGTAAGAGCCGGGAGACTGCGACGTTGTACGTCGGGATCGGGGAAAAAATTCCAGGGGCTGCTACTTCCCCGAATTCGTTAAATCAGGGATTTGTGTATGTAACGATATCGACTTAATATTATTTCCGTCACAAAAATGGCACATCCGACTAATATTTTTAATGATATCGATATATGTATGAGAAAGATATTGGCTTGCGCGAAAATCCTTAGAGGTGTATAGAAATGTGCATATGCGTCATCGTCGCATTTGCATGATAGTGTCGAAATTCTGTAAGAATTATAACTGTATGTATTTTGGGAGAGGGAGGATTGTTTAAGCTTGTGAGTGATATTAGCATACCTCGGTTCCAATCAGTTACGCTGGTGATAAGCTAATGATTACACCTAATGAGCGGTGAAAAATCGAAAAAACATGATTTTTCAGAGACTTTAGGGGTTTTCGTTCACTAATTTCGAACTATCGGAAAAATAACCATTATTTTCGTAATGTATGAGAAATTTTCGTTCGAATAGGACTATTTTGGAATCATCTTTGAGAAAAAAAATTTCCCCCTTCCGGGGCTAATTTTTTGCGGGCTTTCCTTCCAAAAATCGCGATTTTCGAGCTTTCGCCAGGGATACAAAAATTGAGCTATCGGGATGTTCCTGAGCTCATTCTTCTCGTCTCGGCGATCTCTTTAAAAAGTTACTCGTGTAATTTTCTGTCGGACGAACCAGAACGGAGACACAGCATCGCGAAATGTCCAATTTTCTAATAAATTTATTTTCATGAAAAAATTCATATTGTTAATCCTACATTTGAACCAATATCATGTTTACATACAAATATCAACGAACTCCGTACATTTGTGATTTATTTTTTCGAAAAAGTCCCGCCGAAATTACGACTTCCGAAAATGCTCGAACTTCTTGAAAAACCTACCTGCATTCGTCTATATTATGGTACACAAACGAACAATAATATCCGTGTCCTCTGATAAATGTCTCCCAATGAAATATAACGAGAAGAAGACTTCTCGTGTGTAAGACGGAAGCCCCCAGGGGAAAAAAATCTTTCGGAAGTTCGAGTAGTGCAACGCGCCTTTCGGTAGGACGATGAGTGGGACGTAAAGCGAGACGGAGAGCTTTTCCATAGAGCTCCTTGAAATTACGTCAAAAGTCTCGTGAATTTATCGGGGCACTTTTTAAACTCCTCCTTCATCGGGATTAGCATATTATTTCTATGAAAGAACCGCGCGGCGGATGAGAAGCGCGCGAGCGCCTTGGCGTCGACGAAAGAAAACGCGGTCGAGAGCAGCCACACCACGGAGAAAAGAACGTTCGGGAACTGTTGGAATCGCAGGGTAGGGGAGGCCTGAGACGAGAAGCAATTCGTACAGCATCGCCAAGAGCTTCTTTCGGGGAATATAACACCGACCGTGCGAGAGAGCATATCAAATATGTTGATAAATGATCCCTTTGAGGAACGTGCGAATGGATGGCGCCACAGCCCTCGGTTCTTCCTTTTCCTCTCACTTTCTCTCGACCACCTTTCATCTATGCGTCCACATTTGAATGTCAGACGACCTGCTAGTATTTCCTATCAAAAATATCCTCCCGCATCGTTTTCCACATCGTGATACGCGAATATTCTACGAGAATATCGATGTATTAAAAAAATCCACAATGATCTATATCTCCGCTCCGAATCTCCCGTATTTTCTTAAATACCTTGAGTATAATCATTTTCAGATTGAACTATACCGATTTCACTCGAAAGAAAATGGTTTGGTCCACTTTTTGACAAATATCAAATGAGTCGGGCATCGTCTTTGATCTTCCGTATTGCTATATTTCGAAGTATTTGTTGAGAAATATCCAGAAGATGGAACAAACGAAAGATTTCACGAAGAGATTTTACGAAACACTCGGATTTCCGTTTTTCCAATCAGTTCTGACCAGAGCCGCTTTGATGTTTTGCATAGGATATTTGATTCGGCTAAAGGGTCAGAAAGAGACGGACGTTCTATCTTCCGTGTTGCCCGTCGATAAATACGCGAATCTCTTTGCCCTTTGCCCTTGTTCCAAATTACAATCAAATATTGGTCGCAGATATACTTGATCTCATTCTCACATGATGGTGCGTCGAGATGAATATGACGATTTTGTCGACTATCGTCACAATACCTTGGACGAGGGAGTTACCCTGTTGTGAAAAGGTCGGATGCTGCGGAACCTTTGCTCGTAGGAAAAGAAGGTCCCTGCCATATCGTCGGTTCGACTTCTACCGACAAGTCGATAACTTACCGACATATTTTGGAAGGTTTGCCAACTGTCGTTCCCACAAAATTTACACTCGCTCTGCACCAGAATCAAATTGTCTTTGATGCAATGTGTCACTTACTCCTAGCGGGTAAGTCATCGACTGTCTATCATCGATATTAAACCTTGAAATCTTCCAACCCCTTGGAAAACAACCCTCGTTCATCGAACCCAGGATACCATCCTACTATCCAAATTCTCGTCGTTTCTATAATTAATGACGATTGCGTATCGGAATTAATATTATCCGCGACTCGATTTTCAATTTTTGGCAAATATTACCTTCCCGATGCTTTATAACGTTTTCGCCCGTTTTAATTTCCTTGCAATCATGAATATTTAGTCAACGTTCCATTTTCAATCACAATCAACTGCAATAAACCGCATTGAGGATCGAATTTGATTTCAGTCCAAACCCAAACCCAAACTCGGAATTCCACGCGGTTATGAACAAATTACCGTTATGGAGGAGGTTCGTGCTCCGAAAATGTGTTCTCCTCGTACGGAACGTACCTAACTCGACGTCCTCGTACAGCTCGATTTTCACGTTCGCAACTTGGCAGATATTTCAGGTCTCTCGTCAAACTACATGATCCTTGATTGCTTAGCCTTAACTAAATATCGTTCGTATATCGACTGTCGAGAAGAAGGGGGTTAGTTCGTTCGGAAACAAAAGTAAGAGAGAACACGAGATGAAGAGATGTGGCAATGTGTCAAGCGGGGCGGGAAGGGGGTGGGGTTTAAATGGAAATTGGCAAATTGCCTATCAACGCGAATCGACACGAACCATTTGATATCAGCGCGATACATTATTCCGATACTCAAGGATCCGTCTCAGCAAGCAGGATCAAAGGAGTCCTTGCCAATCCTTCTCGACGCCTCAATCGAATTGTCCGGGGCATGTGCCATTGATCGGGGCGGTGGAGGGCGAGAACTAATCTAGACAATCTACCATTTACCGATAGTACGTATACCTATTATATACGATATACGTGCCCCTCTCGTGCAGATATTGTACAATCCCTCGCGTACAGTACCTACAATCACGGAGCGCCTCTCTTCGAATCTCGCACTGATATACGAACAAGCATCGCGAGAGGGAGAGGGAGCGGGAACACTGAAGTGAAACGCCGTCAAGCCTCGACTCGTCTGCCACTTCAATAAAATAATTGAAACGTTTCCAAGAACAGCGAGAAAGAGAGAGAGAGAGAGAGAGAGAGAGAGAGAGAGAGAGAGAGAGAGAGAGCCTCTCGTATGAGTATCACGTTTCAACTGGCGATTGAACGTCGAGATTAGACGTTACCAATTTAGAAAACGGAGAGATACGTCTAGGTCTCTCCGCGTTTTTCAACGCAATTCACTGCGAAAAAATTTAAGCTTTCGCAACTATGGCACGTGATATTTCATCTCGTAGCAGTAATGCGGATGAATCGTCCACAAAGATGACAAAAACATTAATACGACAAACTGTCACGTTCTTTCTATAATCTCGGAGAAGATTCTGAATTCGTGAGATAAAAGTCGATTCTCGCACGAAATCAAGCTCGGTCGAACGACGATAAATTTGATTTTCACTAGAATTACCTTTCCGGACCGATAAATTTATTCGTTTTTCATCTAAATCTTCATTGACTCGAATGCTTTTCATTTTTTTCTCCCCGTACGTAGTCTTGACTGTAATATATTGCATACATGACGGTAAGAGAGGAGGGAGGGGTTTGATAACATTTTTTAATTTCCTTTCCCGGGATCGCGTGTAATGTAGTCGCAATATTTCAATGTAGCGAAGAACGAGAGAGGCCGGGACACAAACATTAACGCGTTTTCTTGCCGGGACACCATATCAAACTCGACATATATTATTTCTCTTCTCTTCTGCAAAAATCGTAGAAATGAAAAAAGAGAGCGAACGAGAGGGAGAGAGAGTGGGAGGATGAGAGAGATGAAGCAAGCCGTCACGACCTTCATCCTCTGGCAATTCCCACGGGATCCGCGAGCAACGGGATCACCAACGATTTCACTCACTTCTGGAGGTCGTAGGGTAGCGAGACAGGAGGTGGAACGCGAAAGAGGGTTGTAGCCCGAGTGTGCGTGAGAAAGAAGAGAAATAGTCGTATAAGAAACCTCGCCAAGAGCCCAGAATGTCACTTTCAATGTGTATATATTGCTTATACATATACACAAGTAGGAAATACGTATATAGCGTTCATGTCGCAAAAGAGTGTGGGGAGAAGAGAAAGAGGAACGTACTCTCGTCGCGATGGAAAGAGCTCGGGTATTCAAATGCACGCCGGTGGCCCTTTTGCGGCGTCTACGAGCGTAATCTCGCGGCATGAACATTGTTGCGGAACGAGCATCAGGAAGAGACACATAGCGGAGTACAGTCGGACGATGGAGGAACTCGTTTACCGCGGTAGTTTCAGGGTCCGATTCCAACTACCGTGATGCGATTTTTTTCTTCTTTTTCTCTCCCTCTTTCTCTCTCTCTCTCTCTCTCTCTCTCTCTCTCTCTCTCTCAGCTTTCCTTTCATTACTTTCTTGCTCTGAAAATGGTAAAAATTTCATTCCACCTTCCATTACATTTAGTGTTTTATACGACGAAAGAAAATATTTAAATTTCTCGCAAAGTGCAAATATTTATCAGTGTCCTCGTAAATACAAGAAACAATATAAACGAATATGGAAAAGAAAGAAAATAACTGAAACGTTTTATCGAAGTTTTATCGATCGTAGTTGATACCTTAAACCGTGAAGAATTCTTCGTACGACGTTTCATATAGCTAGCAAGAAAAACGTCTCATCCCCATCGATCATTCACGAGACGATGTATCTTCGAGTGAAAGAAAGAAAAGAAAAAGAAAAAACAAAAAAAAACAGAAAGAAGTAAAAAAAACAACAAAATGTGTCCCTTATAGCTGATTTATTCGTTATGTCGTGCAGCGTGCTCTCTCGATAACTCGTTGTAATGTGCATCGGGTGGTATAGTAAGCGGGAGGAGATCCAGAAGAGCCGCGACACACGGCCATTTAGAGTCAACCTTGGCATCGCCCGTTTAGGCGGATCGCTTGAAAAAGCGTCTCGATTCCACTGCCACTGGCTGGCCGTTTCTCAGACGATGGCGTAGTGGTGACGACGACGGAGAGACGACAACGACGACGAAGACGACGATGACGACGACGACGAGGATGGTGGCCGCGGCTCTCGTTCTGTCCCGTTCGCCTCATACGCATCTTCGCGGATCGTCTCCGAAAGTCATCTCGTCCTCGTCGCCAGCGTTCCTCGTCTTAGTCGTTGTCGTCGCGACGTCTGGCGAACGCAGGCTGTAAACGTAGCAGCGACAATCCGCGAGTCCAGGTGGTCGCAACTGATGTTGCACTCGTGCGTGCGCGCACTACAACGTACCACCGGCTCTCACCGTTTTTGGCACGCGCTTATGGACCCTACAAGGCCTCCACTTCGCCAACATACTTCGTTCACACTGGACCGGCACCCGTCCCGGTGTGAGTGCGTGCGTGTTCGCGCGATCTATATATCACGGTAATATACGTCAGCGCGCATGCGCACCGACACTCTCGGCATTCTCGCTTGAAAACACGTCTCAGCGAGATTTCCGGGAAATCGCGTCTCTCGCGACTCATCCCCTTGGTCGCGATTCGGATCGCAGTGAATAATTCAAAGTTGTTTGATTATTATTTAGTTATTTTTTTAAAAGTACGTACTGTTTTATACGTACGTATTTTTGCGCGTGTTACTGGGTAACGACGAATCGTTGGAGAGCGTTGATCAGCCTAGCTACACCGCCTTCTCTGGATAACATGGAGATGGATGATTTTGCTACGACGCGTTCACCCTAATCGTGTAAATGTACTACCTGAATTCGTCCAGGAGGAAGGAACACACACCGGGCCGTTTATTTCAACGAGGCGCTTGTCCGTCCGCGTCTACTTCTCATCGTCCACTCTCGAGTTCCCTCCCACCATTCTCAAACAGCACACACTGTGTACTAATTCGAATATTACTTGGGCAAACATTTGGCCTCTGTCGGGCTGCGCACCGCTACAGGTTCCAAGTGCTGTAGTTACATATATATATATATAATGTACATAAGTCCCGCTGCATATATACACGTACCTCGGTTAACGTGGGAATCCCATCAATGTGTCAGACGCGCGTTGAGCCCGAATTTGTGGAAACGCGGTAGGTGGACCTGGTTTTACGTCGGTGAAGAAAAAAAAGGATGTAGTCGGTAAATATTGTCTCACTCGCTGAGACGTAATGATGACTCGGAGATTTTGCTTTACGGTGGCCGATAATAATAGGTCAGTGATTTTTTAAAAAAATGAGGAAAACTAGGAGATTTACTTTTCTATCTCGTTTTCTAGAATATTCGATAAAAGTCGACACTCTCAATGTAATTAAACAATGACGAATATACGCAAATTAATAATAATAATAATAAATGTTAAGGTTATTTACCACACGAATAATGAATACTAAGAACGATACGAGAGGGAGAGGCGACCGTGCGGAAGAGCAGAAAGTATTATAAAGGAAACACGCAACGGACCTCGGTAATGGGATACATGCGAAACGAAAAGTACAAAAGTCGTACTTATACTGTGCGGTGTACACATACAACCTCTCGCGCACCCTTCTTCTCTCCTGCCAGCCTTACCTCATTCACGACCTGCAGAGAAGGGTAGATTCTCTGTAGGGTGGATCGTAGAGATAAGCACATCCTAGTGTGTACGTACCTACAACCCGGCCCGGGCTTTTCCACTGCACGTGTTATACGCCACTATGTACGTAGGTATGTATATGGGTCGAATGGGATCCCGGCTACCGCTCTCTGATGTTCTCCCTCTCTCCCTCTCTCCCTCTTTCTCTCTCTCTCTCTCTCGACGTGCGCGAGATTCTATTATCCTTCTTTTTAGTCCGCTTCTGCTTTCGGACTGTAAAAGCCAACGTACCGCGAGAGTGATTAAGAATTAAGAATCTAACGAGCGTAATAAGACGAATGATAACTGGACTTTTTTTAATGGGACACTATATATATATATGCGTGTGTTTGTATAATGAATCCCAACTTGGGACTACAGGTACATGATTTTTTTCGAGTTTATTATAAGTATACTTTCGCTTTTATTACATCAATGTTTTTATTCGTTAGTTTAATTATTAACGTAATGAAGGCTTTGCTCACCGTAAGTATATACCATTTTATAGTACGTGTGCATATACATCTCGTACTTCATCATGTGTGTGTTTGTGTGTATGCGTATCGACAAAAAATTCGTACGCATTCGTCCGCTGCGTAAACGGGTAGCGTGTTGAGGCAGACCAAGATAGGGTTTGCCCCAACACGAAGAAATAGGGGAGGTTATCGACCGGCTCGTCACTACCAACTGTCCGTGCCTTGTTAGAGCAAAACGCTGGATATCGTTCGCGTAACGTTTTCGTGTTAAAGGACATAACGTTTCACGCGTATACGTGTGAAAATGCGAGTTCGTTGAACTCGACATGGCATTGCAGTAGTCACGGCGTGGATTCTTGACCCTTTCCTTGTTTACGTTCGGCGAGTGAAATTCGGTCACTGGGCCATAGAATTTTAAATATCTTAAAGGGAATGTCCCCGTTGAATCCAACTCGTCTCACGATTTTGTAGATTCATCGCACGGTATGTGAAAGATGTACCCAGGTCGGCAAAGTGTCATAAAAATGAATTCCAATATGAACGTATAGATATTAAAAAAAAAAAATTTCTAGACAAATTATTTTGCAACACAATTCTTAATTCTGTATGCATCAGGGTCCCTCGTCGTAGAGCTTGTTTACGTTCTAGAAGTTAGAATCACTTAATGCAGTGGAAAATCGTGAGGAGAATATTCTTCAAACGTTCTCGCCAGACGAGTGAGTGGTAGGCGCCAAGTTGACGCTTAAAAAAAAATTAATTCGCACCTCGTGACTTTTGCCCCTTTTCCCGTGACCCGTGGGTTGTTAAACAGTGGTAGCGATAAATATTTCTTCATTGCGCAGAGTGTGCGTATATTTTCTTACGGAAATTGTTGAGCCGTTAACAAATTGAAGGACGACGAGGAAAAAAGTTTCATTACGCGAGTACATGCGGGTTACACGTCGTATCGTTAACACTCGGGGAAAGTCGCTAACGTTCGTCATACGTCAGTCAGTTTCCCGTGGTGGTATAACTTTTATTTGCACGTGGTCGGACGAGAAAACTCGTACGAGCCGAGGAGGTGGAAGGTAGTTAGAAGCGAGCGAGAAAGGAACAGGCCTTAATCGGTCCTGTCGGAGCTCTTGTGTCTATATGCCAGTACCCGCAGGAGTGCCCGGGAGAGGGCCCAAATTAGATGGGCAGTAGTCAGGAAGGTCCGAAGGTAAACAGCGATTCTCGGTTGAGGATAGCGGGGTGATATATCTCCGAGACCGGCAACGCTTTCGTGCGCTCACTCAAAGTACGAACATGTTAAACGAGAAATCGATCTAGCGATCTTTCCCACGTGCCGACACGTACACATCGCGAGATTTTTTTTCTCTCATTCTTCTCACGGCCATCGCTAACTGTCCCTTTGAAGGTTTTAACCTTCGGTCAAAACGTTCGACAAAACTTTTCAATGAATCTCGTCCCGATCCAACTCTCTTCGCTATCGTTAAATAATCACACCGTTCGATCTGATATTTTCATCGACCAATTAATCACAAACTCAATAATCGATCGAGACATTAATTATAATTGAATAAAATCGATGACAGATTGAAAATTACGAAATGTTTCTCAATTACCCAAGTTGGATTAAGTTAAACTTAAATTTCGTTGAGTTATCAGGCTCTTGATTGAAACGGGAGGAAGAAAGACAGACGGATAAAGAGAGAGAGAGAGAGAGAGAGAGAGAGAGAGAGAGAGAGAGAGAGAGAGAGAGAAGGTGATTCAATAACGTGAAAGGTGCCCGACTTCTCTTGTCTCGCTCGTTGAGAGGCCACCGGAACTGTCGGTACATCAGTTCGAGCCTGATACGATGGAATGGGAGGAAGAGGCAGTGTTGGAAGGGGAGGGGCGAGGAGGAGGCAGCGGACGGGGGATAAATGTAGGACTTTGCAAGACAGCCTCGAGGCTTCGGGCAAACTAACGCTCTAACCTCGTCAGAGGATCGTGAATACATAGTATATATGTCGATACGTTGTACGTCATTATCCTGGCGGGGTTCGTCTATTACGGCACGCCTGGGTTGCCTTCCGGCCTTCAATTTGCACCTAAGCGAGCTCGCTCTCGCGTACAACTCGGGACACACACACACCCACACAGAGCTTCGGCAAACTTGCATTCCGAGGGCTTGGACAACTCAGACAGGCAATGTGCCGCCTCCGGGTTGTGAAAACCACGTGGAGTTCTCCTTCTCTCTCTCTCGCTCTTTCTTTACTCTATCTCTCTCTCTCTCTCGCACGGTTGGGGTTCGGAGATCGCACTCTATTCTTGTCTAACTGGCTTAGACGAGATAGAATTTTCGTGCAAGTGAAACGACCTAGGTGCACATGGGTGAAATCTTCGACAACGTAGTTGCGGTCATCGTCGCGCTTTGTACGCAAGAACAACGTGTGAGCGAGGTCTTACGGGGCCGTTACATTTGCATACTTGGCTCAATCCAAATATACGTAATGTTTACCATCGATGTAACACGTTTCGTCGATAAACAAAGTGTTTGCATTTCGAGTTCGCTCGGTCAAATGAATTTTTTTATTTACCCGAAACTAAATATCTCATAATTAGCTAATTATCGTTCGACTCTAATCAGCCTCATTATATCCTCCTTCCCGTTTGCGAAATACAGAGTTGCCAAATATTCTCCGCAAATATTTGAACGATCCGACCCCGTAGCGAGTCGAGGTCCCTTTTAACTCGACCGTTCGGCATTTGATTCTGTCTGTTTGTCCTGCTAATCCCCGCCAAACGCGTGAAATGATTTGAATGGAATTTGACGGAAATTGAACTTTAACCCCGCGGATAGGTGGGAAGGAAAATTTCATTTAGACGATAATTAACAAAAGAATTAATAAGATTTAACGTCGATATATAAAAATTACAAAATTACAAGGTGGATGTCAATAACAATGTAGAAATTTAATGGAGTAATATTGATATTTAATACAAAGCGAATAATCGTTAAAATATGTTCTTTTCGTTTATTCTGCGATAATAGTTCGAGGAAAAGAGACAGATAGAGTGACCGCTACTCGTATCCACGGTTTGTTATTTCCACGGAAAAATAGATATATTGGCTTGGAGGCACGGTTTAATTTTTTTTTAATTCCCGAACCCATCTTTTTTATCATTTGGCATGTCAAAGAAGACTTCTGAGACGCGGCGCGCAACTTTTGGAAATTAACGATCACCCTAATATATATATATATATGTAAAGAGAGAAAGAGAGAGAGAGAGAGAGAGAGAGAGAGAGAGAGAGAGAGAGAGAGAAAGAAAGAGTGAGAGAAGTGTATCGGACGGTGTGGTCCTCGAGTGCGCGCGACGAGGTGTGTGGGCACTGAAGAGCTGCGACCCCCGCCGAGTCCGACGCGGTCTGATCCGCGAAAGGGTCGGAGAGGGGCAAACGAGGGAGGGGCGGGGAGGGGCGGGAAGGAGCGGAGTGGGCCTCACACGCGGGAAGCCGAGGATCGGGCTGCGAGAAACTGCCCCGGGGCCCCGACGCGCGAGTCTCGACGCCAGCCGGAGGTCTCAATCTCACGGCTGCATGCCACTCGGGACCCACTGACTCGCTGCCTATGCTGCTGTTTCTCGTCTCTGGTCCCTTCTATCGTTCGCTGTTTATTTTCTTTTTTCTCCCTCTCTCTCTCTCTCTCACTCTCTTCTCTTTCTCCCGTTCTTTTTATCTCTGCCTTCTTCGTAATATACTTACGCGCGCCCACCAGCCCATCGTCCTATCCGCCGACTTACCGTCATGATTAATCGGCACCGCCTACTTATCGTGTCGAGACTTACGTTAGACGCTCTCCTTTGGGGCTCCCATCGATTCTCCCCAGGACCATGTTCGAAAGTTTACAAGAGACCCCCGAGATGATCACGCGGGCTCACGGCCCATATCGCCCGGGAGACGTTATATATACGCATCCTTCGGACTCGAGAGATTCACCAAGCGTTTATACGCGTAGGTATATACGCGCGCGCGCGTTGCTCCTTCGAAACGTGAACATTTATATTATATACTCCGTGCCGAGATATATGTAGGTATACAAGGATATAATCGACGACGATGATGATATGCATTCGGCATTATGGCCCTTTTGATCGTTGACAAAGGAATATCTCCGGTCCGTATTAATAAAGCCATTATATTACTTTTATCCTTGGGGTCTCGACTCGCGTTAGCTGGCAATTATTCATCTCGCGTCGGCCACTTTTTCAACGTACGACGATTGATTAATAACAACGACAAACTTTTATATTTCCATGGGACTTTCTCGAGGGACCGATTCGAAGATAAAAAAACAAACGACATGATTTTTGTGCCAAGATCGTTATGGGCGATCGTAGCTTTCAAACATTACAATACTGTGATGCTTTATTAATTGACGTTAAATCGAGTCGACTTCGATTAATTTGCTCTTTCATAAATCTCGAACGATCGATTAATCGCGAGAGCGCCAATGAGGCAATTCAATCGATA
This sequence comes from Netelia inedita, assembly GCA_964017225.1. NCBI lineage: Eukaryota > Metazoa > Arthropoda > Insecta > Hymenoptera > Ichneumonidae > Netelia > Netelia inedita. The sequence continues at coordinate 7,185,024 of OZ024920.1, read as the reverse complement.
AACGCAATCATTCTCACGACAATTAATCCCTCTTGCCGTTTTCATCCTTTCGTGAAAATATGCCCGTCGTACATTCGGATAGAAATATCCTTCGCGTTTATTGCCGCAGTTTATTACGTTCCACACCCGTTTATATAAGTATCCATGTGTACGTTAATCGTGGTTGTCGAGGGTGTTCATGAGAGGTTTATGTCTTGAACGGAGTGTACGAGCCCCGGGAAGAGTAGGGAGGGAGAGAGAGTGCACATATCTTCCGGTGGAATAAATATCAGAAACAGGATGTTCGCGCAGGAATTGCTTTCACCGCCGAAATCCCGGCAGGAGAGACTTTGGAATCATTAATCACCGGTTGCGGTTCGAAGATGTATGCGTGGTTGTTTCTACTGTGAAAATCCAGGAAACATATTCCGGCGAGATTCCTGAAACTTCCATCTTGGGAGGGAGGGCTTGTTCGTTTGAGACGCCGAGGAAAGTGAGGAAGAGTAGGAGTGCGAGGGGGGGGGGCGGCGGGAGGCGAGGGTCTCGCTTCTACTATACCGGCCATACAAATCGATAGGACAGAGTGAATGATGCAAGAAGCGAATCGTGCTCAGCATTCGTCGATCGTCCATTCAAATTCATTCGCTACGTACATCGACAACGTGTAACATTGGACTCGAATCGATTCCATTTCATTTCCCCTCTGAACGAGTCCTCGACTCTCGCGCTATTTAATTTTCGTATTATCGCACAAGTGCGGGTTTCGAGAAAATCCTTGAATTTATCAATAACCGAGTTATGAGGAAATGATATTGCAAAAAGCAGGACCACGCTCGCGATATTCTCACTTTATACGCGACTATTCGGTTGCTTACGACATTCTCGACAGTACCTACGTAAGGGAGAGAGAGAGAGAGAGAGAGAGGAAAAAAACGTTTTATTATACATAAAGTAGAAAAAGAATATGAGATGAGAAAAGAACAGTGGAGAAACTCCGGTGAGACGTAAGGAGGAGAGAAAGCGAGTAAGATTACACCCGACTTTATAACCTTCCCACGGGGTAAATAACTCATCCCCCTCTAACTGATTTCGCGCCGGCGCCAACGTCCTTTACGAGTTTGGCCCGCCATGACGAGCTATAGCGACGCGACGTCGCGGGACGTTCGTCTCGGGCTTGGTTATACACACTTTCGTCATCTTCTCTCTGTCTGTTTGTCTCTTTCTCTCACTCTTCCTCTTACTCTCGCTCACCCTGCTTTAAGGAAACGAGACGTAAAAGAGAGTAGAGTAGGGTATCTTGCGTATATACGCGTTCCCGTCCTCGAGCAAAGGGTGAGAGATGAAGATACAGAATAAAAGAGGGGTCAAGCAAGACGGCGACGGCACCACAGTCGTACAGAGCAAAAGGGCTGCGAAGCTTTCGAAGTCACGTTGTCGTAGAAAAGGGGTTGGTGTTTTTTATCCCACTTCCGCGTTACACACCCTTATCTCTCGTTCCGAGACTCTCTTACTTCGCTCCATAGTGCCCACGCGCCCGCAGACCTTTTGCCGAAGTAATAGAAGTTGTTTGCGAGTGTCTCGTTCCGCTGTCTACGTATTTTTATTCTCTTTTCTTTCCACTCCCCTTCTCCTTCTCTCCACCCGCTTTCATCCCTCGGCCATTTTCTCTTTCTACCAGGCGGATGGGCGCCAGCCGTAAAAAAAAAAGAAACCATGAATTCGCCAAAGAGCCTGTAAAGCGTACGACGACGTCTATTCATGACGGGGGCTCCTTCACGGTTCCTCAAAGTACCATTATACGGTTTCGCATAGTGACTTATCCCGTAATTTATTTTCCAGTAATTATATCACCGAAATGGCCCAGACTTTGAGCGACACCCACTGTTCGAGCGGTTTTATTTTATCTTCGTGTATCTCGGATAGGTTCGTGCGGAAAATAGGTCGAAACTCTACGTGTTTTCTTGAAAACGATCGAATGCTCGTCGGTTCGTCTTTCGGGGTTACACCTTTGCAGTTTTTTTCCCGCGACGACGTGATCACCGACTCGTCCCTCAATTTCGATGATGGAACTATCGAGTTACCTGATTTATCACATCGTATTGCAGGATCGATCCAATTTGGTTCTGTCCAGTTTGTCTGTAACACGAGGCGAGAGGATGCGCGATTACACACGATGTAGATGGAGCAGCCGCTAACCAGGGTGTGCCCCGCCACACTCTGGTTGACGGGATAACGACTTCTTCGACTCCCGGAGAAGGATAATTGACGCCTGCAAGCTATCTCGTCTCTCTTTCTCTATGTCTCTTCCTCTCAGTCTCACTGTCGCTCTCTCCCTCTCTCTCTTTCTCTCACTCTCTCTATATATACATATAGTAGGTATGAGTTCACTGATTGGAAGTCGTTCGTCGCGTGTACGTGTTCCGCGCCCTCGGACGATTCAACGAACGGATGCGACGACGACATTGTTATATACGTACGAGATCGAATGGGACGGGTCGGGTTATCTCTTAGGCTCGAGAACTCAATTTTTTTTTCACCGCGGTGAAGCTAGTCTTACGTCAAGACGAGAGAAATGTAAAAAATAGAACAGACCGTAAGAGGAACGAGGGTAAGTTTTTAAATGAATAGATGATAGAATATACTTACGTTGAATATTACGCGAAGATGGGTGGAGACTGCGCGAAGAGTAATGCACCAAGTAACGCAAGTTGAAGCGCGGAAAGATACTCCGGGGAGTCGGTAATGCTATTATTCGGATATTGTTGGAAAACGCGAACGAATTGGAAGAAAACCCTCGAAGAACAAGTGTACGTATAGTTGAACGGGGCAGTATGGTCGAACCGTGTGCTATGTAGCTTTGGAATATGGACTGGGAAGATAGTCGAACGGAGGAATTGGGTAATACCAACAGGGTTCGAAAGTATAAGACGAAAGAAAGAGAGGTAGACCGAGGAACTGTGTTGTCTGTTGATCTTACACACGGGAGAACACGAGCATTTCGCAAAGTCGAATTCTCCCTCTCGTCGGCTTTCGATGCAAGCCCTTCGGATGTCCCGCGAGAGGGTGCGCGCAAGGGTTGGTAGGCAGAAAGAAAAACGGAAGAGAACTGCACAACGGAGAATTACGAAAGTGTGCGTATGCTTGTGTGTACGTAAGAGATAGAGATATATATATATAGAGAGAGAGAGAGGGGAGGATTCTTCAAGACAGAACACATTCGAGCTTTTCTAAGCGAAAAAGCTCACTCTCACGGATAAAAACGTGTATATCGGTCGGACGCCTCCCACGGGTCACTCCCGATAAATAAATGATGTCTTCTGCCACTCGGCAACGCCGGGACTGCTTTTCTCACATTTTTCCCGTACCAATGCTCTTGGATGTTTTTTTTCTCGCTAGTCGTAGAGAGGAGATACTATTACATTTTTCATAGCATGCATTATGCAGCTTTGTGTACAACATTGTTTTTTCTCTTTCTATATATTTGAACGCAATGTTTTTTTTCTTTTTCATTCTGTTTCATCACCCATTATCGTCGAACGACAATTTTTAATTCAAACATTCGCATAAAAATGTTAATAATTTATAATCTTTTCAAATAATTTTTAATTCGTTGTTATAAATATTCATTTTTAATAATCACATATGATTGTTAATATATTTACGTAATTGTTTATACTTAATTATTATCAGAATTTTCATAAGTAGAATGACGATGAAAAATCACTACATTTTTTATATGGCATCACGTCCGTGAATAGCGCGACCGTGTGTTTTATAAATTTTCCAAATCTGCCCGATTACGTGACGAGCTCTTCGGAATACGCGTGTCTACGTCGTTATAATCATTTGGAGATTTTTCATGCCCGTAGTACATCGAGCGTTAAGCTCGAACGTGATGGGAATCGACGATATAATCGTGAGAGACGATTCATCGAACCCTCTCTCGAAAATGAATAAAATAGTCCGTCATCGTATTGACACGAATTGGCAGCAAATGGTACCTGCATTTTCTGCGCTGGACTGCGTATGTAGTTGCTTTGTGCCCTCATCGATATCCAGTATGTTCGCGTCCCTCGTCAATATCGCTCTCGCTTTGCGGCGTTTTGAATTTCCGAATCATTTAATCGTCGACAATTTGGGCACAGATATGAAAGTAAAATAACATATGTACGTGCGTCGTCCCAATCAATCGATACGAGTGACGTGGCTATTTGATAATTTTGTTAATGATTGATCATTTTATCTCGTACGCATTTGGGAGGAATTTTCAGGGCATATAGAAATAATTCACGCACGCTCAAAATCATAACGAAGATAGCGGGGGATTTTCAGCAATAAGTCCCGATTAGGGATTTGAAAATATCGTATTTTATTCAATCTGATCGGCGATATCGATGATTTTAGCATTTGATTTTTTATTCCAGTATTGCGAATTAAAATTTTCATTTTGAACACCTTTTTCAAAATGTAACGAGATCGATCTAGAGCGAGATTTTCTAGCGTTTACATGAAAAGTACGTCATAGCAATTATTTTTTGTTAATGTAATATATTTTGTATTTATTTCATTATTTATTTAATACATGATTACTCGTAAATTCAAGTCGACATCGGTTTGTTTAATTTTGTCTGTGTAACCATAATTTATTTTTAGAACTCCCATTCATCCATCTTGTGGTTTAGCTGATGCTCGATGATTCTCCCTGATTCTCCCGACCAGGTTAAGATTTCTATTGCAATCGGATTTGGGCACTCACGCTTGTCGTAGTCGCACCACGGTGAGCTGTTGAGTAGTAAATTAATATAATTAAATTACGCATTTTGTTCGATTATCAGTGCGTCTCTATTTAAAATCTATTTACAAATAAAACCCCATGTATTTTCGACCGGATATGGAAAAGATACTCGCTAGTTCCATGCTGCCATCAAAGGGGTAACTGTGCACTCTACACGTACAGAGCACTTTGCATAATACCTACGATAGATCGCGTAACGAAGCTGAATAACTTGTACGTTCCGAAAACTCCAATATTCCGTTTACCGTTTGAGTAATCGGAATAGCATCCCTTGAAGTTAACGTATACGTTAGTGTAGCGGGGGTTAAATTTCGAAAGGACGAAATACGAGTGTCTTGGTGCGATAACGACCGGCTAACTTTGTAACCGTGTAAAAATAATAAAGCCGAAGCACGGCTTATTGAACAAAGTAACATTTAACCGTTAAACCACCCCCTTTCCACCCTTTCACGCAGACCGAGGGTAGAAAGTTTCAATTTTTTGCCACAATTTTTTTTCCGTGATAAACAACAGCCTTTTTCTCGTATCGTGTGAAATGAACGAGTCTCACTCTCGATCCGTTCGTTTTTTTTGTTTGCCATTACTCATTGCCGAGCGTGAGCGACGTTGAATTTATGAAAAATTAATTGCCTCTTTTTCCTTCTCCACGAAGGAGACAACTTCTCGCAACGATATGGGTCGAGGACGACGAATCGTTTTTTTTACCGACTCGTGAACTGAATATAATTTCGGAGTCTAGGAATTTTTTCGCCCGAGCGCTTGCGACGATGGGAGTACGATTCGCCCCTCGCGAGCTCGCGCACATCCGTACATTGGCTGAAACCTGGTAACCCGCTCTTTCTCACCCTTCTCTCACCCTCTCTCTTTCCCTCGCTCTCGCACACATACTTTCGTGGATACATCCTTCTCATTTTCCCCGAAGATTTATCACCCTTGAGAGGAAGGAGCAAGAGAGAGAAAGATAGAGAGAGTAAGAGTGAGAAGAACTCGCGCTATATCCGAATGTGAATGACGTCGACAGGCGGCTTATCGAAATTTTTCCGCGAGCCACCGGCGTCTCCCCGAGCCAGAAGGGAAGGAACGTTGCCGCGTTATAAAACTCTCCATTGGGGGAATATATATATATATACATATATACAGGTAGTACGGTATGCTCGTCGGGTCGATAAAAGCGGCCCCGGAAAATATTAAACGAGCCAGGTCGGGAGCGCGGTATTCCCGCCGGATAGACTCATTCTTCTCAGCATTCGCGCATCATCACCGTCTCACTCTCTCTCTCTCTTCTTCTATCGCAGCACTTCGCCGCAGCGTTCAACCGGGATTTATAAACGAACTTCTTTTCATTTTATTTCAACTCCCATTGCATGCCTTCGCGACTGATTAATCCCTCGATTCGACGTAAAATAAATAATAGAATGAGACAAAATGAAAAAAAGCCTATTAGCAAATACACGTTCTGCGAGGTACAAATTTAGTTGCAAAGTACCTGTATGCTAACAAACCGATAAACAATTCGTCAACAGAGAGAATAAGAGAGAGCGAGAGAGAGACAGAGAGACAGAGTGAGAGCGTCAGGAATAGGGGGAAGCTTCGTGCTGCAAATTGTAACAACACCAGCACGTATCTCGTTTATTCATTCGATTCCCATCAGCAGTTCATTCGATTCGATTCAATTGCAACTCTGACTCCATCCCCCTTCCGCCTCGCCCCTTCCTACCCGCCGTGTTCCAATCCGACCCCCGTCTGCACCGCGTGACGAAACTTTGCCTCGATTTAATTGCGCACGGACAAACAAGGTACAGGAGATAGAACGCTCTATCCCCCTATATATAACATATACCTAATGTATATAGAGAATAAAGAGAGAGAGAGAGAGAGAGAGAGGGGGCAATTGTGTATGTGACGTATTATAACAGTCGTGATGTTACAGTGATTTTTGTACGCCATTAGTGGAATCCGATTTAGCCTAGAGAGGCATGACGACAGATTAACGATCGCCTTATTAATTTACATCTGCAAGTGAGAGAGTGAGAGAGAGAGAGAGAGAAATGGGAACAGAAAGGAACAGACGAGAAAGGGTTATGCGCCGTAGGGGGATGGTTCGATGATCGTGATGGGATGTACGTATAGTACTTGGTGATATCTATATATACATATATATATATATATATACATATATATGAATGTGTTCACGCATGCGAGAGTATGGGTATACGGCGAATTCGGACGACCGGTTTCGTTGTGGCCATAAATCCGGTTGTGCTATGGCAGTGGTTGTATGCCGCTAGCCTCGCTCTCGCGAAGCGGCTCACCAACCCTTATCGCAAGAGAGAGAGAGTGTGTGAGTGAGAGAGAGAGAGAGAGACAGAGGAGAGAGAGAGAGAGAGAGAGAGCACCGCGCTACCCACTGCCATCGGGGTGATGCTGCGAGCGGGGTTGGTTGGAAGGGGTAGGGGCGAGGGGGAACGCGGGCGCTACTCGGTACGTCGGTACAGATCGATATCTCGCATGGCTGACCCAGAGGGTTAACTAGGCAATCAGCGATAGTTCCTCGATACCCCCGGCGCGACAGGGTTTTCGTAGGCGGACCGGCGAATGGCGGGGCCTCGAGTGGATGGGGTGTGGATCGGTGCACTAGGAGAATCGTTGCTGGTCGCGTGAATGGTGCCGGCAAGCAAGCGACCGATGCTATATGTGTATATGTGTGTATATATATATATATACATAACATATATATGTAACATCAGTAGAAGAGGGAAAGGGGCTAACTTAATTAAGGGTTGTTCTACGACTGGCGATGTCGGTGGGGATCGACTCGAGTTCGCACTGTGGTGGCTTATTCGCATCCGCAACCCCGCGATTCTACCGAACCATCGTTTCTCTCTCTCTCTCTCTCGCTCTCACTCACTCGCTCAATCTTTCCCTCTCACCCCGTTGTGTATAGGCTGCAATCGTGACCCGCAAACGTGAAGTTACGGGTGTTGCGCATGGACGCTTCGGGTTCGCGTTAACAACACCGCGCATTGGCTAACTAGGAAGCGTTTCGAAAACGCAAGTAGAAACCTCGATATGTACACCGTTGTATTGCGGTCCGTAGCCTAGTGGTATTCTCCCTCCCTCCCTCTCTCTCTCTCTCTCTCTCTCTCTCTCTCACGCTCTCCCTTTCTCTCACTTGCTCTCTCTCTCTCTCTCTCTCTCTCTCTCTCTCTCTCTCTCTCCTCACGTGCTGTTTTTAGGTTGAGTCGTGCTGTGGAGTTTTCGTATATATGCCTTTTGTAAATATAGGTATTAGTACACGAAAACGGAGTAACGAGAACGCGACCGAACGCTGTATTAACGACAGGGGACAGTGAAAACGGGAACGATCGGTCGTGGCGATTTTTGCACTCGGAACTCTCGTCGGTCGACATTAATAACTATTCCCAATATATCCGAGATTCGTTGAATCTGGGATATTTTCACCCTTGGACCACCGGATTGTCGACATCCAAACGAAATCGTCGAAATGATTTATTTCGATTACAATAATTATGAACCGAAATAAATTTCCATTGAAACGATTCGTAAATGATAAATCTGAAATAAATCATGAATTACGAATCAATTGAAAATGAGTGTTGACAGAAAAAATAATAATAGGTTTTCCTGTTTGCAGTAATTTCTTTAAATTATTAATTTTTTTTTATTTATTAACGATGTGCATTACGCGATGAAACTGTAGGGAGAAGTAGACGGACGAATTTTCATTTTTCACAAATGTACGGTCTCGTTCACAATTGTTTTCACGTGTATGAGTAACAGACACAAGTGAGTATACGCGTGTCTTCGAGTGTCCGGATAGATCCAACGCTGTGGCTCCGGGATGTGTACATCGGTGACTGGGTATGTGTCATTCTGTACGAGAGAGGGTGGCATCGGTGTGCACCTCGAGCACGGCGCTTAATCACCCGGTCGGTATATAAAGGGTGAGTCGCACGGGGATTTGCATAATTGCAGGAAACACGGAGTGGGCTGGTGCGAGAGAGGGCATCCACGTACTCGAGCGACTCGTCTATTTCGATCCGCGCGCCTCGCTCTATGGATCAACGATAATATATGTCTCTGATCTATACGTACGTATATAGACAGGCTGAAGGTTTGGTAATATGTCCCGAAAATGGACAGACGAACGTACGATCGAATAACGCTTGAGAATAATTTTCTAAAAACTATTTTCTCTCGAATTTTATTGATCGTAAAACTTTATTGATAAAATATTTGCATCGATAATATACAATTTTGGTGTACGATAGTAGCGAACAAGAACGATAGTGGTAGAGTATGTGTTATATCATAAATTACGAAGTCTCGATGGAGAAATTTCATCGACGTTCTCAATTTCACCAAGTTTCCCGTCTCGATATCGCAAAATATAGGATATCACGTTCCATCAAGACGTGGTCCGTCTTTGAAGACTCCTTAGCGTTGGCTGATAGAGTTTGGACTTAGTTACGCCACGGCGAAACGCTACGAGGATGTGAATTACTGAAACTCGGAAATTCGGGGTGGAAAATAAGAAGACGAGAGAGGATCGTTGGGTTTGAATAAATTGAAAACCCTCGAACAAAGGACAACCTCGTCAAAAAACTTTTATCGAACGACTCATTATGTATGCACGAGCGATTGAAGTGATTTACGATCGTTTATTTTTCATCATGAACAAAAGCACCGATAATAATAATCGTATTAAATAATAACGATAAACTTGTTTGATCTGAAAATGCCATTATTTCAATTTGTTTTTTATTAAGGCTAAAACTATTATTCGTCACAATAACATTGTTATAAAACAATCATATTTTCGTTTGTCTCGACGATTATAAACGAGAAAGGTGAAATTATTCGATTAACTCGTGAGAAATTCATCGTCTGGCTACCAAAACACTTAAGAATCGAACTCTAGTTACCTCAACGAGGGATAACCTAACCGTAATTAGACTTATGCAATTTTCTCCGCAGTAATGTCTAGCCTGCTATACCACCCTCGTGCCTCTCGCAAAGAATTGTAAGAAAACCCACGCTAGAATTAACGGCGTCGCGTCAAACAGGGATCGGAGTGAGATGGTGGTGTGGGTGGGGGTAAGGGGGTAGCCGATAATTGGTTCTAGTATCAAAGTGGGTCGATACACAATTACCGAGTAATTAGAGTACCAATTAAGACGCTGGCTTCGACTCTTTTCACGCGGCTCCCCGTACTATCCGGGTGCACGCAAAACCAGCATGAAACATATATTTTATACAAATATATATCTATATGTATATAGAAGTTGATATGATGAACGCGTTCGCTCTCATGCGGCACGGTAGAAAGAGGGTGGCCGCGAGAGCGAAAAGAGGGTGAGAGAACTGGCGCGCGAACGTTAAACTTTGTGCACACACCGGGGGTGCATATAGACGGCTGAAAAGTTGGACTCGCCGAAAATTGAAGTTCGCCGCGGGGATGCTTTTCTCTTTCTCGCGTTCGCCTCGTCGATTTTCATTCGCAAACCACCGAAAGTGTATGCCGCTCGGAGCTTTTTGGGAACGGAACAACGTATCGACCTCTCGTACCTCGCTTGTACAAAGAAGCGTACGGGTACGATATTTTGTCACGGATGATATCTACGTATACATTTTTTAACTCCGCTCGTTGGATAGAGAATGAACAAAATTTAACAATTTTCCTCTCCTAACTGCGTACTCGTACGAGCGAGTTTCGTTAATATTCGTGTTTATTTTTTTGCGTTTTTTCTTTTCTTTTTTGTAATTTCACGGCGCGTACAACTTTGTGACGAGTTTCAAATTGAACTCGTTGACTGTAATGAATTTTTATCATGTCGATCGTTAAAAGGGAAAGTCGTTTGGTATAATTATTCCACTGATCACCCCCCGGAGTGATCATAAACATTTATGACATTTTTGCAGTTGATTGTGCATTGTTCTTTTTATGGAACATTCTCATATATTTCCATCGAAGCGAGTGACATGAAAATGACACGGTTCATCGATCGCGATTTCGGCTCGGTACCCAACAAAAAATCGAGGCTCCCGGCGTACACGGACTATTAATTACTGGTACGAAATTTGCGGGAAACCTCGGCGCTGATTCACTCCCTCGTGGTGTCCGATTGTCGCAAACAATTTGAAATGGATTTCGTAGGGCGGTGTCGGGTTCAATCAGCGTATACACCGGTAAACGCTGTGTTTCCTCATTCTCTCTCCCCCTCTCCCTTTTTCACCCCCTCTCTCTCTTTCTCTCTCCTCAATCGCTACAACGTCGAGCGGGAACATATAATCCCCCCCGATGTATTTATCGCTCTAATGCCCTCGGGGACCGACCAACATACAACATTGCCACATTAAAAAACAAACAAATAATAACAAATAAAAAATTCATATTAAATTGAAGAAAATACTTGAGTTCCGGACGATGCGAGGGGGTTGGGGTTTGTTACGAGAGAAGGTGATTATACGTTTTACTCGCATAAACGTGAACGAGCCTATATATATGTATACAGGAGGATGCACCGCCGTTTTGTTAAGCCGTAAGCGGATAGAACCCTCTGAGAGCTGTTCATTAAACGGAGTAATTAATATTGAAAATAACCACCGGACGCGGCTTCTCTCGTTATGCGTGTAAGCGATGTATGCGAAGCATGGCACCGTTGCGAATATTATTAAGTAGCACGTATAGGGTTACACAATCCTCAACCACTTACACGTACAGCCCAACCTTGCGAATTTTTCTACCCTCTTCCTCTCTCTGAATGTCTCTCGAGTCACGTAGGCTCGTGCCGACCTAAATTATAATGAATAATGCAGATGACAATCGTACGGTAAAACAGCCAAGAGCTAGCATGTATATACACGAGGGGAACATAATAAAACGGATATTTGGAACGTTGGTATAGCACCGGAGATTTTCACTTGACGTAATTTTATGGATATCGTTAAAAGCTCGTAAGAGAAAGAAAGAGTGATAGAGGGCTCGCGCTAAACTCTGGTAACACCGCGCCCGGAACACGCTGAACACATTTGAGGGCTCGTTCATTATGATATATTGTTATACTCGGGCGCTCGAGTTTTCAAGCGTGCGTAATACGGCTTTCCTCCAACGCGTTATAAAGTCTTGTTTTGCCTTACGGGCGAGAATAAAGTTCGAGGAACGTAACGCGTCGTTCGGGTTTCGTATTTTAATCGTGATTTTCCGATCGAATATGAAACTTATCAAACGTCTCGATGCGATTAAATTATTCGCGCTTACGTTTGATCTTACGTCGATACAAATTTTATGGCGACAAAATATAACATTGATTACAAAATCAGTATTAATTAAATTTACAATGTGAATAAACAAAAATAATCGTTTGGATTTTCACGATGAACTTTTCATCGTTCGATCACAAAATCACGATGGATAATTTTTTTTTTTCTAATTCTATTTTCGTTCCCAGTATTTCGAGTATTTTATTTTATATTTATTTTTCGCGCGATATTTATACCACACTCGTCTAATCCCTCCATCACGTCAAAATCCGCGCGCGTTCCATATCATATCTATAAATATATATCTCCGGCAATTCCGTCCTGTATATATTCGCAAACCGATAGCTCTCGGTCGGTTGGCGGTGCCGATCGACCTGACTCGCAATTATCGCTTGCTAACCGCACGCGCGATTTCGGCCGTTTGCTATTTATTCATCTCGCGGGCGGCCCGGTCTCGCCGGTCCGTGCCATCCCCATCTCTCATCTATACGCAGTGTGCTCGGGCCTGCATATTGCACGACATAGTGCAAACAATGACTGTGCAAATACACACACGGGACTGCACGTCAGCGAACGGTGAGGGTGAATACGACCTATCTCTCTCTCCCTCTTCCTTCTCACTCACACACACACTCTCTCTCTCACCCTCTCTCTCACACCCTTTCTCTCATTCGTGTTCTCCGGTACTCCTCTTTCCTATGTCCCACCGGCGCAAAACTGCTGCGAGGTTCGCGCTCAACGACGAATTTGCCAACGTACTGCCGGCGTGTCGTGGGTACATATAGAATTTCGGGTGTATTTATAATAGAGTCAGGGTTCGGTGAGGACGGGTGAGAGGGGTAGCGTATTCCTGGCGAGTATCAACACAGCACACCTTTCGTGCAGAAGAGTCATCGTCGAGCTTCGACGACGATCACTCAGATACACACACACACCCGCAGCAAAATACGCTTCTGGTCTTCATTAGAGTACTGGGCACTAACCGCAGATCTAGGATAAATACGTCCAACCGAGCAATGAAGATTGGAGGCGATTGACAAATACGAAAGTGGAAGCAAGTCGAGTTTCCCACCGACTGATTGAAGATACTTTCTTTTTATCGGTATTATAACGATGAAGGATATTCGACATTGACTATATATAAGTGTAATAAATTTTCTCTTTAACTGAACTCTCGGTGGCTGTCTCTATTTACTACCGACCCAAGGGAATGAAACGCGCCCGCAATCATAGACTGAGAAAGACAAGAGAGGTCGGGAGGGAGAGCACCTCCGGTGAGAATCGACATAAAAGAGGGTTGTAAAAAAATCGTTCGATTTCCCTTGGAAGGACTTGCTCTTCCGCAAGGCTTCCTTTCACCCATCTCTCTCTCTCTCTTTCTCTCCCTCTAGTTCGTTGCGTCTCCTCGATCTTCTCGCTCAATTCGACTTGTTTGCATCGACAAAACCATCGGGAGAATAATGATAAAAATTTATCGCGGATTGATAGCAACGAGATGACGAAGTTTCCCGATATACTTCACACCGCTTTTCTGTTCACGATATTCCAATGTAAAAGATAGGAAAACTCGCTGAATTACTACGGGGAATATGTCTATTATTATGAGAATCCATGCGTCGACATCCACGTCCGGGAATCGCGATGATAGAAAGTCGAGAATCATTCCTTAATTCCGAGTCAGAATTAGAGGGAATTTTCCGTAGGATGTAATGTCAATCTTGCCAATGAAATTCCCGAGAGATTTTCCTTTTTCTTCGTACGGTAAACTAACCCCGTCCATAACGAAACGCATCCACCCCTCTGGGACGTTTCAATCAAATATCCGCGCGACTCTTTTCAGCAATTTATTATTCGCTATCAAGACACGATACTCCGTTTGTTACAACGGCACCTGCCCCGCTCGTGAAATACAAATTCCGATCAAAATCCTTCGTTCTCCGCGCGAACGAAATCGACGCGCCGGCAACATACGTTACGGATATCTGTAGCGATGTACGATAGCGCGCACGAGCCACACGTGGGACTGGCAGTATTCTCGAGTAATCCTCGCGTGATTCGGAAACCCAGGGAATTCACTATACTGTAATATCTCTAATATACATAAATATATACATATTCGCTGTAGGTATATTACAGACGTAAATAGCTTTTGCGGCGAACGTACGAATCGTCGACGTCGTTCTCACGCCAGATTTAGACACCCTCTGTAACGCCTGTGATATCCATTAGTGAAATTTGACGCGTTATAACAAAGTGGCGCCCGACACGATTTGCCCATAGATTTGACAACAGTACCAAAAAACAATTACTCAAGATTGTTTTATGAAACATTGACGCTAAATTGACTTTTCATTTCAACGACTTAGTGTCAGTCGCGCGGGGTCGATGGGGTGGAGGGGGAGGGGGAGGGAGACGTTGGTCGTAAGCATTGAGTCACAATTTCAACTTCGTTCGGGATTGTAACTAAGGATGAAGAAAAAAAGAGCACAGGAAGGGAAGAAGAAGAAGAAGAAAGGAGAAAAGGTATAGAAAGGCAGGCTGAAAAGTGGTAAGAGGAAAAACGCAAGGGTGGAAATGATATCTCTCTTTCTCATGGGGTATAGAGCGGGTACGAAGAAAATACGGGAACGTACTGCCCTCGTGACTCTCCCTCCCTCTCTCTCTCTCTCTCTCTCTCTCTCTCTTCCGTGGCTGAGGGGGAAAGGGGATAACGCGATGTTAAATCTTCGGCACACCAACGGGGACGAAGAAACGTCGTCCGGCAGACCGAAACCAAGAACGAAGCTCGGCGTACTCTTCTTCTTTTACTTGCCTCTCTCTCTCTCTCTCTTGCTCACTCTCGGCGTAAAGTTACGAGTTTGGCGAAAGAAGACATCGACCGACGAGAAGTTGAGGAGCGAATGTAAGACCCAAAGAAAGAAAAGAACAAAAAAAGAAACCGAATAGGGCAGCACACGGAAAAGTGGAAGCGCAGTGGCGAGGAACAGGAGAAACAGCCGGAGTAACACAAGAGAGCATGGACAAGAAGATGGTAGAGAAAAGGACGAGGAGAACGAGAGAAAGGAGAAGAACAAAAATACGAGAACACGGCGCAAGAGCGGGAAGTAAGTGACGACGACCAAGCCGTTGCCGGCTGCATAACCGTAGAGCGTGTGTCACCCGACTCGAAGTTATATTCATATCCGCGAAAATTTTGCGATAAAATTATTTCATTCCTTCTTTTTGCCTTGGATTTTTATTTCTAGTGAAAGTTATTCATCCGATGAAATTAACAACTGGCTATTTTCACCACCCACAACGTCGTATTCCCTCGAATTCAGCCAATTGCAACGTTTGCTCGAATATCTTGAAAACCCGTTGTTAAAATAAATTGACTTCTTTATGATAAGTGGATTATTCTGTCGGGCTATTAAGTAATCCAACAAGGCGTTAAAATTGCCATAAAGGTCACACAGAGGTGAGTGCGCGAGGTGCGAGACTGTAGGACATTTAATGCGTTTGCATGGTACCTCGGGGTGGGTTACCCTATACGTAGATAAGTGTGTATGTTGCGTAGAGTGCCGCATCTCGTTCTGTCAGTCACTAGGTACCTTCGTTGACCAGTGCTCTCCTTTTGCCTCACTGATGTTCGAGATGGTTATAAAGTTCTCCCACGTGTACCCATGTGTGTGCATACATCGCTCTCTCTTTCTCTCTCTCTCTATATTGCTGTCACCGTCGTTTCTCGAAAGTAACAACCACCGCAGCCATTATCCGGAGACCAAACCTTAGCGCCCTGTATATTATGCGTATGTGTTTGTAACTATGTGGGAGAGAGGTCGCGCCATTGGACGAGTGTACGGGGTAGTAAACTGCGGTGATGAGAGAGAGAGAAAGAGAGAGAGAGAGAGAGAGAACAGGGAGAGAGGTCGCAGGTCGTACAGGGCGATGTAGAGTAAACGCAGGGCCAGCCGTGGGAAGCGAGCAGAGGAGAGGGTTGCGGCCAAGTCGGTCGTGAAATTCGGACGGTTGCACTCCAAAATGAAATACCTGGTTGCCTTGGCTCACGAGCAGCAACGGACGAGAGAGTAACGTAACCAGCTCTCCTTCAACCCCCTCTCGCCCTCTTTCTCAACCCCTGCCTCCATCTCTGTCTCGCTTTCGCCATTCTATATTATCTATATACTATCTATATAGGGATGCGTCCTCTCGTACCTCTCATACGGAATCCTCATCCCCGACTCTCGTT
Organism: Netelia inedita; assembly: GCA_964017225.1. Lineage (NCBI taxonomy): Eukaryota > Metazoa > Arthropoda > Insecta > Hymenoptera > Ichneumonidae > Netelia > Netelia inedita. The sequence continues at coordinate 7,168,738 of OZ024920.1, read as the reverse complement.
TCATCCCCCGAAGGAACACACGGGGAATATCCACAGTTATATATCGGTTCGCCACCACGGTCTCCGAGATATCGCAGCATGCTGGATAGAGCGGCTCCGCGCGCGCCCGTTTTCGTCCGCCTTCGAAGCACAAACAGCGCTATATATATACCTGAGACATACCGTGTGTAAGCTTATATAGTAGAAGTTGGATATATATCGGCGTCACGTCCGGCAGACGTGTGGACCGTCTGAAAATTTCGGGAATGCCGTTGAAGCGCTCCCGGGGTGGGCTTCCCTCTCTTGCAGTCGACTCAGATACACGCACACACTAATACACGTCGCATATCTTTAACACATGCGAGAAGGCAGGGCCAGAGATAGAGACAGAGACAGAGGGAGAGAGAGGAAGGAAGCTGCCTCTTTCCACGTTTGGGCGTTACACACAGCGATGTCCGAGCACACTCGTTCCTTCTGTCTACGGTCGCGAATACCTCACATTCACATATACTAAAGAATCGAAGAGAGAGAATGAGAGAGAAGATAGGAGAGAATGAATTTTCTCACACTATTCTCCCCCGTGGCCCTGCCCCGGTTCTCCTTCTATCGCGAGTGGTTTCCACTCGATGTTTATTTCCGGGGCTGCATTATCCCGCTGAGCTGATGCCATACCTTCCCCCCTGACCCGAACCAACTCTTGTTAGTATCCATAGATAAAGAAGGAACGCGGTCCTAGCAGAATATGGTGGTGGCTTAACACCGCTTTAATCATGGTTTATTTGCGGTTAAGAGGACGCGCATATAGGACAGGCGGACTGAGGACGAGGGTGGAACCAGGCGAGGGAAGAGGTTTTGCACCGAAATAGAAGGATGAAGTGAGTATAAGGCGAGAATCCACGTTGTCGGAGGATCCTCCTGTATACACTCTCTACTGGTTAATGTATAATCTACTCCTCTATGCCTCCCTCGTACATATAAGATACAGAGCCTAGGTGGATGGCAAGGACGCGAGTGTTATACCCACGCGACGTAACTACCTCGAGAGTCTCTCGGCGCTGGCATTTCCGAGGCTTCTGTAGCTTCGCCGCATATATATCGCATTACTCTTGGTACTGATACCCCAAGGTAGGGTGCAATGTCGTGCAGGGATGCGTCGACGAATAACAGCTTAATAACGTCGGAAGGAATAAGCTCGAACTACCCTTTACGTACTTACCATCTCGTGACTCTGCGAGAGAAACGAAGTGGTTATTAGGTCCACGATGTGCAAGTAACGTCGATAGCTTTTAAGAAGCTACAAGTACACCTCGACTTATGAGAAAGAGGTGTCGATCTACGAAGGACCATCCCACACTTGGCCTCTCCTCTCACTGAACCATTTCTCATGCAAGCTCGCTGGCGCCAGGGGACGTTTCGAGAAACTATGAGAAATGGGCGATATAACTATAGTAGGTACGTGAGTATAAATTGCGAGAGGGAACAACTTCGTACCTACTTGGCTAGAGTTATATGAACAGTGTCGCGCAGTGTGGTAAGCTACGCATAAGCACGCTTCCTCGCTCGCGTCCCTAGTCACATAAGATAGTCACCCACGGTATAAGCTCGTAGATCAGACTATAAAGCAGAAGACTCGAGGCTTGTTTATCATCCTAGAACAGACATGGGGCTTGCCACTTCTTCTCTATTTCTCTCGAAATAACAAAGTCACAAATCCGATCTCGAGTTCAATCGTTCGTGCTTTATCGATTATTTCGTAACCTTTCATCCGTAAACTATTTTTACCCTTCTAAACAACATCTCATGGCAGATCGTCCACTTTACGATTTGGTCATGGTCGCTGTCATCATCGCTACTCGAAAATGGTATTTGCGCGAGAATATTTCAAAGAAAGCTGGTATCCCTCCGATCTCTCGTCGAAACGGAGCCATTCCATTCTCGCATTATTCATCTTCTCGCCTATACGTTGAACGGTAACCAGATAATCTTCTTGCCCGAGCGCAACATGCGCGACTGCTGCCGTTACACGAGCTTTAACGGAGTAGAACCCAGGTGCTACGGAATGTATCTGGAATGTACACCTCTTGCGAACATACTCATATCTATATACATCTACATATATAGATATATATATATATATTTGCATGTTTACCCATAACGTATGTATATATGTATAAGGTTCGAGCAGTATATCGCTAGGTTGAAATTGATGCTGCCACATGTATCCCCGTCGATTCACACCTTGTTGGGCCGATAAATTCGAGTGTCAGTGCTTCCTTGCTCCCTAACACATACCATTCCGTATCCTATAGCCCAGAGTCAACGGATTCTCGCGTCGATGCACCCGAGAACTCTGGCACTGGTGCACTTTGAGGATCGTGTTTTAAACCCGTCGATCACGTGGACCTTGGATACTTAGATTGTTGAAACAAAGGTGATCGTGTTGAAATAAACCAATCCGTGCACTGAAATTGTCCCTTGGTACTGATCTGAAACAGCAAGGATTGGTCTTAAATCTGGAATACGTTTATTTTATATTAGCGTTTGCTCAACAATCGAACGAACGCCATTGATTGGGATTGAATTTGATGTAGTTCCGAACTAATCTCGTTCCATTGTAATGAGTTTTAATCAAATCGAATTAAATTAATTTTCTCGGTCTCCATTGGTTTCATTGATTTCGCTAATTCGTCAGACCTTCTGGATATCTCGAGAGATACGCTCGACCGCACATCTGCGGGTCAGTTGAGAATCATTCTGCGATCTTCCGAACTTGTGCACCGGAAGACGAGTGTTTGACCTCTCGAGAGGATGACGAGCAGCGGTCGTAGCTCTCGGCGTATCTTGGTCGAGGTGTACATCCAGTGGATTTCCTATCGAGGACATCGACCACTATGCCGATAGTTCGAATTGTGCCGGTAGTTTGCGTTTATGCCGAGTGGAACGCGAACTGGAGACATCTCTGCGTATTCCAAGGAATTCTCGAGGTTAATGACCCATGAGCCAGAGGATCGCGGTCTCCGTGCGAACCAAGAGGGAGGGAATGAGAGAGAGAGCGCGCAAGAGAAAGAGGGAGAGAGAGAGAGAGAGAGAGAAAGAGAGAGACTCGGTATATTAATTGCTAATTACACAAATTAGCGATCCATAACGAGTTTAATTTTCTTCGTGTGTACATCTCTTCTGGGTTCTCTCGTCGCCCTCGTTCCGTTCCTCACATTTATCGTTATTGCGTTTCTTTATTTCAATTTTTATTCTTGTTTGCCTTTAGTCGCTTCGTCTCTTTTAACGTTTCTTCGCTCTATAGTTATTTTTATTCTCCTTCTTTCTTTCCGCTTCTTTTTCTTTCACGTTCTCTTCTTACTTTGGCTCGGCATGAATCCCTCGATCGTTTCAGCGAGAACTCGAGGTGGCGACGTGCCCCTTGGCTACGCGAAACGTTCGAGCCGTAAACCCTGATTAGTTTGGTTAAGTGGTTTAGCGCAGCCCTCGGGAAAGCATAGTGAACGAGAGACGAGCGGCGAGGCGCCGGGGGAGGGGGTACGGCAAGGAGAAGAGGAGGTCCCGCTGCTCGTAAAGCTGTGTACCCCGAACTGCTCGGCTCTGGCTGTGCCACGAGTGAGAGAGAACTCACGCCCCGCATGGGCTCTCTTTGTCTCTGTTTTACCTTTGCCATTGTACACGGAGTACCTACTGAGCTATATACCTATATAGCTATATATATATAGCTATATAGGTATATTACATTCACGGTGAGTCGAGCCAGTGAGCATATCACCACTGCGGCTTCCAAGCTTTCTGTGCTCGAAGCGTCGGCAGAGGGGGGTGGGGGGCACAGAGGCTTTACGAGTCGTCAGCAACTTTCGTCGCTCTCGCCTTTCTCTCTCTTGTTCTATACGTACCGAGAGAGCTATATAGGAAAAAGCACTTGCCACCTCCTCCAAAGAAGTTTCAAGCTGAGAATCTCTCATAGTCAACTGTCAGTTACTGTTTGATTCCATCCTGCGCCTGAAGAATTTCATATGTGGACATAACGTATGTATATCGCACACGCGACAAAAATAATTGAATATTTACGTTAATTTTGTGAAAAAGCTTATAACAAGTGAATTTAACAAAGTATCAGTTTACGAGGGTAAATGAACGTCAATCGTCCAAGTACGATTCCATTGAAATCGCGAACTCGTGCGAAGAGTCAACGATCTGATAATTTGTCAAAAATTTTATGGGATTTTTTTTTCTTGTTTTTTGCTGCGAATATAAAGTTTATCGCGACAACTTTCGCTCCGGAAATCTGGATAACGAGAGACTACCGGGTACAGTGTATATAAATGTTGTGTAGCGCCATCTCCGTGGCGCATATAACCATGGGAAACGGGCTGCAATCGCAACTGTACACCAATCTCGTTCTCCCTCCCTCCCACTCTCTCTCTCTCTCTCTCTCTCTCTCTCTCTCTCTCTCTCTCTCTTTTGCTCTACGGGTGCTTCCCTATAGCGGCGATATAATAACGATAAAACTAAAAATTATAATCACGCTAGTACAACGAGAGTGCACGGGGGAAGAAGAAAACGGTCGGTATATTACCGGTATGAGTCGGATAGTACCGTGAGTCTGGAGTGAAAATCGTTCGACTAGTCTCGGACGCTTTTATAACGTCTATTCTCTTTTGACGAGCGGTCTATCTATATAAGTATTTTACTTGAGACATGTACTTCTTTTTTTGAAAATAATCTTGATAAAGAAAATACCCACCGGTAGCCACCGCGGTCTATCGACTGTCGGGATTCTATTTTGGTTTATTTAATTTTTATAGTTTGACAGACAAATAAGCAAAATTATTGCTATTTACGAGTTTCTGATAATTTTTATCTTTCATAATACGAATAAATTTCGCAAAATAGATGTGACAAGATTTGGTTGTCAAGTATCGACGAAAAGGGACGAAGGGCTACGAATTCGATCAGTTTACGACGTCGGAGACTCGTTGCCCTGTGGGAAGTTCCGATGACACTCGATATTTCGTGTTACGTCGCGACGTCGAGAACATTCTACGGTAACTATATATGTATATGCGACTATATATACCGGCCGACTATACGATCGCTCCTATCACTCCCACTAATTCTCTGCAGTATTACTGCTCCTACTGGCTGCTATTATAACGGGCGAAAGATGAGGAAGAGACGCGACTAAGAGCGGTGTCCTAAAAAAAAATTAACGACCCTCGTGCTGTGTTCTCGTTGGCGCGTCGAAACGGAGATATGGCGCCTCTAAATTTGCCTCTCTCAGACCCGTCTCGCTGCTTCTCTATTTCTCGCTCTCACTCTCTCTCTCTCTCTCTCTCTCTCTCTCTCTCTCTCTCTCTCTCGCAGCAGAGCTTTCCAGAATTTCGCACAAATACATGAAGAATTTATACCAATATTGAATTCGACGGTTCAAATTTATCGCGCGATATATCGCGTCGACACGAGGAACCCGGCGAAAAGTGACGCGCTCGTATTTTTTGACCTCGCGTTAATTGAACGTTTGTTTGTTTGTTTTTTCGAGAAAATTACATTCGACAATTTTATTGATCGCTGCCGATGGCGATCACAATGGAAATTGTGTATTTGAGGAAAAGTGAGAATGACGGAAAGAGGAAGAGAGTAAAAATAGAGAGGGCGAGAGAGAGAGAGAGAGAAAAAGAACGAGGAGGAATGAGAAAATGACAAAGAAGAATTATCGTAGCAATTGTTAGAAAAAAATTCACACCCTATTTACTTCGACACCCTACAATGTAACCTATTCCCCCCTTTGCGTATGTACAAGAGTGTACACACGTGTTACATCGTCGTACCTGTTCCCTCGGCGTATACGTCGCTTCGACGCTCCGGGGTCTCCCGCGCGAGGAAACATATGCTAAATTATCGCGAGAGAGTGCTCCCCGCGGTCCAATTACTCGCGCATAAGCGTCGCTCGTACTCTCGCAGATGTTGTAAACCCGCGAGATCTTTGCTTGTATACGTCCGTGCGTACACCACGTTCTCGTCTAATACACAGCCGATACATAACCCATACGTGTTTCTCGTCGACGACGGAAGCTGCAACGTTATTCGCGTATCTCGTTTTTGGCAAATCTCGCGAACGCGTACTCATACCTTTCCCTACCCGTGTAGTTCGTGGATTATGATAATTTCTTGTTTGCTCGATATGTTCGTAACGGAAAAAAGAGTGTCGCGAAAACGAAACGACGCTGTCGGGTCCGTGTATCGCGAAAAGCGCGACGTAATTCGTTCTCGCAACGATCATCGTTGCTGGAACGTGAAATAATTTTTCAATCTTGCAAAATGCTTCGTGGTAGATGTGCTTCGAGAATGTATCTCTCTCTCTCTCTCTTTCTCGAAAAAACAAAAATCAAAACGAAAGAACGAAAAACGCGTACGCGTAAGTTTCCTTATTCGCACGCGCACTTATTTTACCACGGGTTTTACTCGCGAACGGCCCTCTTCTCGTACAATATCATGCACGGGCCTCTCCTCCTCCCATCGTACTGGCATTTACTCTCCTCTGGGAAGTTGCCTGCGATCATCGCCGCGATCTCATCCTCAACTATATCGCATTCTTATCCGCAGGAGCGATCGCCTCGAACGATGCGCGCGCGAGAGAAAGAGAAAGAGAGAGAGAGAGAGAGAGATGGCGATACGGAGCGAAGATGGGGTGGGGGGGGTAGCTCGCGGTAAAGAGCATATACGAGCCTCGCGCCGTTAAACCGACTACTTTGCGCAACGAGGCATATAACAATTACCACGAATTCGATCGTCGACGAACGAACGACTTCCGGCCTCTGTGCGCAGAGAGCAGCGCAGGTTGCAATATTCTATATGTTACTACGTGTATCGGTATGCCGGGTGAAGCAGGAGGCAAGGGGGAGGAGACGATAGTAAGAGGGATAAAAAAATTTACGCGTGAGCGTATAATACGACCGACGGAGGGAGGGAGAGAGAGGGAGAGAGAGAGATTTCTTCCCGCGTTTGATACGATTTTTTTTCTCCCGGCGTGCTGTACACGATGATCGCGCGCGCGTATATCTCTCCCTCGGCAATTTCGACCCGTGACTACCGACTTTATATTACACGTATATTAAGTATTTCTGTGACATATACGAGCCATTCCCGGGACGCTGTTTCGACGCTGTAAAAGTGTTTGCAACCATGAGAGAGCCCGGTGGAGAGAACGCGCAGTAGGAGAAAAAACTGTCTCTTTCGTCAAAAAAATGAGCGAGGAAGGGGGGTGCAGATTACAAGGGACGAAGGGAGTATGTACAATGAAATGGAAACTATATATTGCCGGTGTAAAAATGCTGACGCGGCCATGTCTGATGCCTTCAACGCACGTTGAATGAAATATATATATATATATATCTATCTATACGTGTACGTGTATTTGATTCCGTATGTATTTGTTTCCCGGTACGGAAAGATAATTTGAATGGGAAAATACGAATTGAAAATATACGCGAGGTTGGTAAATCGGATACACGCATTCGGTGGATTTAATCTCTGTCGCGTATTCACGGGCGTAAATAAAAGTTTTGCTTTCGGTTTAATCCGACGATTCGCGCGCAAATTATCCATAGATAGTTCCGAGATATCAATTATGCAAGTTAGATTAAATTGTTCATAAAGCTGGGTGGAAATGGCTTTATCGACTCTCTCGCAGCCACATCGTCGTACTACTCCATTGGCTCCTCGCTTTGCGAATCCCTTTATCGTCGAACTCCATTAAGAAAACCGAGAGAATAAAGCCAATGTTTTCTCTTTTCTCTTCTCTTTTCGTTTAATCCGTTTCTTTATTGAAATTGCAATTAACACATATAGTACGTATATCTCATTCGTTTGAAAATCGTGTATTTTATGCCTCATTTGCTTTTCGTTCTCGCAACGTCGATTGTATTATGCCCCGTTGAATTTTCCCCTCGGTTTGCGTTTTTTTTTCTCGACATTTTTTTTTTCTTCTATTTTCCATCTGCTCCATGTTGATTATAAGACCATTTACGAAGGGGAAGAAAAAGCGACGAACAAACAAGGTAGTGGGCGGCGAAGGTGTAGAGGTGAATAGACGTTTCAATTATTCAGAACTCCAACGAGCTTTGCACCTGCTGGGTTGCAACGTACCGAGTGTCTGAATTCACATACGTGTATATATATATATATATATATATATATATATATACCCCTATTCGCGTGTGTCTACGAATGGTGTGGATCGTCTCGCGCCCGCGCATCGCAAATGTTTGAATAGCGGTATTCGTGTTTCGTGATGATAACGTACCTCTCCTCTACCTTACATGTCCTGACGGAAGGGTGTGAAGGGATAAGGGAGGACAGACCGGAGCGAGAAAGCGCTAGAGGAATTTTGTGGCAGGCCATAGAGGAAATTATCTCTCTCTCTCTCTGCCTCTCTCCCCCTCTCTGTCTGTCGGTTTATGCTCAGCCCATATCCATCCACTTTGGGTAGGTGCATGGATAGATATATCTATAGATACGAGGTCTAGGGAGAGGTAGTTTCGTCCCGGATGCGCGTGATGCCCGGTAGGTAAACGCCGCGCCTCCACGCCGCGGCGCCTCTTATCAAGTACACGAGAAGCTATGAAGAAGACTTTGAGCTCGCATGAAAGATCCTCGCGCCTATACACTGATCCCGCGAACACCACGAGCGCCCGTTCTCTCTCTCTCTCTCTCTCTCTTTCTCTCCCTTCTGCCATATTAAACCCCCGAGTTTACCGAGCATTTTGGGCTTTCATTCAATATACACGCAGATTTCTATCAGCTCGAAAAATCGTCTCACACCTCGAATATTAATCCTCGCGTTAAACTCACAATTTCGTCGCAGTCTTCCATAACAAATTTTCGACAAATATAAATTTTTTTTATAATAACAAAAAATAACACCAAAATGAACTGATTTTTGTTCTTATCAATCATTGATAGAATACGAATGATTTATTAATTATTCGATCGATAATTAGTCGAATATTTCGTTTGTTATATATGAAAATTAATATTTTTTGTTCGCTACTCGATCGAAGCTGAAACTTTCGAGCGTAACGTTAAAAAGTGTTTTCGCGTGAAGTGAATAAACGTTACTGAAGCGTTCGCTAAAATTCCCACGTATAAAATACGCGGCAATCGTGATTTTCCTTGGGTTTAATTTAATCGACGAGTCGAGTCTCGATTTTCGCACGCACAACGGGTGCAACGTCTTTATAAAATTAATTTCCTCTCGGATGCGTATAACTCCCCATTATTTCGCCGGTTCAAATGATTTCCGGCAATTCTTCATTCAACGAGCGTTCGTATACCTCGCGCTGCCGAGGGATCCACCCACTGGAATCACGAGCTGTTGTTTTCGCCTACCGACAATATTACGAAATAGAGGTAGCGAGGGAGCGCGGTATAATATTCCTATAAGAAGAACGAGCACAGGAAGACACGAAAGTAACTATATACATATAAACAACGTCTTTGATATTTTATTCCCAATTCTATAAACGTACCTATATATTTATAGACGCGGAGATAGACCTCGGGCATTCGTTTATTTTTATAACCATCGCGAGAGGGCAAGAAACGCGAATAGTTGTCAATAAAAATCAAAGTATAAATCGATGATCGTTGCTGCCTTCTCGATCTACGATATACGCGCCTCGCTCTATGCACGATAGGGAACGAACGCTTTTTCTTACTTGTACATCAACGATACATAGGTATATACTCGTGTTATATACATACGTGTACATACTTACAGCCCAACCACGATGCTATCGGCGTTTGAGCCCAGGGACGACGATAAAAAAGAAGCGGAAATCTCCCTCATAAAGAAAACTTTTCCTGGATGGAATATACGAAAGCGAGAGGGAGGGAGATAAAGTGAGCGAGAGAGAGGGGCAGCGCATCCGTTGGCTATCTTAGCAATAAGATATTTTTCTAAGACAAGGGAAACGCCGAAAAGAAATAACGGAAAACACACGAAAATGCAAAAAGTAAAAGAAAAAAAACGATAAAAGATAAAATGACCGAGAGATCTGTACGCCGTCGATCGGTTTTTGGGGGCAGGGGGCTCGAAATCCCCGTTGTTTCGAGTTCACGAGACAATATATAAGTCGATCGCCACTACCCCTCTGTATGTGCAACGATGTTGGATTCGCGCGGGGGAGGAGGCGATACGCCAGGCACTTTTGGCGCGCGCTCCCCCGCAAGCTTAGAGCGGCGTACGGTCAAGTGTATGTACTGGAAGTACCCGCAGGGGTGGCGCCAGGGTCGAAGAGGATGGATTTATATAGGAAAGTGCATCGACCAAGCGGGCGAATGAGCGAGAGGGAGAGAGGAGAGAAACTATATAGAGCGAGTTTTGCCGGTATTCTCGATGCTTATCGGAAGATTCGGGCGAAACTGCTTCAGTCCAAGCGGGAGAGAGGTCACGCCGGAAGTTTGTTTAGTTATATAGCGACTATCCTGCTGCCGCTGCTGCTTCTGCTGGTAGAGCGTGCCAGAGGACTCGAACACAGGACCCTTGCACGAAGAAGGAAATTATTTGAAAGTTGGTTTGATATCGAATCACGAAAGCGGCACGAGGGGGCGACCGTTGGAATTCTGCACTTCGAAGAGAGAGAGAGAGAGAGAGAGAGATAGAGAGAGAGAGAGAGAGAGGAGGACAGTAAGTCGAGCCCATGAAAGGACCTTCTTGCGGACTGTACCGTGAAGACGATATATATATACGTATTTACGGCACACGACGTTATAGGGTAGAAACTGAAAGAGCGAGAAGCGTATAATACGTAGAGTCGAAAGGGTAGTCGAGATTCGCGGTGAAGAGGCGAGGGTGGGAGGAGGGGGTAGAAGAACCAGGGTGAGAGTGAGAGGATGAGGATAAAGCCGGTAGAGAAGAGGGCGACTTGAACTAGAAACTTTATCCTCGGGTACCGAGGAAGGCCGCACAGCGCGGCGGGTGAGCCCGCGTTGGTGCAAGGGGGCGGCAAGGGAACGAGAGGGGCGAAGGAAGAGCATGTATACACTGCGGAGAAACCTCGTCGAGCGCCAACCTCCCCCCTCCCTCCTGTTCCCAAGAGAAGAATAGTTTCGAGGGATAACGAAGCGACTGCTGTGTGTGCCCCTCTTCTCTTTCTGCCTCGGTGAAAGTCGCATCTGTACGTACGATCGTCCTGGAATTGAGAGATCCTTTTTTTTATATGATATATCTCGTATCCTCGATCCGTACAGTTCGGGCATATACTATAAAGCGTTACGTACAGTGAGATGACATTGAGAAATGTTTGAGAATGTGCATAATACGAAATTGAAAGTGATACGAAACAATTTATTATTCGGGTATTGAATAATACGATAAAGTCGTAATATATTTAAAACACCACTTGAAATTTTCATAAGTTGAAAACAAATACAAACAAACGTAAAAATAACAAGGTCCTCGAATTCTCTCGTACGGAAGTTAGGAAAATGGGTAATGACGCGCGGTGAAGGAGAACGCCGAGAATTTTTATATTCAGAAGGGGGACAAATTTCTCGATTGAATTGAAAACTTTTGTTATGTACGTTCGCAATGAGTTTTACCACGAAATTTCCCTCTTTGTCGTCTCGTCAAACGCGAGAACGACGCGAGGGGTTGCTTTTACTGCGACGAGATACGAGAGCATACACTATGAGAGAGAGAGAGAGAGAGAGAGAGAGAGAGAGAGAGAGAGAGAGAGAGAGTGAGAAGTATGAGAAAGAGTGTGCCACGTGACGTATAGATATACAATCAGAGCGATCTTCGTCGGATTTATTCGCAAAAAATCACGTTTCTCGTATTCGTGAGTAAAGCTCGAGAATAAAGTCCATATATATATGGTACGTGAGTGCCACCGTGTGTTCTCGAGGATCGAAAAGTGTAGAATTTTGTGCATGTGTACGACGGTACCTCGAACTCTGTCCCTTTCTCCTTCTCCCTCTTTCTTTCTTACGAGAGCGACGAATCTCGACAGTCGCGCTTTGGGGACCAATGTTTCAGGGAGGATTGTGAGAGTCGAACGCGTTGGGAATAGATAAAGAGGGCATGAAAAATCCTCGACGCACACACACACACACACACATATAACAATATATATATATATATATTTGTGAGAAAGCCCGAGGACACGCAGAATTCTCGCAGAGTATATAGGATACCGAAGAATTCGCGAGATCATCCGTCTCTCTCTCTCTCTCTCTCTCTCTCTCTCTCTCTCACTCTCTCTCTCTCTCTTCCTTTTCTGGTAGTTGATGGCACAACGGGTGGATTTACGAATCCACTGGATTTTCGTCGGAATCAACGGCAAAGTACCGAACGAAAGAAAATCGAGTGGCGTGAGCGACGCATGAATTCCCGACATTTTCTCACTTTTCAGAATTTCATATGTTTTTCCACAAACGAATTTAACCGCGCAAACTTCCGCATAAAAAAACCTCCTAAGCGCTAACATTATATACAAAAATGTTTCATCAACATCGTTAATAATTTATACGTAGCTATGAAAAATATTGTAAAATTATTTATTCGTTCTAAACAACAACAAAAACTGTTCGGAATATACGAGATTATCGCAAAATTTCGTTTACATTCCCCGTCGTACGTTAGCAAAATAAAATATTCATATCGTCGATTTGTCGCGCGAGCCTCGTAATCGCAAAATCTCGCGAGGTCGCGAAAACTTTTTTTTTCTACACGTAGTCACCTCGATTTTACATTTTGTTCGTATTTTTCCCTGGTTTTTGCGGGACCAAAGAATATACGCGGTTTAAACACACGCGTCGAGATATTCGCGCGTCTTTGTCGTTCGTTCGATCGGTAGAGGAGTATATACACAGGCACGTCGAGTTCGCGCTCTCGCGTGGCGTATATATTATCGGTGAACCGGTGTATATCGCGACCTCGCGAAAAAAGGTGGAGCTGAGGGAGGTGGGGTGGGGGGGGGGGGGGGGGGGGGTCTCTTCGCCACAAGTAGGAATGAGCAGAGAGCCCTTCTTGCTCACACACAGCCATACGCACACGTAGTGTTTCGATACTCCTGTGTACGTGCGAGCTTCTGGAGAGACGCGCGCGGGTCTCCCCCCCCCCCTCCTGCCGCTCCGCTACCCCACTACGCGTCAACCCACGGCCCCTTTTTGTTTTTCCTCGCGGTCGAGTTCGCGATGTATTTGGTATCCGTTGGTTCCATATAGAGCGACAAATGTCCTTTTATGGGCCATCGCCATGCAGGGATCGCGAACGGCAGCGATCAAGGCAGCCTGTACATATATACAAACATTCATGTATATATATATATATAAATATATATAATATGGTGTACAAGTCCTGCTCGCATCGCACTCTACAACATAGCGTCGAAGAAGGAGTCTACTCTTCGGATATATCTCTCGGCGAGGGGTTGCGAGGGGGTTAGGTAGGAGGGAGGATGCGCTTGGAGAAGTTTCCTAGTAGTCCGAGAGATGCTTGGACCGTGGCGAGCCACATAACCACAATCCCCTCCAATAGCTCGTTCCAACCTTATGTATACATACATATATATATATATATATATACATTAACACGATATGTATAAATACGTATACATACATATATAGCGTTGCTGTTACGGTGCTGTACAACCCTATACTACCGTCAGGTAGCGCACTTCGACCTTTCCTGATGCAGTTTCATTAAAATCCTTAATCACTGCGAAGCCGTGGGTATACACGAAGTTAACGGACAAAGTAGCGCCGGGGTAAAGTGCTTCGCTCGCGCCGAGCTCCCGCACTTTAAACGCGGTACCAAGGGAACATTCTGATGCCAATGTCGGCGAGCAGGTCATTACGCACGGCGTGGAAAAGAGCAAAAAAAAAGGGTAGGAAGAAAAAAAATGTGGGTAGCCGCGGGTAACGCGCTCGAACCAAAGATTTCTCGGGGTGCTTCAACTTTCAAAGTTTTCGCAAAAGTTCGATTCGTTTCACCAATCTTTTTCTTCGCTGTTTCTTTTTTATTCTTTTTTTCGTTTCCTTTCTTTTAGTTCCTTCTCTTAATCGTGGTTTTTGTGTCGACGCGGTGGGCAGAAAAAGGATTGCGCGAGAGTACGCGCGGTGCAAAATTTATCGGTCTGTTTTTTCGCTCCAGCGGGCAAACCGGTTGTTTAATTTGACAAAAAAAAAGAAAAAAAAACAGCCACGTCGATCGCGACCGAGCGAAGTTAATTTTAACAAAGCTGTGAGATCTTTCAACGGCGTAATACATGTATCGTTCGATACGAGAGAATGTACGATATCGTAGAGCGAAGAGACCTGCTGCTCGATCGATCGAAGCACGCTTTAAAAATTTTTTTTATTAGAAACTTATTTAATCGAGGCGTCGACGTGGGAACGATCTCCGTTTGGAATTTTCGTCCGGCAGTTGTGCGTATGAATAAATGAACGAACTAGCCCCTCACGTATATATCTATACAGTTAAAATAACAAAAAAATTAATTAGCATTTGTTCGTGCCTTAAAGTGCCAATTACTCTATCAAACGTTCGCCTTATACGCGTTTACGGGGGTGACGCCGAGTCTCTTTCTCTTTCGCGCGACGTCAACTCGCGTATCGAAATCCTCCCCTCCCTTCTTCGCCCCCTAGATCCTCCTTTCTCTACGATGAACAAAACATCGAGCTCTCTCTTTCTCTCTCTCTCTCTCGCGAGTCGCGACTCTCGCGCGTACGACGAAACGAGATCAAACGCGAGCGCGAGGTGAGCCCATGTTGGGTACGCGCATACACAGGCGCGCGCGCCTTATGCGACGCGTGTCTGTCCTATCACGGTCTTTTTCCACTTCGCTCTCTCGCTCGTTCGTGCTTCATTCTTCTCGCACTTCGGGTACTTTGCGCAGCCGTGGAAAAACCTCCACCACTGTGACGCACTTGACGTTTTCACGCTCGTCAGCTCGGGCACACACGCGCTCGATATCGTCACTTTACGTTTGCCAAACGTATATCGAAAGTATGGGGAGTTTCGTGCTTACTTAATTCATAAAAAAATTTTTTTTTTGAAAGATTATTATTTTATTTTTTATAAATCTTTTGGGATTATAATTATTTTGTATTTTCATCGTTTGATTTTTATATAAACATGTTTAAATATGCGTAATATTTAATATATTACATATATTTTATAGCGAAACGTTATTTTGCTCTCCCACCGGCTCGTATAAGAGTTTTGTGGTACTAGCACGACACTTCAACCGTACATTTACGGCGCCTACGTGCACATGCAAGTATATGTTCAACCGAGACACACGCTCTTTGTGTATATTCACTGCGAGCTAGACTCGTATGTGGCGGGAATAGGGAAGACGAAGAAGAAGAAGAAGAAGAAGAAGAAGAAGAAGAAGAAGAAGAAGAAGAGTCATCGTAGCAAAGTCTCACAGCTCGAGTCTTCGCATCGTGTACATACGCTATATATTCTCACGGCCTGGTTAATCGAACAACCGGAAAATAGAGTAATCCACCGTGTGGCTTCTCCATGACGCTAATTTCTCGGAAAAAAATCATCGTCCCATTTTCGTAATTTGACTTCTTAATTATTCCGGCATATTACATTATTCGTAAATTCATTTTTTATTCAAAATGCCTCGAGGGATTGTCCAACGAAATACTTCGCGCCTGTCTCTACGACGCATGATCCCATGATATCCTCGAGTTAGTGGCAATTATTCGGCACGACATGTGCTCAACAGACTCCTCGAATCACTCGTTATTCCCGTTACACACGCGTGTATATCTCGATGGATAGGGGAATTGATTGAATTCCGTGCTGACGGAATACCCGCAATATTGCTGGTACTCATCCCAGTACCTCGAGTTCCGATATAGGCAACGAGGTTATCGCATATGCGTTTACAGTATACGTGAATATACGTGTACGGAGCATGCTCAATCCCATTGGGATCAGACGTAGAGATCTGTATGTAGTACATGGCCAAGTCGTGTGTACGTTCGAAACGTTGCTCGTTTTGCTCGATCAAATCAGGGGTCGTCGTGATCGGCGATATACACAAACATATACACATATACCTACATATTATATATGTATATATTTATCGAGAATGAGAGAGCCAGAGAGGGGGGGGGGGAGAGAGAGATAAGCGAATTAGATGAACGCCATCGTATATGGACGAAGGATTTGCGAATTGACGCGGAAAGCAAGAAGGGTGCTTTCACCGAGTACGAGCAGCGATTTTTGGTCAGTAAAATAGGCAAAAGTCAAACAAAACTTAATTACATCTTGACATTCAGCACCTTCCCTCTAGAGTATACACGAAGGATGACAATATTTTTCGAACTAATGGTCTTCGTAGGAAATACTCGAACGGTTTATCTCATCGAGCCTGGACGAAGTCAGAGTGCGCAATTTGGATGACCGAACGCGAGATAAACACGGAACTGTACGAGAGATGACGACGACGACGACGTCGACGACGACGTTGACGATAACGAGGCCCTTATACGCCTCGATGTATCGCCCCTATTCGACGCGGTGAGAGAACAATCATCGCTGTAATCCCAGCTCAACCGGAAGGTATCATAGTCATTGCCGATTAAGGAACATATGTACGTATCTAGCCTCGAGCACCTGTCTCTCTCTCTATCTCTCTCTCCCAATGAGACCCGCGCATGCGCCAATCCCTCGTGAAAAATACAGTTGGATTCACTCGTACTAACTATTATACACGCTGGGTAATAAACCAGGTGTATTCGTAATGCGCGCACAATGTTGAACCTTCTATGCCGTCCATAGTCTATGCGGTCTCGATAATTATCTGCGAAGTGACTTGGCATCCATAGAGATCTAACGGAAGCGGAAGAGATGACCGGGCAAACCGGAAGACAGATTAGTCGAGCCACCGGGGTCTGAGGACGCCATGTGGCCAAGGATTCGTGGATCGTCCGACGCTACAACGCCTATATATAGATACGCGCGTTGTATACAACATAACTAACACAAAAGGACGAATCTATATGCCCATGGGCAGTGTATGTCGCGTATATATACATATATATTTATTTATACACACACACACACACATATATATATATGTATATAGTTACGTATCTGGCGCGAGAATGCGGTTAGCTCTGTTCATCGCGGGCTTCGCTACCGGTTTGTCCACACGCGGTGGGATAGCGCATGTATATATATATATATATATATATATATATACAAATGCGTATATAGATATATGTACAAGTGCATGATGTCGATGTGAACGCGTGCTCTCGCGATCTCGAACCCCGTAACTTCGCGAGATCGGCTCGGCGCGCACATACGCGCCTCTCTCCCTCTTTCTTAGCTCGGTTGCTGCTCCGGCACCGCTTGTCTTTGAGTTTATCTTATCAAGGACGAGTCCGTCGCGGCGACCGGCTCTATAAGCTCGATCCGCTGGTGTCCTTTAACACAGCGATTTACCAGTCTCCACCGTATATACACGCCTCTTTAAACGCGTGTGCGTCTCACGTGTATAAGTTAAACCGTGGCGACCGGTAGGGGGACACGCTCTCGCCCGATCTCTTCTCTCGGCCTGCGAGAGATTCCAGGAATTTCTCGTTAGCATATGTGTTTCTTTACATTGTACGATCGCCGAGATCGTTTTATCCGACTCGTTTTTCTTTTTCTTTTTATTTTCGTTCTTTTTCCATTTCTTTGCTTTTCTTTTCTTCTTTTTTACGTATAGTCCGAGAGATTAAAATTTCGGAAAGAAAGGGAAAAACAACTTCGTGTTAATTAAAGAAATTTATTCGTGGAGAAAAAACAAAACAGCAAAGGAATAAAGACGACAGGCATGGTCGATCCATCGATCAATCGGACGCGTCGACCGCTTTAACGCGTCCGTAAGAACGTTGCGCTCGTTTTATCTTATACACGATTATTATTATGATGTTTTTAATACGAAAAATGAAGAAAGTTCCGTTGCCATTTGGTTGGAGCTCACGTTCATTTATTTTCATTATCGGTAGTAATGTACCGTTTTTGTCCTTTCTTTCTTTTCTATTCTCTTCTGCCCCCCTCCACCCGCCCCGCTCCATCCTCCTCCTCCTCTTCACCCCTCCGAATGAATTCTCGAACGACGTGACAGTGACTAATTATTTAGGGTGTGCGTGGCGACGATCTTTCCCTACGCTACACGACTCCTCGTCGCGATCTTGCAAGAGACCGCTTCGCTCTCGCCGAGTCCATCGCGCATCCAACCTCCCCTCATCCCCCACCGCCCAATTCCTTCCTGTCCCGACATACTCTTTCCCTTTCTCTCTCTCTCCCTCTCTCAATCGCTCCCTCTCTTTCTATTCATTTATTTTATTTATTTCCCTCGGCTGCATTTCTCCGAGGCAAACGAAACACTTATATGGACTTCGTCAGAGTGAGCCTCTCTTCGTTTCGGAGGACTCTCCGTCGGGGTATATACCGCTATACACACATGGGGCTATTGTTTTGCACCGGTAGAAACCGCGCCGTGGCACACACGAGTGAACGACCAAGAGGAGATGAGAGAACGAGCGAGAAAGAGAGAGTGAGCGAGTGAGAGAGGTAGAGAGAGAGAGAGATAGAGAGAAAGACATGAAAAGAATCGGTAGAAGGTAGAGAGAGGCGAGCAACAGCAGCCGAGCAAACGCCGCCACCGTGAATTAGCAATTCAAATTGGCGGCAATTTTTTGAGCGCATTTTTGACCTCCTGGTATCGGCAAGAGAGATGGTGGATGCGGTGTGGGAGGGGCGGAGCGGCGGGGGGGGGGGGGGCGGCTAAGGGCGAGGGAGGGGGGCTCTCTTTGTCCAGCCGGCGCTGCGCTCCGAGTTCCGAAGCCGAAACTCTCCCCTGCCTTATTAAGCCCGCCCTCGCCATATTAAGGCCCACGGGGACCCCTGTAATAATTGGTCAACCTCATCCCCCCGAAACCATCTTCCTTCTCAGTCTCTCTTCTCTCTCACAAACACAAACAGACACACACACACACTCTTACCGTCTTTATCTCCCCACCTCGTCACCGCTCGCTTCTTGCGCTTCCGAAGAAATCGCGAAATGTCTTACGCATTTTATCCCAAACGCGTTGCTCCCTTTTTCATTTCTCTATTGATAAATTAACGATCATCGATGAGGCAAATAAAAAATGAATATAAATCCTATACGACAGTGTCTTACGAGCGAAATACATTGTAAATCACTGTATGCTTATATCGATCGCGACACAGAAAAGTGAAACATTCTGAAGATTATGAAGAAGGGTTGGTGGCGGGGGGGGGGGCAGGGTGGCATCTGCGGTTGAGATTGAGGATAATAAATAATGATAGTTAGAAGATATATTGGCGCACAATCTTTCATCGCTATTGGACGAGGAAAACGCGCGGCCAAGCATCGACTTTAGTACACCCTACATATTATATATATATATATATATATATATTGATACACATATTCGATATATATATATAAATCTTCCGTATATACCTGAGAGCCCCTTACTCCCATAAAAATCTCGTCAAACTCGTCTCGCGAGTTTTCCAGTTGGTATAGCAGCTCGGGTGCCCTGTGAGCCGAGTAGCGCGGGAGATATGAACGATGTCACGACATTGAAGAGAAACTCGATGGGACAGAGTCGCGCGAGAACGGTTAAAGAGAAGGTAGAGAAAGGAAGAAAGAGAGGAAGAGAGACGAGGACACAGCGATCCTGCGACTAGGACGAACGAGTGGCTGAGATGTACCTATACGCTTTAGATGGATATAAGACTTCGTGTATAGAAGAGCGTTGGAAGAAAGGGCCACAGGGCGAAGGAAAGAAGAACCGGCATTCATGGTGGGGCGTGTGTCCCACGAGAGAAAGAGGAGAACCCCAGGTGTCGTTCTCGCAGAGAGAGAGAGAGAGAGAGAGAGAGAGAGAGCTACGAGGTACGTGAAAATTTGTCAGCGACATCGATACGGTATATATATCCTCGCCGCGACATCGCCCCGGTACTGTACCCTCCTTCTCGCTCTGTGTTTCGTTGGGTGAGGAGGGGAGACAGAATTTACGCGAATTTACGCGAGGACTGCCCGAAGCGAGAGACGCAGAGGCCCTGAGAGAAATAGTAGGGTGTACCTCATGCTACTTCTCCAATACTCCATACTGGCTCGTTCTGCACTCGGGCTCGATATATTCCTATATATATATGTGTGGGGTTGTGTGCGTGTGTATGTGTTTATGTGTGTGTGTGTGTGTGCGTGTACGTGTGTCTAGGCGAGGCATAGTCAAGCCGTGGAATGCCTTGCGGAGGATCCAGGAATGAAAATCGAATAGCTCGTATAGCTGCATATGTATGTACATATCTACATATATATATATATATATATATATATATATACGTAAATGTGTGCAATAGCACCCGCTATATATATAATGTATATATATAGCGAGCGGGAATCGAGAACCCGCAAATGATGCACTCTCTCGCGTGCACCAAAAGTAGACGGTATAACGCAGAGTGCTCGATCGATCTCGGTATATACGCAGACATGCACACCTCCACGAGAGAGCCCTCTCTCGCCAGATTTCAATTCTCCGGCTTTCATTGGATCGTCTCCGACCTTAGGGAAACGATACGGATACGGCACAAAAAGAGAAATATAGAGTGATGTACGTACACGACCCTCTCGTCCGAAAGATATATGCGGGGCAAAAAATATATAGTAAGAAGGTAAAAGTGGTCGTGTTGAGGAGGGTGAGAAGGGGCTGTAAAAATAAATTAGTATCGTCACGGGCCATTAGACGGAGCCAGTATCGTCAGTCGTCCGATTACGTTCACTCTTGGCTTGTTCGTACTATTAGCTGGCATATATGTACACATATGTCTGTGTGTGTATATGTGTATGTGTGTGTGTGTGTGTGAGAGAGAGAGAGAGAGAGTGTGTCTTTTCTTTTTTACCCATTGGCGTTTTTATTCCCGAATCGTTTGTGTGGATATCTAGCACTGGCTTTATATCTGAGCTCTCGTCCTGGCCCTTGCTCTTTCTTTACATAGATATATATATATATGTATGATGATAAAACCGTAAGTTCGAGTAGATTGCACCAAAGTCCTGCGCAGCCAGCCTGTGTATCTACAGCATATATACCAGTTCTTACAGTACTTACAGTCGTGTGTGTACATTTTTTGTCTTTCTACTGGCGTCAGCTCTCATATGTACAATATGACACATACACACATAAATATATATATGTATGTATATAGAATTTGTACGGTGAATGTGACCGAGGTATCGCGAGGCATTCACTGCAAAGTTATACATTTGACGGAGTTTTTCGTCGACGAGTCAAGTTCACCGTGTGTAAAAGGACTATATACGCGCGTGTGTATCACATACCTTACTGTACACGTGCAGCGGGAAGAGCGGTCTGAAAAGATTGCGGAGAAAAGCTTTGGCGCAACAAGATAGAAAGGGCAATGAGAAAAACTCGAGGAAAAGCGAAGGAAAAGAAGTAAAAAATATAAAAAAAATAAAGAAAAACGCAAGAGCGACGCGGAGAATCCTCGTAAGTTTTCTGCAGTATGTGGTACACGAAGTATATATATCATGCCCTCTTTCTCGTCGTACGAACATGGGATTTTTCATGACGAGTGTTCACGAAAATGAAGTATAAAATAAATTTTCTTTCTTACGTATGTACAAAGATTGATTTATTGTATTATAGAGACACGAAGAAAAAAATCATTGCTTTTTTACAATCGAACGTTTCTGTGGCGGGTACTTGGATCCTTTCATTCGACATGGAATAACAAGTGTATATTTACAAGAGGGAATTTAGAGTCCCTTTTGAGTTTTATTTTTCGAGACGCGTGCAGCATTTTGCCCTTGCTTTGATATATCCTCGGCGTCTTGTTCCGTATAATTCAGCTGCTATTACCCGGTGACCCTGGTGTCTCGTCCTGCAGGACTTTCCTTCTCTCTTTCTCTCCCTCTCTCTCTCTCTCTCTCTCTTTCTCTTGCGCTCTTCGTTGTTCCCTCTCGTCTCTCGTTTATATATAACGGACAAAGTTTTCGCCGACCTCTCGCCCTCGAGCAGTCTAAAACAGAGGCTGACACGGAGACTCTCACCAGGACGAGTATGGCTCCGTCGGGAACGTTTCATGCCAGTCTCGATCCTCCGCTCGTCGGCATTATATAGAGAACAGAGAGGGAGAGAGAGAGAGAGAGAAAGCGAGAGAACTGTGTGTGGCGCGCGCGGCGTCGCGCCCGATCACTAATGAGCCTGGCGTGCGATGCCTGCCAATCGGCTGATTACACTAACACTCCGCCATGTCCCACACACCTTCGTCTCTTGTCTCCCCCTCCTTACTCGCTCATCGTCCACATCTTCGCCAGATCTCTACAACCCTTCCTCATGCACCTCTGCGTTCTGCCAGATGGGAACCTCCGGTGATGGTGGGCGCGCCTCACGTAAGACCGATCGGTGAATACGACATCGGGTTCAACGGTTCCGGGAACCTGCATCAATAGAGGGGCGGGGGGAGGGGGGGGGGGAGAAAGAAAGAAAGATTGTGTGAGAAAGAGAGAGAGAGAGTGGAGGTCACAGGATCTGATACGAGTGGCCATCGCGCGATATGCAGGATATGTAAACTACCAGTATCGTATTAGCTGGTATGTGCGAATAGTGCACAAGTGGAAAACACTTCCATTAGACAATAAATAAATAAATATATAGTATATATAATTTCTAACGCTTTATATATAAATATATATCATATATCATATTTATAATAAAAGGAGAAACTTTTATTGAAAAAAATCTAATTCTAAATGCGAAAAGGTAAAAGAATAATAAATCGTTCGTCGCACACAAAATCACCGTCGGAAATTCGTGAAATTCAACGTTTTAACTTTGAACATATTTTGCTCGAATCTTCGCAATATTGTCTATTTTTTTTGGTCGTAATACGTATAATACTCCGCATAATATTCACATGCAAGCTCCATGAGCATTATGCGACACTCTCGAGGAAACGATTTACCGTCGCCAAATCGCCTTGACGCTTTCGTGTTGGTCACATACGAGAGCACGCGCGCGAGGCTCAACTGAGGAAAAGCACTTCCACAACGCGCGTGTGAGAGAGAGAGATAGATAGAGAGAGGGAATGAGTGTGTATGAGCTTGGGGAGGGGCTTGAGGGTTGTATAGTGCCGTGAGCACGGTGCCAGTCAGTGCGAAGCGTGACTCGCGATCGTTCGGAAGGGGGTACATACACTTTTGCCCCGCTGATGGAATCAGCCGAGGATTCTTGATTTCGACGTGTCTCTTAATCAGAAGTCGATGGGGTATAAGTCTCGGGACGATAAACGCACACACGCACACACACAGACACCCACATTTCCATACAACCGAATTTACATGATAAAAGGGGAGGGAATAACTTTTTTTTTTATTACCGTTGATTTTCACTTTTACGACTTTTATAGGAAAAAAAAATATCGGCGAAAAATATTGACGATAAAATTTAACGACCGAACCATAAAAAAAGGGATAAAAAAACGAAATATAAAATTTTTTTCATCGCGCTATTGAGATTTCAATTTTATTCGACAAAATAAATCCCCGCGTCTGTCGTTTTCGAGAATCCACCCGTAGGAATGCGACGGAAGATGAAGCTTCGTGGCCCAAACAGGGTAGAAAAACATTCCGGCGGAGAGACATTAGTCGATTGTTTTTATCGATCTCGTTCCGGCTCTGTCTTTTCTCGGGCGACGTTTCGAAAAGCGACCTGATCGGAAGGAGAGAGATTTTTTTTCTACCTTGGTCTCTCCATCTCTCTGTCTCCTCGACGATATTTTTCGACGGAACGCCGATCGAAACGATTTGCGAAAATCTCTCTCTCTCTCTCTCTCTCTCTGCGGCGTGATGGTATATCGTGGCCTCTTCGAGCGCGTTATAACGTTTGCAGGACCGATCATGGCTCCATCCTCCTTCACTTTTTTTCGCGCTATCTACCTTTCTCTCTCTCTCTCTTTTCACGAAATCCTATCTTTTCTACGTTGTGTGCTATCCGGGTGCTAGGAGGAGAAGCGTGTCACACGTACATAGGCAGCATCTCCCACAGCAAAAGCCTCTGGACGGGACCTGCGCTCACTGAAAAATGTTACCTCTCAGGGATACAAATGGCTATGCGCACCCACCCCCCTGTCTACCCTTTTTCTCCGCTGCCTATGCTCGTTCTTTCTTGCTACCCCCGTTATCGATAGAAAGAGCAGCGGGAAAACGAAATAAAGCTTTTTCGTATGTTTTTTTGTCTCGCGGATTCTACACGCTGTGTTCGCGTGGGGATGCCCTCCGCCCTCCCGCGTCGAAATAAAGTATAGATACTCGTAAATACATTTTTTCGGTATATCAAATACGTAAACAAAAAATTATATCTATGGAAAATGTATAAAATATGAATTTCAAAGAAATATTGGTGTTTTGTTTACTCACTGATAAAAATCGATAAATGATAATGCTCGGAGTTTTCATTGACCCCTTTTAAATTCAATTGTTTTTTGTCATAATTAATGAAGAATATACGAGGAAAAATATTTATCGTGATACTTACATTTTGTTATCCGAAATATTTGAAATTTCATTAAAATTTTTTTCCTCTATTATTTATTTTCCGTGATATGTATTTTGTTAATAAAATGCATGATATCCAATAATCGGATCTCAACAGGTCAATCAACAGGTAATAATACGGACCATCGTTTTTTTTAATTATTTCAGCCAACGATCGATGCGAAATGTGAGCGAAGCGTGAAATATGTCAAGAGTCACTAGTAAACGCCTCGACATGACGAGCAGCACATCGATGAGTCGTCCCGACGGTCGTATCGTAAAAATCAAATAAAACAGTTTTTTTCCATATCTTTTGCAAAACACCTTCGTAAAAAAGGTTCATAAATTTATCAACCGATCGGGCGAAAAATTATTTTCCATTGTATTTGCTTCACGATATTGCGAGACACGGCGTAAAAGTTGATTCCGTTCTTTTTTGTTTCTCTTAAAATTACGACCGAGGATGCATTGAGAAAATATATATGGACGCGGGGCAATGAGGGTCAGGATAATGTGAATTTTTTTAAATTACGGAGAATCAAATTATTGCCACGTGTCTGGCAATGTGTGGGTAGGTGTGTGTCGATATTCTCACCCTTGCTTCATATATGCATCAGTTATATATAGTTAGAGAGAGAGAGAGAGAGAGAGAGAGAGAGAAGAGAGGAAAGGATTTTATGTCATCGGGACACGCGCCCAAGTCTCTCAGAGTTCACGAATGGCCCCGAGAGTGGCGGGATATTTTCTCGAGATTGTTGAGAAATGTGCGAGCAGAGAGAGGTCGAAAGAAAAGAAGAAACGCGGTACTGGGGAGGTTAAAGGAATGAAGATCCGTGTGCAGACGCTCCCTCTACTCCCGCGTTCTCACCACCGTACCTTCGTTCCCTTTTGCTTTCCCATTTTCTCTCTTTCTCTCTCTCCTTCTTTCTCTCCGCTTCGTCGTTTATCCCACTAAAATACCCACGGCAAGTTGTGGAGGATCCATCATCTCGGTCTCTCTCTCCCTCTCTCTCTCTCTATCTCTCTCTTCATCTCTTTCTCTCTCTTTGCCATGTACATATATCCTCGCGAGAAGACCTTCTATATATTCGTTCTTCGCGCGCGACCGCTCTCCCACCCTTCTTTATTTACCCTCTCTCTCTCTCACCACCACCCCCCCTCCCCCCCGTCGCACTCCTCGTGAGACCGCTTCTTCGCTGTCATTCGTTTTCTCATATTTTTCTCTCTCTCTCCTCCTCCTCCTCCTCTTCCTCTTCTTCTTTCCCCACCTTTCTTTTTTCATCTCCCAAGCATCTCGCGCTTAAATACACTCCACCGGTATCTTAAATGCTTGCTTCATTAACGATTTTCCTTTATCTTAACGAGTCTTGGGCGGCGGACGGCGAGCTTGGAGGGGGCTTCGAGTCTCTCGCCGCCAGAGTACAGCTGCTTTTTCTACTTGACGAACTCGCGACTCGTTCCGTTCGCTCTTTCAATCTTTCCTTTTTTTCCCTCATTCTCTCTCTCTCTCTCTTCCCTTTCCGTTCCTTTCTCATCGTGGATCGCGCAGGTTTGTAACCTCGCGCTCCATCATACACGCGTATATATGTATTGTATAATAATAATAATAATAATAATAATAATAATAATAATAACAATAATCATAATAACGTTTATGGACCGCGATATATTTTTCCCTACTGAGTTCTCTCCCTCTCTCGTTCGCACGAGAGAATGCGAATATATTCCCGAGGAATTTCCGCCACGTGGGTGCCCCGCGGCATCGGAACACTTTTTTTTTATTTTTTCTTAATTCTTCCTGTTCTCCTCCTCGGCAAAGAAAAACGAGAAAATATCAAAAGAGCGAGAGAATAAAAAGCTGCCGCGCACACAAGGCCCCTGTGTGTGTGTGTGTGTGTGTGTGTGTATTGCGCGAACGACCAAAAACGAAGGAACGGTGAGGTAGATCGAAAAGTATATACCGAAGAAAAGAGCGAGATGGATGATCGAAGGGGAAAAAACGAGACCCTCTCTTTCTCTCTCTCTCTCTCTCTCTTTCTCTTTGGATGCTTGGACTCACGCACGCTCTCGCGGGCCACCGGGAAGATGATGCGTTCGGGCTGTCTGCATCAGCGGATAGCCGAGTCAATGGTATACAACTGCAGCGGCATACCACATCAGAGAATATGCGGACAACACCGACCGTCACACACGAGATGAGATGAGAGACAGAGAGAGATAGAAAGAGAGCGCGACGCGCGACTCACGGTAGTTAGCTTAGTAATCCTCACGCTACGAGACGCAGACTGGAAACATTTAAAAAAAAAAATTTTATCGAATTTTATTCATTCCAACGATCGATAGAACATTAATCTATTTCTTGATATTTACAAAATAAGACCAATTCGATAGACATTTACGTTTTCCAACTATTGATCATAATTATCTGAAATTCTTTCCTATAATTTAAAGGGTTTAATTATTTTCACGAAAACATAGGGAGCGAAGATGGTCAGAAAACGCTGTCAAACGTCACAGGGCCATGCATATGTGTAGTTATATATATATATGTATATAGGAAAGTGCATATAAGTATATATCGTGAGGGTAGCGGTCTGGCGGATCGCTAGGAGCAGCGTGTGCTAGCCCGAGCAGGGAGGGCCCCCGCAGTTCTCCGACGTGTAAACGACACGAGAGACG
The DNA here is from genome assembly GCA_964017225.1 of Netelia inedita. NCBI lineage: Eukaryota > Metazoa > Arthropoda > Insecta > Hymenoptera > Ichneumonidae > Netelia > Netelia inedita. The sequence continues at coordinate 7,141,463 of OZ024920.1, read as the reverse complement.
CTCGAAAGTCACCGGGGCGAAACGCCTTCATAAATATGCAGAACCAATTACGCGACCGCCTCGCCTATAAGCCTTCGTCCCTCTCGCTCATTCCATCCGTCTCTCCTCCCTTCGTCCTCTTTTGCCTTCTCGTTCTTGTTCGTATTCTTCTTCTTCCTCTTTCTTCCTCACCTTCTTGGGCCGATCTTTCGAGCTATTGCCTTATTTTCTCGCGATCTACCATCCCAGTCTGGCTTTGCCCCTTTTTCAGGAGAATGAGAGAGAAGAAGAAATATTACGGGAGAAGGAGGTTCGACGGTAGAATGACAGAAATTCCGTCGTCCAGGCGGGACTGTCGAAAATAACCAAAAAGTTGAAATCAAGGATTTCGTCGCAATAAGGGTGGGAATGGGAGAAGAAAATCGTTCGAGGCTTAAGGTTCGAGCGAAATACAAATAAACGATGAAAGATTTAAAAAAATTAGAAAAATATCACGTACAAAAAAATATTTAAAATTATTAATCTTTTATCGATTTTTTTCACCGATTTTTATCGTTAAATTCTCTACGTACATTTCTTCGATCATCGATGTTACACTTATCGTTATTCCCGACCGACAAAACGATCGAATCCACTCACCGTAAAAATGTCGGCATATTTACTTCTTCGTTGAAAAGAACGAAAGAAATAAAGTACAAGAGAAAAAGTAAAAGAGAAGCGAGATGGAGAGAGAGAGGGGGATGAATCGAGAAGATCGCGAGAGAATACGCAAAAGAATTTCGTAATATTCGGTGTTTAAAATTCTCGCATAATGTCGGGCGTTGTGCGCCCGCTTACGCGCGCACGCAAACACACGCGTACACACGAACAGGCGCATGCGGCTAAAGCAGAGGCAAAAGCGCGCGATGCCACAAGGGCCAAAGGGAAAGGCGCACCGGCGAGGCATGCGTAGCCCGAGGCGTCTTGGGATAGGACCTCGCTTCTTGTTTGTTTTAGCACAAGCTCCTACCTCCAAGGGCTCGCGCTCTCGCTCGTTCCGCAAGAGAATATATATTTATACTTACGCACATATACATACGTATATACATATATGTAATATATAACATATAATATTACATACACACTCGTAAGAGTCGCTTGGGCCTACTACGTGCTTCTTTGGTTTCGGTCAAGAGGGTGTTCGAATCCACAAAGCAACCCCTACTCCGCCCCTCTCCCTCCATCGTTTTCCCCTTTCCCTCTGGACGTGCTTACCAAACTCGCGGTACACTCTTCTCTGTCGTAGTACGGTTGACTTTCTATACCTTTTGGATGCAACTGGAGCGACCGGTTCGACACCACCCCGTCACGCCATCGTTTCTATCCCTCTCTCTCTCTCTCTCTTTTTCTGTCTCTGTCTCGTATACACACGTTGATTTTTAATCTATCCCGGAGATCGATCTGTCGAACGAAACGCGTACGCGTTTCGTTTCTACGCTCGTCACCTCTTGTCGTACCGCAATGTGATGTCACTCTCCTGCCTCGCGTAAAATCCTCTGTACATATTCTCTCTCTCTCTCTCTCTCTCTCTCTCTCTCTCTCTCTCTCTCTCTATCGCGTTTTTATTATGACCGAAACGACCTAGCAGCTGTACGCCCCGGGTCTTCAATAAAACGGATCGATTGCTTTGTACAATTTTTTAACAAAAATTGACGCATTGCTTCATTTTTTAGAAAACATATGATTAATAAAATGAATAATTTCTCATATTCGTGATTAAATATCGATAAAATGTATATTGTCAACAAAATTTCGAAATCATCGCGTCTTCTTATATCTCGTCGTTCAACGATACGAACAAATATTGAACGTTGACAAACTTGCGGCGTTTGTTGTGCTTGGATGATTGAAATAACATCGGATAATACTAGCTGACTCGACAACGTCTCGGTTCGATGATACGATGGATAATACGAATTTTCAACATGCATTAAAATATACAACGATAAGGAAATATCGAACGAGAGAACTAGAGTTAGAGAGACAGAGAGGGAGAGGGAGAGAGAGAGAGAGAGAGAGAGAGAGAGAGAGAGAAAGAGGGTGAGATGAAGGGCGCAAACGTTGCGGTGAGCGGGTGCACGAGGGCAACGGCACAGACCGCGGTGTCGAAAAGCACTCTCGCCAGCCGTGAAGAGTCGCCCATCCATCCCGGAGGCTCTTACGCCCTCATAAATTTTCAGGCAAGCAGGAGGAGGTCGCTTTTCGCTCCCTCTTTTGCCCTCTACCTCTCTCTTTACTTTGAAAATCGAGTGGGACAGGTAGAGTTTTGGGGGTGGTGGGTTCGTTGCGACGACGGTCGATGAATGTCTGAGTGTCTGTCTGTCTGTCTGTGTGTCTACGTGTGTATGTATGTAATGTATGTCTATGCTTTGGAACTGCACCGTGCCAATGCAGTGAGCGAAGGCTTTTGCCCTTTACATACACACACACACACACACACACACACACACACATATACACATACCTACACGTGTACGTCCTACGTTACATAGCTGACGAAAGCATGATTTTAACGTGCACGCAAGCATACGAATAGTAATACTTATAGTCGTATATACAAGCATGAGAAACGACGACGGTGACAGTAAAGCACCGACTCTCAGCTCGGTAACGATCGCGCTCTCGACAGGCTTTCGGTAAAATTGTCAACCCCCTCGAATTATTTTCAGACCGCCGGTGGACGAGTTTCCAGATACTTAAAAACGACCTCGCGCATTTAAACTTTGTGTAGAATTATCAGCGGTGATGAGAAACATTTGTTGTTCAAAATAAAAAAAAAATTTTTTAATACAAATGAATGGTTTGGTTGTAAAAAAAATGTTTCGTGTACTGAGATCTTACATCACCGATGAAAATAATTTTCCATCGCGCGGTGTACTTTGCATATAGTTTCCATGCTGGAATGCGGCAGGGGGGGAGGCGTGGATATCGGCTCTGTTCATAAAGAGCGAGGAAGCAATGTATACGGGACGAAGAAGGAGGGAGAGTGAGGGAGATGAAGGAAGAGGGAGAGAGAGTCTTCGGAGCCGCGCGAGCATTTATCCTTTCGGGGTTGTAGAAGAAGATTCGGACAGCCTCTGGTTATATGGAATATAAACGGAGTCCTGCGGGCAGTCTTATTTTGGCGCGACTACTGCGCCACCGGAGCGCGCGAGCTCGATTCGTTCTTTCTCTCTCTCCCTCCCTTTCTCTTTCTCTCCAACGGTGGCCGAACCATTATTTCTTCAGTGTCGACAACTCGCTGCTGTTCCTTCTTCTCTCGTGTGCTTCCCTCTTCTCATCCGCGTGTGCCCGGACTCCGATGGTTCCTTCTCCCATCTCGCCTTGTGAGTAGAACAAAATACATCGCGTGAGAGCGAGAGAGAGAGAAAGAGCGAGAAAGGGGTGGGGGAGGGAGAGCGCGCGAGCACGAAGCTCGTCCGAGGGAAGATCTCACCGGGCTCGGCCCAGTCTCGGCGATCTCCGAGCCAAATACAGCGAGAAAACGACGACGTACGGATATAGAAAAAGGGATGGACTGAAAAAGCGGACGGAACGTTGAAAAAAATGATACAAAAGGGGATTGAATGATCGAGGGAGGAATTCGCCCGGGAAATATTTACAAAAAGAAGAGACGAGTCAACGAAAAACCGTGAGCTCGAGTTAAAAAGAAAAAGAAAATACTCTACGATCGAAAGATTTCCAAGACAATCCCTCGGAATTTTTGCCATTCGCGAAGCTGATCGAGGTGTCGAATTCGCATAAAAAGAAAAACAAAATCAATCCTTCTTTCTATGTATAAATAACGAATAATAAATACGCGAATTACCGATAACCGATGGAAAAACCAGATGATCCAATTTTTTTCCGTCACGATCGAACGACACGACCAAAAGCTGTATTCTATATGCTCGCTTTCTATATACGTATATATCGATGCTATATTCGTCACGTCGAAGATTCGCCTTCTGCTCGGAAAGGACACGTACATTCGTTCCTCGAAAGGACACGCGCGGGGTTTGACCCGTACGTGCAATATATATATGCGCACGCAGACTCGCACGACACACATGCACAGAGGCACGCATACAGCGTATCTTCGAGACTCACCCTCATGTATAATAAAATATGATAAAACGTGGCCAATCCCGAGGAACGAACCGGAACTTGAATTTTCTCGTGCTACTCCCGCAAGATAGTCGTACAGCGCTTACCACGGTACAGAGGAGTTTGCCCCACATGTTATACACACACACACACACACACATATATATATATAGATATACGCGATAGGAAGAACGAGCGGACAATCTAGCTAGTGGTGGTGTGTGCGTTATAGATGTAGGGCGGTTGGACGCAGGGCAAGCAGTGCTCTCTTCTCCACACAGGCGCTTAAGTATAACAGCGTGTGTGTCAGGATATCTAAGGGACCATAATTCAGTGAGCTGCTGGCTCTTCTGAAAGTGGAGAAGACGACAGTACGAGCGAGAAGGAGAACTGGAAGGAGGATAGAGGGAAAAAATTGAGAGTAGAACTGAGGGAAGGAGACAGCGAGAGGGAGAGAGAGGGAGGGCGAGAACCCCATATCCTACTTCGAGGGCTGATCTAGCGGCGCGTATGTTCTATATCCCTTGGGGAAACGAGCACGAGGGGTGAGAGAGAGAGAGAGCCAACATAGTAGCAAACTAGAGAGACAGCTCTCGTATATAGAAGAGGAAGGAGAGGTAAATGGAAAAACCTTATCTCGAGGATTCGGTATGAGAGGGAGAAAAGAAGGTGGAGGCTGAAGAACGACGAGAATGAGGAAATGAGAGGGCAGCGGTGGAAGTACTACATTTATATATACACCCACATATATATATGTGTGTGTATAGGAGAAAAGAGAGAAACGAACGACACGGGGTCTCGGACGATTTGTTGAACGAATGGTGGGCTATTTTTTTTCTTTCGTAGGCAGTTGCGTCGTTTTCTCCCTCACGGACGTTTTCCAGAAGGACGACATCGGCTGGTCGAGTACATACGTATATATATTGAAAGAGGGCTCTTGTATATCCCGTTCGAATAAGAAACACAGTCCGATTTGCTGCGGTTGGTGCCTCGGTCAGGAAGACCGTGGGGTTGCCTCCGCAGCGACACGAAATCAGTCTAACCCACAAGTGGAAACACACAAGCGATGAATCCCCTCCGTGTGAATTGGAGGGGAAATACATGAGGGACGATACCGATATCGATGTTCTTCCCGATGGAGAGAGCAAAAAAAACGAGACGCTAAAGAGAATAGGGAACGCTCGTAATTAGTAACGGGAATCGCTTGGCTTGCCGCTCTCGTAGTTCCAAGGGGGAAAGCTTGTTTCTCGTTTCACGATTACGAGGGTTGGCAATGGGTACTTGGCGAATAGCTAAAACCGGAGAAAATGAACGGGATATTAATGTAGATTAATGCGCGATTGAAATACTTAGGGATGGATAAATAATGGCACAGGATCGTGAACAAACATGTGCCTTTTTTTTATTTAACTAAATCTAGCAAGAAGATTAACTCGTTACTTTACACAAGAAAAACTCGTCGCGGTGCACCAGACCGATCTCTTCGATCTAAATCTACATTTTTGTTATTGCGTCGAATTCCGTTTCAAAACGAGCAACATTTTTTCAGGATTTCGTCCCTCTCTTTTTCCCGATCAATCGTGATTGCTCCAATCGATGCACCGAGAGCCCGTGATTACTGCGTGTTTGCGGGAAAGCGAAGCTCCTCTCTCGCAGCTACGTATCCGTAGGAACGAGGATTGAAGATATATGGGAGAATGACTGGACGATCGGACCGATCCGATAAAAAAGGACCACTTTCGTTTCTCAAAAAGCGAAGTTTTTATTATGAAAATATCTGTCGAACTTCACACTCATGTCGAAATAATCACAAATATTTGCTCGAATTTTCATCGTTGAAAATACTAAAGTAAATTCATAAAAATGCCAATTTAAATAAAGTAAAAGAAAATTATGGAACGGAGAATAATTAATTACACAGGAATTTATGAAAGTCCACTGGTTCATTGATTAATTCGGCCAATTTTTATTTCACTCGAAATATTTTCTACGAACTGGTCCAACGATGACAACTTTCTCCCCCTCCCCACCATGTACGAAGGATTCTATATACATGTCCGGACTACGATTGTCCTAATTCACTTTGAGCAGCCGATGCTCGCGGCGCCTCTATCTGCTACACGAGAGGCAACGCAGGCAAGCGTATTACGCTTATATGTCCTATATATATGTCTATATGTCTATATATATATATATATATATATATATACAAACATACGTATCCTCGTGTATGCTGGACGATGGAGGGGTGAGGGCGGAGGGGCGTACAGTTTGCAGGCTGTACGTTTTGATCAGTACCACAGTCGCGGCTATTCGATCGGGGGTGAGCACAGGTCGCGGAATAGAGAGAGGTAGAGAGAGAGAGAGATTCTCGCTGGGTGCGCGTGTACATATAGCACGTACCGAATTTCACGTCGCACGGGTCCTCTGTGAGCCGCAGAACACACGCTACGGTATGTATAGCGAACGAACGACAAGCAGATTCCGGGTGGTTCTGGATAAATGGAATCGACTAGTAGCCTCGCGCGTCTATAGTGCAGAAACTGTAGAACGTATACGTTCGATTCGTGCGTTCGACGAAGTACGGTCGAACGCGCGCGTGAAACCGTGTCGGAGTGAAGATCGCTAGAGAAGAGTGCGCGGAGGAGTGAGAGAGGGAAGGGCGAAGCTCGTCTAGGGATGAAGGGGGTGAAAGAGAAGCAACGGGGAGATTGGTAAATATCGTATGCGTGTAGTGCCAGAAGGGTTTACACACGTTGTAATAGTAACTGTAACTGAAGGAAGTGATATATACGCAAGTTGGTTTTAGACAACGATATAGTACCTACGATCGGAGGGTTGTAACCGAGACGAAGGACGACGGGAGGGTATGGAATAACGAACTCGCTGCAACCTCGTCGGTTTTCTATCTTTGATTGCTTCGAAAATATATCGATCTATCGCCGATCGTACCAATAAATTGATTTTGCATCCGATACGATACTTCGGGAGGTCATTTACAAAAATGAAAAAATCTTTTATCATTTATTTTTGTATAATTAAAAATTGATCGATTTTATTAATGTAATTAGAGATTTTCTAGATTACATACCCTGTACGTAGGTATACAGGCGAGTCGAGCGTCACGTAGTAGTTCGGTTAGTACCACGGTCTTTTCCTTGTATCGAGATAGTCCTCCTTACGGGGATAAAGTTGGGTAGGAGGGTGAGAGCGTGGGGGAGTGGGGTCTCTGTGAAAGGGTGCCCGAGATGAAATTGCTTCGCCTTATCCTCGATTACGAGAGCCCTTGGACCCGACCTCGGAAGGTCTGTCGCTTTCGTCCCTCGCCCTCTTGGAACTTTTCCTGTCCGCAAGAACATCCAATCCTTCGTTCTCATCCTTTGAATCGCTTTTCCTTGACGCTTTTCCCTCTCTCCCTTTCCCTCCCTCTTTCTCACCTCGGTTTTATATATATCTTTCTACCAAGGACTTTAGGAGCACAAGAATTCTCTCGCAGTCGGACGATCTTTACGTGTACACCGAGCGTGCTTCTTGGATAAGCACCCTTCTGGACGAGGAGCCTAATCGAATTACTCGCAGTTATTACGAAAGAAATTACGCTGTACGTGAGATCGAAACATCTTTAGTTACTTTCTACATTCGTCGTTTGATTATCTAAGCCATATAGATAGGATACGTATATAGCTGATAGGCAGTTATTGAACGAACTCGATAATTAATTAAATGTTTAATTATCCATATACGATGCGATACAAGAGAATGAAGATCGATCGTGAAAAAAGAAGAATAAGATCAAACTGAACGTTCTGGGTGAGATAAATCTCGTGCCGATATCGAGAAAATCTATGTAATCGGATGAAAGGGAAAATAACATTTAAGTACAGTGGCGTCATCAGAAACAGCGGTAATAGATACAGAGATAGATGCCAGCGATATTTCCAAGAGATTCTTCTCTCTCTCCGTGCCGAAAGATATCTCGTATTGTTCTTCGTTGTCCTCTTCGTTGGCCTTATCTTTGCGGGCAGTAACGCAGGGACGAACGCAGAGGAAAGGGAAGTGGGCATCAACCATAGAGATAAAGCCTGGTGGAAAAAGAAACCGGGTACCCCGATCCCTCTCGAGAAAGAAGAGGCGAAGGAGGAAGAAAGAAGCCAACGGAAGGTCCGAATTCGACACACAGGATCAATAACAATTTGTCTCGAGATAAACGTTATCGGGTGAACGCTGCGAGAGATTGAGATCGATAGGGAAGAGGAGGAGGAGGAGGGAGAGAGACGGAAAGAATAGAGAGAGAGGGAGTTGGATAGGCAATAGGAACGAGAACTGTAGTCGACACGGAAGCGAGAGGTGGGAGGTGGGACTCTTGTGTATAGCCCCTTTGCGACTTCTGCGAGAGCAGTTAGGAGATGGAGCGGGTCGTTGCGCGAAGAAAGAGAAAAGGAGAGGATCCGGTGTGCTCTCCAGGTCTCCGTTGCCGTTCCGACTCTCCGTCTCTATTCCTTTCTCTCTCTCTCTCTCTCTCTCTCTCTCTCTCTGTGTGTCTTTCTCGCCGGAAAGAGAGAAGCGGCAAACGGCGTTGGCAATTTGCTTCGAAATCCCCCGGATTCGTTCTTTTTCGCTACACGCGAGAGACAAAGAGCGAGATGCTACATCGTGTCTTTCGCATCTCTTTTTCTTTCTGACGTTCTTTTTTTCGTTCTTTCTTTCTTCCTTTCGTTCCTTCTTTTTTTCTCCTTTATTTGTCGTCTTTTCTCCACCGTACAAATGTGCGTCTCCCCGTTTTCCCGATACGACTTTTCTTTTGCTCTCATAGCGATATTCCACAGCAAACAGAATTTTCCAACATCCCGCGATAATCTTTTATCCTCCACTCGATCTTTTGTTTTTCTTTTTCTCGGCGCCAGCAGCGAGATTTATTTATTTATTTTCTTTTCTATTTTTTATTTTTTTATTTTCGCGCAACTGTCACTCCTGCTCTTAAGGAGTTCGTAGCACAAAAAGAACATAGAGTTATCGTAGAGACGTACTTACGGAGGTGGAAAATCTCTGGCAAAGGCCGAGATGGTTTTGCAGAATTTTTCATTTCACTTTGATGGTTGGCTAATATTTTGCGATTTTTTTTGTTCACAGAGCTGTTCATTTTTACAAAAGCGTTCCATCAAATCTGCTATAAAAATCTTTTAAATAATGAGCGAGATGCTTGAAAGAAAAGTTTGAGATTGGAATAAACCGGGAATTGTTGTCTCTCATCTTCCCCACCAATTTCCGTGCGATGTTCTCAATTATGGTAATTACTTACTTGATTCCCGTCGACCACTTGTTTCGTACTTTACGTTCATTCGTTCAACTTCGCATAGTTAAAGTTTTCTCAGTCTCGCGAATGTTGGTCGTGCGCTCGTTCCACGTTGAACCTTTATCGCGAGTTTCCATTCTTTTCATCGCGAACCAGGAATCTGCCTTTCATGTATGTTTAATATTTCGTTCTCCGTTTCCTTTTTTTCATCTTGTCTCCGAAAATTGCTCGTCCCTGCTCTTTTTTTTCTGTCTTTATTCTGGGGTGGGGGAGCGGGTGAGTCCGCTGTTTAATTTTCCGTTCACCGAGCTTATTTGCCTTCCATTTGACATTCACCCTGTAGACCAAATAATATATTTAAAATAGCCGGCAAAGGGCTCTTCTGTTTGGCCTTCTTCGGTCACTCGAGTCTCAAAACGATATACCTATATGCATATCGTAGACTCGCAAAAAAATATTGCACCACCACCGATGAACGATCAAGCCCATATATGTGTTTTTGGTCCAGGAGTGACGCGTATAACTCCGCTACCTAATTATATATACGAAAAGGATTGTTGGTTCGCGGTAACGGGTGGCCGTTTCTCTCTTGGTTTCTATATATATAAGTATATATATACATATATATATACATGTGTGTGTCGTATAACATACAACTATGTATATCGGCGCGTCTCTCTCGTATACTTTTATTTGCATGCTTTTCTCTCCCGAGAGACTTTTAGCGAGCGCGAGAGCTTCGGACCACGATAAATTCACCTCTCCTCTTCCACACCCACCCCCGCCCTCATCGTGACATCGGCAAAGCGTTTCTTTTCTTCTTTCGTGCTATGCGTCCAAAGACACAAACACACGCGAATGCATGTGAGTCTGAGATAGAGCGACACACGAAGAGAGAGAGCAAGAGAGAGAGAAAGCAAACGCGATACGCGAATGTTCGCGAAAAGTAACGTCGAGAAAGAAGAATCAGAAAGGCCGAACGGACGCTCTTGCGAACATCCCTCTCTCTCTCTCTCTGTCTTTCTTTCTCTCTACTCTTCTGTCCCGTTTCAACTCTCGTTCGGGGGAACGTCCCGAGACCTTAAACAAAAAGGGCTAACGAAATTCATTCCCTAATACGTCCCATCGCATCGAGAGGACCATGCGAGAGAGAGAAACTCGATGTCTAGAATTCGTTCGCGCCAAAGATTCATGGTAAAATCGAGAGCGAGAAAGCGAATGTCTCCTCGCGAACTCGGACAGAGCTATATACGCACTCGCGATTGCTTCGTGGCGGCTCGGAGAGTACGCCGTTAAAGGGTTGAAGAGCTCGACGAAGAGAGACAGAGAGAAGACGATAAAAAAGATTCAAAACAGTGCCCGAGGAAGTTCTTTGGTAAAAAAGATTTTTAAATAAATACGTAGATTTTTTTATTTTTTACAAAACTTTCTTCGTAATAAAATCTCAAGAAAATTCTTCGTGAAACGAATATACTCCGATAACTCGATACAATTAATTTTTTTCTCATCCATACGCAATGTTTCATCAAACATTTTTTTTCTCTCGCTCGTGATAAAAGAGCGACGAGGAGTTAACCGCGAAAACGAAGTTAAAGTTGAGTAATGCCCACCAGAGGGAGAGAGAATCGCGAGTAATAAGAGAGTTGGAGCAAACGAGCATCTAAAAAAAAAGGAGTGGAGCGAGAGAGTCGAGGACGATAGTTGCTCGACATATAACCCGAGAGAGTAAAACCGAGGATCAGAACCAACAGAGGACTTCTATGTTATATACCGACGTCGAGGACGATGCTCGCGAGAGTCGGTAGCAGCAGCAGCGGAATTTCACAAGAGATGCCCCGGATAGTAGTCATTATGCCAATTCCTGATGCAAATTTATGATGATTCAATATTAAAACCGGAGGGAGAGAGAGAGAAAGAGAGGAAGAGACTCCTGTGGAAGGAGAGTCAGTCGACCACACGCCCACTATAGTACACTCTGCTTCTGCTTTCTACCGCATGGTTCTAGCTCTAGTAGCATCTCGTTTTTAGAGTGGTCGTTTCGGCATCCCCCACGTTCCTTCCATTGGTATTCCGCGGTCTCGTATATACCTACGTACGTATATTCCCGTGATCGCTGCCTCATTTCACGAGAATATTTTTTTATCTGTATTCCCAACTTTCCCAAGGAATATTAAAAGTGATGGCAACGCAAAATGATGAGATTTTCGATTCATTAACGTCGAGCATATCGTCGTGCTGCTGGTACGATATAAAACACACTACAGGAAGGCAAATGTGACACGCCACGATATGATCAGCGAAGCTTGGATAAAAAAAACGTGGTACTCACAGCGAAACTGTCTCATCAAGGAAAATGGATCTGATTTAATTAACGGAAAGTTGATTAGCGCGAAGGTAAAATTAACTTCAATCACGTACAATTTAGCATGCCGACTGTGCAATTTTCACCTGTAACGAAGAGTAGGCAATCTCTGAATCGTACGAAAGCAATTTATATTTTGGGTAAATTAATGTCAATCCTCCCTTTTTCGATACAAGAGTAATGCATTACGTCTGTATAAATACGAAAATATTGGTTTTCTAGAAACTTAAAGAATTTCGATGTGTCGCTTCAAGAATTCGATAGTTTTTCGATTCCCATATCGCGTTCAATCGACGAACGTATTCACGGTGTAATTGTTCGCGAACGATACAATTTAATGTTCGTTTTTTTTTCAAACCTGTCACGTTTTCCTAGTATGCTTTTTCCCATCGTGTTATACATATGTGCTCTCGAAACGCTCGGGGAAGTGAAATTGATGTATATGCCTGTAGCCGTTCACGCATTCGCGTTCGCTCAACCTGTGCTCGCTCACCCTCTCGTCTATACTCGCCCTAAAGCTAAAAAAATTTTCCTACTGCCCATCCGTGTTTCTGCGAGTTTATCCGGGGCCCGGTGCACACTTGATTCGCGTGCATATATCCATGAGTTTTTTTTGTTCGTTGCGCAGTCTATGCCGGCTCTCACTTTCCAACGAAGGCTTCGTTCGATAAATCCGATGGATCGAGAGATAGAAACTTTGTAACGCTTTTTCCGAATTCATCCGATGCATTCGCTCGCGTTTCTCCCACGGATAAATACACCGACGCCGACGTGTATCGGCATTTGGAAAATATCCATGCATAATAATGGGAAAGAAAATAGAAATACAATTTTTCAGTTCCGCAACATTTTATTCGTGATTGAAGTAACTTGTTTTTAGAATACGTTTTTTTTTAATTTTTTTGCAAGGAACACAAATTAGCCGTTTGTGGAAATTTGGAACGATAGAAAATATTTCTTTAGTTCGCGTCGTTGATATGTAGCGCAATAATTCATGAATAATTGAATTTCTTCTAATTGCCGTTACGTGACGAAGAGAAAAAAGATGTTCCCCCCTGCGGGTCTCTTCTTCGAGCTTTCGTCACGGCTACAAACATTGAGCTATCGGGATGTTTCTGAGCTCATTCTTCTCGTCTCGGCGAGCCCTTCAAAAAGTTACTCTTGTAATTTTCTGTCAGACAAACCAGAGCGGCGACACAGCATCGCGAAAAGTCGTTTTTTCGAGGATTCGCAATCCCCGTTAAAATCGACCATATATTTAATTCCGGTGGATTTTAATTGCATCTCAAGCTCAGGCCCATGACGATTATAAATTTCGTCACCTCAAGGTCGTTGGTGCCCAATATGTAGTACACTTGCGCTGAAGTCTATGCTACAAAGTTTTCCCGTGCCGGTGCCGGTACGTGCCGTTGCGGTTACGTAACGGTGGATGCTGCAAAGTCTGAAGAAATCTTTAATCACGATTTTATCCTCATGACGTGTTAGGGAAACCAGTGACAAAAGCTGCGCCACGGTGAAGCGCATCGGAGCACCGGGTTAACGCGAAAAAAGTGTCAATTTGCGTGTTAGAGATGGCGAGAATCAATATATGTATACGAGAGTGCACAGGAGCGTGCGCCCCGATAAAAGGCGTGCGCGATATCGACTTTGTTTTACAGTTTGTGGCAGCTTTCGACAATCCCCGCGATAAACCAACAGACAAACGTAAATACAATCGATGGATTCCCGGTCTCGGAATTCCTCGGGAAATTGGATCACTATATAGGTATTCTCACGTTTTACCTCGTACGATTGACACGTGTCCGTTAATTATGTTCAATGCACGTACACACATTCGATCGTTGAAGTGTGTGCACGCGTTGTAAATTTGCGCACCTGAAACAATAAAGGAAGATCGAGTTTTCCTACTGGCCCTCGATCAACGAATCAAAACTTTACGAACGACGCGAGAGGTCGTTACATAGGAAATAAAAAAGTTTTCAACGTTAATTAATAAAAACACGAAATATGTCTCTTAATTACGAATCCCCGTAATTTGTAGAATTTTTATATGGACCCAACGTAATAATAGTCGTCGTGACGATAAATAAAATTCGCAAAATATTTCCGAAACGCAAATATGTCCCGTCTGACCAAAGCGAGATATCTCGGACGAATCTACTTATATCGGGCCTATCAACGGAAACGTGTTAGAATATACATATATACGATGAGTATATGTTCGTGGTGGCCAGGGGAGTTTCGAAGCGAGCAGAAGAGATTAATGGAGGGAATTAGTATTCGTCGCCGTACGGTCGAATTACGGAAAGTTATCTCGACGCGACGAGAAGAACGAGAACGAACGATCTCTTTCTCTGCTATATTGCGCCTCTCACCTTTTTCCTCATTCTCCCCCAATTCTCCTCTCTCTCTCTCTCTCTCTCTTTCGCGCTTTTTTTTCAAAGCTACGACCTTTTTTACATCAGTATACCATGCCAGATCCATATTACCCAGCTACTTGAATAATACGACGATTTATTTTTCCCACGTTGCGATCGCTGATTAAGAGGACCTCGGGCGAGAATAGTGTGTGTGTGTGTGTGTGTGTGTGAGAGAGAGAGAGAGAGAGAGAGAGAGAAAGAGGACGAGAGAATCGCGAGAGAAGGTCGTGTAGCATATAGCCAGAGAGTTAGAGACCCTCCACCGCGGCAATGTAAGATATATAGCTATATATACATATATATAATATAACGAGAGGCAGAGGGTGTGAGAGAAACGAAAGTGAGAGTGAGAGAAAAAAGCGAGACGGACGGACGGACAGACCTCGTGGAGCCTCTAAGCGGGCACTAAATTTCGCCCGGATCGTCCGTCCGAGTTATTCGGACCTCGTTAATTCCCGCGACCGGTGAGGCCCCCGGGGTTTCGTCGAGCTGATGTTCCTTCTCTCTTTGCCTCTCTCTCTCTCTCTCTCTCTCTCTCTTTCTGCTTTTGCTTCTGCTGCTTCTGCTGATGGTACGGCGTTCTCTTTCTCTCTACCGACGAATGATCCTTCTCGCCGTGGTCATCCTCACAGTTCCATGCTATCTCTGTCTCTATCTATCTATCTCTCTCTCTTTCTTTTTCGCATGGAAATCGAACAACATCGAATTCCTTCGCTACTCGAAAAGATAACAGGGGCGCACACACATGCATGTACAGAACGTTCCCTATTTTCGTCTCGATACTGAACTATTTGTTTCGATCAAAAAAATAAATGAAAGAAAAAAAAACACCCTATCTCCCTTCTGCATCAACTCTGATCACAGTCGATTGGAATTTAATTCTTTAATTAAGTGTAGGAGGTTGAAAACGGAGATGGTGTATGTTGCTATATATATATATATGTGTGTGTGTGTGTACCGAAACGTATTTTATACTTGTTTATATATACTGGAAAATTTATAGCGCACACCACTACTATACTACCCCCGGTATTATACTCTAGCGGTAGGAATAATCAGAAAGTCTTTAAGGGATTCGCGGTAGGAGAGTAACGACCAGCCAACGACGACCACAGGAACAAATTGAAAACAAATTGTAAGCAAAACCCCTATCGCTCTTTCTCATTCACCCGCCCTTGCCCCACCCTTCCACCCCTTTTCTGTCTTCCTTTCCCTACGGTTTTTTGGATGTGTATGTGTGGCACTCTGTGAGCTCCAAGAATGTTTCTCGGTAGAAAATTGTACAGGCGTGGTCGGTAGAGCATAATGGAAGGGTGAGAAAGTAAGTGAGTGTAGCGCCAAAAGAACGCAGCGGAGAGAGAGACAAAAAAGCGAAAGAAAAACGGATGATGCAGAGAAAGAGAGAGAGGGAGAAAGGGGTTGGAAGAGATTGGGCGAGAGCGTGCACGAGCTGTCTAGCAAACGCGGGAGGCCAACAGCGGGATAACGGACGGCGAATAAAAAAAGAAATAAGTGTTCCGCAGCCAGGAAGAGATAGTTGAACCTTCGAGATTTACGAAGGTGCGACGTTAATGAGAATTTGAACAAGAAGATTTTATATTTCAGTTTTTTCTCTCTTTCTTTTTTTAATTGGATGATAAATTATTACCCACCGGTTAATAATACGATTTGCCAAACAAAATGGTTCACCGCTCGGAAAAAGGTACGTCGGAGACGAAAATTTGGTTTCTCGTCAGAAAATTACGCTTCGTTAATTACAAACGCCACGTATATTTTCATATCGTAGTATAATCAAACAAAGTAGACAAATTCTGTTGTTGATGACGATAAAAAATGCATCATCTCCAGGTCAGAAAAAAAAATATAAATTTAACGAAAGAAATAATGATGTAAATATTGTTTCCACGAGCGGTTAACTCAACGATTGCTTTATACGCGGAATGCAACGCGGTGGAATGGACATTTACCGATGTTTTACGATGCTTCAATTTCCTCGCCATACCTTCGGGGACATTGTTTTTTCATTCTGCGTTTTATTGTATTTTCCAATTTTTTCTTTTTTACTTTCTTCCCGTCCTCTCATTTCCATATCCGTGAGTTTATTAACTGAATTCGTTATTTTCCTGTTGCATAAATATTCCGATGTACAGACAGATTTTATAAAAAGCTCTTGCGTATCCGGGATCAACGAGAAACGAGATATATATACGCGCAACGATGCACGTGGGGTATCGACGAAAACACTCGAGTTCCATGGTGGTGGGGTGGAAATGAATTCTTGCAGATTCAATCCCTGCTGATGGAGCGCCGAACGAGAATCGAACGATAGCCGCGCTTAGCCCATGAGCGATATACCAACACTTATACAGACAAATATACACACACACACACACGAGGGCCAAATTTCAATGGTATATGTATATACGTGCGAGTATTATAGAGGCAGCAGCAGCAACAGCAGCAGAGAGAGAGAGACTGAAGAGGTAACGACAGAAAAAGCGAAATCGTTATTCGGGGCGCGCGATGGTGCACGGACCGTTTGATAGGACCGCCCGCGGCGAATAACATTTTAATCCCGCGTTCGTGGCCACCATGCTTTTGCTCTTTCTACCTTTACAGAGTTCGCGCGCGCGAAAGCACCCGCTGCTATGTTACCTTTGCTTCGTTCTCTCACTTTCTCCTTTTCACTGCGGCATAGTCGTATTCTCTCTGTCTCACCCTCTCTGTTGCTTTCACACACGTACAATCTCCATAAGTTTGTTCTTTGTATTGTTCGCTACAAAGTTTTCGTTCACGAGGCAGCTAAATATTGAAGTGTTCCGCGAAAATGTGAAGTTCGTAGTTCCGATCTACAATCACTATCGGCCTTAACCCAGCCTCTTTTTTTTCTCTCTCTCTCTCTCTCGCTTTTATTCAGCGATCGAAGATTAAACGCGTACGTGTCTCTACGATAACGTATCATTTGCAGCGCACACGCTTCGTCAGACTTATCCCGTTCTCTCACATTTATTCTCAAACTTTTTTTGTTTCGCTCTCGCTCTTTCTCTCTCTCTCTCATTCTGATCCCTCTACATATTAAGTGATATATTTTATTTAATCTTCTTTCATAGAAAGGTTGAAATATAAATCTTGATTTTGGTCATTATTATATTTATTTTTAATCGTTGCAACTCCGTTTGATATCACATGTTGTTATCTTTCTAGCGTCTCTCGTTGTTTTCTCGAGGATTGACTTCGAAACAGCCTGTTGAAAACATTACGTGCACCCGCGATGCAAATATTCATATTTTGTTCTCAATGCAGGGAATTTCATTCGATGTAATGGGATCGGTAAGACGGTATCGATATTAGATTTTGGGCTGTTCGTTAAAATTCATGAGAACTTGCGAATTCGAGAAGGATGGTGAGAGCGCCGGAGAGGGCGAGTCTGTGGTAATCAAGTTTCCAAAGCTATACTGAAACAGCAGCCGCTGCGACTTCCGGCCAGAAAGGCGAAAGCTCTCATCCCTCCCTACCCATCTATCGCTCTCTTTCAAAGTAGCTCGTAGCTAAATCTTCTCTTGCGGTCATGCACTTTCGTAGAGGAAGCGAAGGGGATGGAGCTCAAGCTACCTCGACGTCGCCAGCTGCTACAGCATGGGACACCTCGAAAGACGGAAGTCGAATATGATTTACGATCTAACCATCAGATGGAAGGAGATAAATAGAGGAAGGGCGAGAGACGGAGGGAGAAGGAGAGAGGGAGCTTGCGAATCGGTTTTCCCACCGCAACCGCGCAACTTCCTTCGCGAGGAAAACCACCTTGGATGAACGATGCAACGTGTATGTCCACTTCGCAGCACATCGACGAGCAGCACAGAAAATATTAAGAATATATTCCTTTCCATCTCGAAGCCACGGTAATACATGTGGGTGATAAATAAACTCTCGAACGGAGCACCCATGTAATTTTTCAGGTGCACCTAAAATACGTCGAGACGGAACGTTCAAAAATGATTTTTTCTAGAAAAGAGAAGCTTTTTTCTATCGAAAAAGAGAAAACGAATTAATATCGATCTTTGCCATTTTGGCCTTTCCCGGAACCTCTGAAAAAACATGAATCTTTAGTAGGAAAGGGTAGTTTTGTCGAAAAAAAAGCATAACCATTCCAATATATATTCATATGTCTATTAAATTGAAAATTTAATAGACATAAAAATATACAAATGAAGAATTAATCCTGACACTACAAATCGTCCATATTTGATAAAAAATACGAACCGTGCTATGGAATAATGAAAAATCACGTTCCGTACATTCGTGGCTTGAGCCCGATGGTGGAAGCTCGCGTTCCAACCAATCGTGGCTGTTTGAAAACGTGGAGGCACGGCGTAACGTGTCCAGAGCAAGGATATAGTTGTAAAGACCACCTATGAGAACCTGCTAAGCATGGCGCGCTGGTAGATCGAGAGCAAAGTATACGCGGGGTCGTCACGTGAAACCTTCGAAGAATGCACAACAATGTCCGGCGAAAGGTTCGCAGCATGTAAGCGCGAACGTTAAGGGGTTGGTTGGCGCGGAGCATTGCGGGTGCCACGGTCTTTCTCGCTCACGTCGGCGGTGTGCTCCGGTGTCAAGAGACTCGAACGGTGAGTCTCTCGTAAAAATGTTATTATTTTCTCCCTTGGTCGAAGTCACGAGGCGACTGTGACCAGGACCCGGGTCGCTTTGACCACGAAACGACCAGTGCCACAACGTACTTTCCTACCGTTGCTTTATTAAGTCTTCTCCGTTCACGAGAGAACGTATACACGACGTGACTACCGCGAGTCGGTCTTTGACTCGCTCTCGGTACGACCAGTTTCCCTGGTCACAGTGTCGGGTCTCCGGTGTTTGGACATACCAAAGAACAATACTTTGCACGCCTTCTTTACTCCGTACTTCGTGTAACAAACGGATAAAAAAGAACTCTAAATTTAGTGTAACCAAGATTTTCTGAAATGACGACAAAATTTCACGTAGAAAAATGAAATTTTTGTAAAATAACGCCGATTAATGATTCCATCCAATGTGAAATAATTGAAGCAAATCCATATTATGATAAAACTTTTCTAGAGCTACATTATCCTTTCATGATTACACTTGAAAACGAACGGATCGGACATTTAACGAGTGGTTCGTCGCTACAACGAAGGACATCTTCTTCCATTTACCCGCAGGCAGATATCTCGCAACCGTCGAAGAAGAAAAAAAGAAAGTTTTTAACGGAGAAGCGTGAGGTCAATTACGATCGGACGGGGGTCGAGAGCGAGAACGAGGGTTGGGGGGATGGTCTGCTTGTAACGCGCGTGCAGCAGCACGTTTCACGAGAATTCTCCAGGTCGTCGTCGTCGTCGTTTAGTCGATGCGCAAGCTTTTCGTGTCTCGTCACATTTTGACGGCAGAGAAACGAGAGAGCGCGTTGCGAACCTTAGAGGCAAATTCGCGTATACCTATAAGACCGTAATCTTGTTATACTGTGCGCGCGATGCGGAGAGCGCGACAGCGTGACTTTTCGGCTCTGCGTCTCTCTCCGTCTTCTCTTTACACTCTCGTTGGCATGCCCGTAGGGCGCGCTTCTCCTTATCCGGCGTCGTATAGCTTTTTCCCTTCCTCCTCGCCACTCTTCTCACTTCCTCTCGCGGAATCACCGAAAGATGATAACATCTTTATCCTTTCCCATATACTTTTACGGTCACGTCGGACGCTTAACCGAAATACATTCGTAAGGTGTAACGGATGTTCATGGTGGTTGAGGCGTATACTCACCCCAAACATACATATACTCGCGTTTACACACGGTCGTTAAAGGACAAAAGGACATAGGTCGCGCTGTTTCGCTCAGCGAACGATGTAACGTACGCCCTTCTGGTACTCAACGTTCGATACACGATTATATCGTAGATACGTATACGTCAATGTACGCGAGAAAAGTACGAGCGTGAGAAGTACCTAATGGGGTGAGAGACCCCTTTTAGAATTAAGGATCGTTTCGCGAACTCGAGGCGTCACATTTGGTGGATTTCAGACACGAGACACTCGAATTGCGTCCGCCACGATCCGAGCCGATAAAACTTGAGCCAAGTATTTTTTACAACGTATCCGTGTTTCGGTCAAATATACGTCGAACTGTACTACGGCATATCACGTCGTCAACTTGATGTTCTCGGATTGCTCTCGTCTGACATATTTCGCAAGCTATAAACGAGCTCGCGATACGACCTTTCTTTTAGGGGCGTACGTCACTTCTGTTTTTTACACGTAATGCGAAGTTATCCGAGATACGATGTCACTACAGTCATCTCTGTATCTACTTAGTCGAACGGCGAATCCGAAAGAGAGATAGAGAGAGAGAGAGAGAGAGGGAGACTGCTCGAAGTATGACGACAGGGGCGAAAACATCTTCCCATTTTTATAAATCTCTACTTCGTGGTAATTTATAGTGAAATTTTGGCTTTCGCCGTTTCGTAGAGAATCCATTTGCATTCGATCCGTATCCATAACGATCCGTAAGCTCTTCGAAGCATATCGGTGGAATATCGATTCCAAGACCGACGGGATCGCGGGCTGCGTTCGATCAATCTGTCGGTGTCCATATCGCGGAATAGTCGACACGGCACCTCCGTCACAGTTATTGCCCTATCGAACGCCAGTAAATTAGGAACAGACGTAGAAACGCCAATACTCACTCATTGGCATTGCCTTACGGGGGTTGTAATCACTGTAACGTTTATCGCGCGTACCTTGAGGCTCTGCATCAACGCCATGGACAGAATCATCCACAGGCACTGTAAATAACAATATGTACGTAGCATATATCCATTGGGCTTACGGATTCGAATCGTAATCAATCGTGCTTATGCAAATTCATGCTAATAGGCTTGTGAAGAAAGCAACTGGAGTGTAGGGACGAGTACGTAGAGGGTGATGCTCGAATTCAGAATGCTCCGTATACTAATAACGAATTTATCTGGGTCCCACCGAAGCCGGAGAGTACGGTATTATGTAATAAAGGTGTATAGTCATGTATATATTTAGGTTGATTTGACACTGCTTGTGAATTATCTCTGCGCACAGTACTCAGAGATTTATTTCGAGCAAATATGGAGCACTGTTCAATTAGGTACTTCTCACAAGTGCGCAAGACTGCAACGTACGAAAATTAAATTAGAGATGAACACATCTCTCGTCTTAGAGATAACTATTTTAATCGGGAATTTCCTTCAAAACACGATTACAATACTACTTTACCTGTTTTATTGCAATTCGTCGGTCGAAATTTAAAAAAAACATCACGTACTACTGTTTTTCATTATTTTTTGCCTATCCGACCTGGAGATTTTCATAAGATAATGGAATTTTACAACACAAGATTATTATAGCACCATTAAATAGTGCAACAATAAACAAGAGTTTAGTTTGATGTGTTATGTAGTAAACTATATCGAGTTTATACCAAATACATCATACCGCTTTTCCTATAAACGTGGTATAGCGCGAGAATGGCAGAGAGGTTGTCGGACTGTTGTCGCTTCACGAAGGAAGGGTTTGCGAGCGCGATGAAGGGGTGAGGGGAGGGAGGATAGGGTGGTACGAGAGATGGTTGCGGCGAATGGGTGGTCGGGACACGTAATAGAATTAAGCGCGATACACACACGAGAGTGAACCAATAAACTGCCGGTGTACTGTGGCATTAGGCCGCGAGAGTACACACAATGAAATATTCATGCAACCCTCGCTCACTCCACCCTCTCCTCATCGCTCGCGCTTACACAATATATCGAGATATGTCCATATGTAAGCGTATATAAAGCTATATACATATTGCATGTAATACATACAACATTCGCTTATGGCCTTGCCCGTGCACAAAAGTCATTGAGAAAAACAAATAAAATCTTATACCCCCGAGATACGCCAATGGAAACGTACATTATTCACCGTTTTCTTCTCGGTGAACTATACATCTCGTTTTATCGCGCATCACCGTGGGTATATGGATTAATCGAATATCGGTGAGTAAAATTGATCAATAATAGTATTCCCTCGAAGATATCTCGTGGATGCTTCAGCCGAATACAATTTCTATTAACCCTGTTTCTTTTTTTCTTTCTTTACGCGAAAACATGAATTCGAGAAACAGGCTTTTTCGCTCTCACCACGGCGCGGCAATTCTTATTCAAATTCAATTATTCAAAGCGCAACCGTAATCCCGGTGAGGTCCAACACGCACGCGATAACGCGTGCCGGTAAAACTCCTCGAGGATTCTTGAACACATCATACGTATATCTGTGTATTGCGAGGGTAGGATAGAGGGTGGAAGTAGTAGTAGGCACACAGTACGGAATAAAGCTTGGAAGATGAGGTGGGTTATAGGTATAAGCACATGCCACATAGGCCAGAGATATAGAAGGTCGTACGTGCCTCTCACTCGTGTGGAACTGGAAAATTCAGTAAGCTCCTCGAGGATCCACGGCACATGGGAAATTCTCGCGGCCATTGTTACCTTCCGCATTGCATTCTCATACAGGTGCATAAGATATTTCTTTGTATGAAACACTCTCTCCCTCTCTCTCTCTCTCTCTCTCTCTCTCTCCATCTCTCTCTCCCCTCCTGTTTTCACCTCCACCTCTTCACTCTTTTGCTCTCTATATTCCTATCGTTTCTCGTACGGCGTGTGCACAGTTGTGGGATAAAACTTACTCCTTCCTTTATGCATCCTATCCTCCCTTGCGCTGACTGCAACGCGATTTCCCCCGTGCCGTTGAATGAATGCACATGGATTCTTCGTTTCGAGCGCGAAAATCTCCTTCGTGCGCGCCTCGATGCATATTAACCCTAGGTATCTCGTCGACGCACTCGCCATTGTTCATATTCGTTGCCATTCAAGTTCTTTCGTTTCTTTTCCCTGTCTCCCTCTCTTGGGTGTCATTTTTATCACGAAATCAGGACGATGATCACTATCTTGTTTATTTTGATTTTTACGCGATCATCTATAAAAGATCAATCTTATTTGGTCACTCTTTTATCACAATTTGTTTTATTACAGATTTAAGCTTAAACCTAAGAACGATGAACAGTCCATAAATTAAAACTCGTATCGTACTGATCACAGAAAAACAATATGAGCATGTACGTGGTAATTTTCGCACGTGTCATCATCGAAGATACGATGAAGCGTTCTAACTAACGAGGGAACTTTATACCCTTATGAACTACTTCATACACGTATATAAGGCTAAACGTAGAGAAAATAGATGACATACAGTGTCTTATAGTAGCGGCGAGTCGTGAACAAGAAAGGATCTCCCTCGTGCGTAGCGTTCAAGCGAGGCAAGTTTGCCTCGAGACGAGTAACAAGGACGCCCATGGAGAGGGAGACGAGGGTGAACTAATGGATCATAGAAGGGGTGGGCAAGAATTAGGGGGTACAAACCCGCTCGACGAGGATACTCGCGAAGCCAAGAGGACCCCCGGGACAAAGGAAAAAGCACTTGATTTTCAAAATCCTTCGCTGGTGTGTCGCCAAAGGATCAAAAGTCTTTCTTACCCCTCTCGATCTCTCTCGTCGTATTTTCCTCTTGGTGTGCTGATCGCTTTCTCAAGGGCTCTGCCATAATTGAGAGAAGCCTAAATATATACTTCCTTTCCTCTATAATATACTAGAATGCGATTCTGTCGGCCATTTCGTCCTTTCCACTCGCGTACTCGACTATATATCCATTTCCTTGGAATACCTCGAGTATCTAGCTTTTCCCTCGCAACTGCCGATATCCGGACCCTTGGCCTCTTGATTCTTAATCGTCGAAACGGTTAACGACAGCATCACTCGATCTTTCGTCGTCGTCGCTGACGATCCTCCACTTTCATTATTATATGCCTATCGCGTGTATATATATATACGTTACCAGACGAAAGTCTCTTTGCTCTGTTACCTTAGTCATTTTCTACTTGGCCGAAACTTTAAGAGCTCGCAATATCTGATTTCGGGCAATTCTCGTTTGCTCGACAGGAGAAATTTCCAGTTCGACTTATACCCTTTGAGGATCGAGAGTTTCAAACAGACGAGTGTCAAATGGAGAACTGACGAGTTCATCGACGATAATACTCGCTAATTAAAAATAACGATTATTATACGTTTCTTCTCTCATAAATAAAAAAATAAAATTAATTCGAATAATCTTTTAATTTTTTTCATTCCGATGTTATATTATCAATTTTTTGATGGATGTCAAATCCGACGTATCGTGATATCTTGCGAGCTGTCAAGATCGTCGTTTCTCCACGAATTGCCCAAATATTGTTCTCGTGTACCTACATGTTAACACCAGAGTCTTCTCGTGAAAAATAGTCGGTTTGTGTACAAAATAGTGGTACGAATAAAAAACAAAATCGTTTAATTTATTCCACCATAAAAATGAGGGTAGATATTATAATAATACATGGAGTTGATAATCGGTTGTGAATTCAGCGGGCGGGGGCTGGTTGGGTAGTGATATTAATTCCGTGGCTGCCGCGGTGCCAGGACGAACGAGCGGTACAAACAAACAAGCGCAAATAATACACATCACGCTGAGAGAGAGAAAGAGAGAGTAGAGAACGGAGGGAGAGAGAGAGAGGGAGAGGGAGAGAGAGAGAGAGACTAGAGCGAGTCAAGAGAGAGACGAGAACAGAGATAAATAGATAGAGGGAATGAGAAAGAGGCCCGGGGAACAAACATATTTTTAATGCAAATAAATATTATTTTCGCTTCGTATAAATTGCAAACATTGGTCCGATGTTCCACGAGTACATAGAGATATTATTTATACGGTTATATGTATGTATATAGCGTCGACAACGAAGTTAACGTCGTGCAGCGGGGGTTGTTGTCTGCGACGCGGGGAGAACGAACGATTGCGAGAGGGCTCGTCGGGCAAAGTGCATACAGTAATACGTTTCCATGTAACACACAGGCGAAATACGTTACGGGTTCTCTCTGCGTGATATGCCGCCGCGGACCTCGCCGTAGAGAGACCTACCACCCCCGTTTCTCAAATCACCGCGACGTATGGTTTGCTATTTTTAAATGTAATCGCGTATAAATGTAGATATATACATGAGTATATACGTATATATATATATATATATATATAGTGACACGCGGGTGGCCGCCGTGTTTTCCTAAGCCAACGCAAAATTATACACACTGCCCCGGCTTTGTATGAATATATATATGTTGTATAAACGCTATACGATCGCTTCGTCCCTTACGCTTCTACATAACGGAGGAGAGTCGGCTCCTTGTGTTCTTCTCACTTTCGAGCTCGGGTATATAACGAGAAGAATGAGAACGCGAGAACCAACCACGATAAAGGAGTAAAGAAGAGCCACGATAGCTAGAGAGAGAGAGAGAGAGGGAGAGAGAGAGGGGGGGGGGAGATAGAGGTGAGCAAGGATGAGTGGGTGACGGGATGAGGGGGAGCGAAAGAACGAGGAAGGAGGTTGAGGCGAAAAGGTGAGCCCGCGCCAGTCTTATTTTTTCGGCGGTTCTTTTATACAACCCCACCCACCAAACCGCCAATCAAAAGCGAGTAAAACGTAAAAAAATTTACCGACAGCAGCAGCAGCAGCAGCAAACCAGCAGCCGGTGGTGGGTCTTTTGTGGTGTGAGAGCGGGCAAGAGCATGCCCGTAAAATTATTGTCCCTTTTCGCGGCGCTTCAGCTCCCCTATGTAGTCACTGTATATATGCCACGTAAGTGCGATATATATATATATGTTATATGTATAGTTCAACAAGGAGAGAAGAGAAAAGGTGGAAGGTGGACAAGACGCGAGAGCGAATAGCATTCGCTTCACCACATTCAACCACCAGCGACGCACCCTCCCCCCTCAACTCCTCACCCCACATTGCACCCTCCCGCGCACACCGTGTGCAACACCGACACGTATTGATGCGCAGTTCTCCATCGCCGAGGCCACGGGGCGTCTCTCGAATTCTTCGCCCTTAGAGACTATTTTTTTCTCAGTCTTCTTTTTGCCACCCTTTTTCATCGATAGATTTCCACTGATCTAGCCCTACTGCGTTCTCGCTAAGAACAAAAGAAGTTCGTTTATCCGATCATTTGATAAAAGCTGCAAGTACGCTATGAAACGTATATAGAGACACGGCGACGATGAAATGATTTTATCATACATACGTAGGTGTACAAATTAACCGTTATAAATTAGTAATAAAACTCCTGTTTGTATTGAACAGAATTGTGAAATATCTAGGACTTCTGGAGGAGAAAAATTCCGCATAAATAAGACATAAAAATTCGTCGTTCGTATGAAAAAAAGAAAACGAAATTGCGCGTTCCATTCGCGAGATCGTAGAGCAAAAAGCATAGTTTTATATTCCAGATAGACGAACACAAATTCGATACTCGAATCTCGTTATCGTTTCGTCGGTAGTTCCTAGTTTGTAGTGGTGAAACGTCGGATCGGCAACAGCCTCGTTTTCGGCCGTTCGTTCAGGGGGGTGGCGGTGAGGAGACGTGGTAGTCAGGTGCGGGGGGTTGGGGGGAGGGGGCGCCGCAAAACGCGAAGCGACGTGAGAACGCGCGAGCCGGTGAGAAGAGAGAAAGAGAGTGAGAACGAAAATGCGCGCGGGGGAGGGGGGGGGGGTTGCTCTATACACAGGGACGTTAACGAGCCGGTAAATATGTTGACTGCCACATCACCACGTTCGTCCCGCCATTCTCGTTCTCCCTCGCTCCCATATGACAATATGGTGTAATAAATGCGCGAGGTAATATACGATGGGTATATCCATATATATATATATATACCTATATATTTATGTGTGTGCACAAGGCTCGCGCGGGCGCGCGATCACGGCCAACGTAGAAATGATTATTATAGTTCGTAACCGAAGAGAGCTGCCCATTTTAGAGTTTGGTCGAAAGCCGCCGTATAATTTTCCACCCACTAAAATAGCCATCGTCCCCTCCCCCCTCCCTCCCCCTGCCCCCTCGCTGTCTCAGAGACCGATCCACTTTCGTGATTATCGGCAAATAAGGTACAGTACGATGAGGAAATTTTTTTTTTTTTTTCACTCGCCAATATCCGAAGCCACCGCGACCGAACCGCAGCTTTTTTTGTTATATACTATATTTTGCTATATACAAGTATATAGACGAGGTGTATATGCATATATATAATTTTTTCAATCGAAAGTCTCGTCTGGTCCGTGTCTTTTTTACTCCGCGCATCATTATAATACGGATCCACGTTGTATAAATATATATGACCAATATAATATACTGTCAATACATATGTATATATATATTGGCAGTAAGAAACAAAGAAATATATATATATAATACGTGGAGGAGAGAAAGTGATGTATAATGTCTCTTGTATATAGATAAAGTTTCATGTCTCGAGGAGCTTATTCATGGATAAAGTAGCATTTGGAGAACACGTGAATTCGATAACTAGATAACGAATGTACATTACTTCGACGCAATCCTGGTTAATATCCAGACTGGATTTCCGTGGGTGCAGCTGACTTATTCTCGTCGTTATTCATATATATATATATATAATATGTGCGTGTATGTGTCTGTGCGAAAAAATAAAGAAACTTCGACGCTCCGGTGAACCGAGAGGAATCCCGGGTATCGGAAAATATTACCGGACGTAATTCGTTCCTTAACTGTCTCGGTAAATCACACAATTTGCCACGTGGCGCACACCATTATACGCGTAAATGTGTACGAAGAAAGCGCGCGGGTGCGCGCCTTGCACAGACACACGCGAAAGGGTTTCTCGAGCTTTCAGCAACGAATGATTACCATCCCTTTCGCCCCGAGTATATCCACCCTTCGTATCATCCCCGAGAACTCACCAGTGTTCTCCCAGCCCTCATAAATATTCCTTCGAACTCATTCACCCTATGCATTTGTACGTACGTATCACGCATAATATACGCCTATCGTCCATACAGGACGAATATAAATATGCGCGTATCCACGTTTTCCTCGTACGATACGATTTGACGGAAGATTTCAAGAAGACGCCTTGCTTTCTGCTCGAGTGAGAACAACCGCGATTTGCTTTTGCTTTATCGCCCTCGTATCGAAGCTTCGAGGGTGCTCCACGCGTAACGATGACGACGAGGTCGACGACGAGACGACGATCCTTTAACCCTGGAATACGCGTATACACCCGCGAGGAAACGGAGAATCGACCTTTGTTTCGAGGAGTAATTTTTCTCTCCTGTGCGCGTTTCACGCTACAAACGTTCGAGACCTCTCGATACCCAGGGGACGTAATTATGCGCGATAACGAGTATTCGTAAATTACTTCTGTCTCGTAAGAACAAGACAAAGGCGTGTCGCAAAATTCTGCGCGAATGCGCGTGATGACGGGAAAAGTATCGAAGCGAGACCGTGAATACGATAGAGACCCGATTTTGCAGTCGAGCGTCGACTAATATGTCGCGATATAGGAAATAAAAACATCACTCGCTTTTTTTTATCAATTTTTTATTATTATTATTTCTCTTGTACGTAAACGTCTTCTTCGAACGGTCTCACTCTCTCGAGGACGGGAGAGGAAATGAAGGTGTGCCAGCAGCCCTCCTCCCATTTCCGCGAGCGGAAAAAACCGAACACTTTCATCGATTTCTGTATACGTATATATTTATTACTACGCTTACAGCTTTCGTCGCGATTTCCTCTTCCGGTGAACACGCTTTTTCCTCCGGCCTTTGGCGCTAGTGTCTATATTTATATATATATGTGTGTATACGAAACGTTACATCCAGTGTACGTAGCGAGAAGGACAGCATACATCTACGATGTAGGTATGCTGGTAAATACATACGTTCCGAACGGCTTTTGGCATTTTTCCCAGTCGAAACGCGCGTAAAGATTCACGTTAGCAAGGCAATTTGCAATATTCCTCCAACCCCTCTTGCTTACTCGCCAGCTCATTTTTTTCTCCGTTTTCGCCATCGTCCTTTTTTACTTTATTTTCCCATACTTTATTTCCTCGAATCGTAATATCCATCTTCGACGATCGATCTATTTTTCTCGCAAGGCGTGTAACGGGCGAAACAGAATACCAAAAAAAAAAAAACAAGGACATTCATGAAAATTTTGCGAATCGACCACGTCAAAGCGGAATATTCGAGCAGTACAAATAATAAACGTGAAATGAAATGATATTTTATGCGAATTGAAAAGTTTTGGAGAACCGCGCGCGCTTTGGCACACCGTCGGATCGTTTGATCGCGTAACTATATATTCGAGCTATAACATACACATACATATATACATTGAGAGGGAGTGAGAAAGAGTGTGAGGGGGGGAAAGAGAGAGAGAGAGAAAGAGAATCCGCCGTGTGGTTTTAGGATAGCACGCGATCATGTTTCTCTTATGGGAACTTGACCTTTCGCCAGTTCACTCGAGAGAGAGTGCAGATCGATAGTGCACCGAGAGAGGTGTACTGTACCAACGAGTGAAGGTGATACGAATACCTGGCCTGGGCGGTGCTCCGGCGCGCACTAGTTTCCTACATACCATGCACCTTTATACACACGCACACACACACATATACCAATACATTCGTGTATATACGTATCGATATTTATTTTATGGAGAGAAAACGTTCGGTGGGGCAACTCGGGATTTTATGGGTAGCTGTTATATACATTAAGTATATATATATATATGGACGAAAAATAAATCATTCTCAAAACTTTTGTTTTACAGCTTGAAACCTCTTAACGGATACTTAAGGCCGAGGTGAAAAATGGTATCGATATAACTGTGACATCGAAGCTTAAGGTGAGACGGTGATTTTCTTTTCCTCGGTCGAGTTTCTCCGTACCTACCTTCCGTAAATCTTGCAAATAATTGATTGAAAAAGATTTACCATCGCGATATACGAACTGGATGTTGATAGGTGAAGAAAAAAATGTTTAACGTATATAACCTTCGTAATAAATGAAATTAATGGATTTTTAATCAAAAATACTAATAAACGCATGGCCTGTTTCATCCGATGATAATCCGGAAGACGGGGAGTCCTGAATGTCGGCACGGTCGGTGGTGTTGGAAAAAAAAGAAAGGTTGCCGGCACTATCGAAAATTAAAATCCTGCCGGGGAGTGTAGAGAAATATAACACGGTTGGCCACTTGAGCCCTTGTCTATTTGATGTTAGCGCCTAGGTCAACACGCGGTTCTGACAAAATAAGTCGATATAGCGAGGGGGCGCGCCTCACGTATGTATATGCGAATGGGTATGTATGTATGTGTGTACGGGTGGATTTGTGTTCGCGTACGCGGACTGGTGCGTCGTGACGGAAATACCGCCAGTCGCCACGAAACTGCGTGTTGGTAAATCGCTCCCTCCTCCCCCCAGCCCACCAACCCCCGTCCCCCTCTCGACCCCTTATAAGCCTATAGGTAACATGCTTCAGCGTGGTATAGGTCAGATTTAAGCCGCCTTTGATATTTAAATCGAGGACGGCGAGAGAGTCTGCCCACGCGGGGGCGAGAGGAAGAAACCACCGGGCAAAGCGACCACACAGGAATTTACACGTTCTGCACCTTCTGCATTCGCGGGTATGGAAAAAGAAGACAGCGAATGAAAAAAAAGTAGAAAATATAAAAAAAAAATATATCAAACGAAAAATAAATCTTTTTTTTTTTCGTCGTTTACTTTTTTCTTTTTTAGTTTTTGCACACACTCGAGACGGAGGTGCATGTTTCGATTTCGACCGCCGACGGGACTCTCGTTCTTGTCGCGACGCGTCATTCTCTCTCTCTCTCTCTCTCTCTCTCTCGCCCTCCCTCGATCGAGCCACCTCCTTCATCACATCCCCTTCTCATCTGTCTCGCTGTTCTAAGCTCGCAGGTATCCTCTACCTGTGGAGTGCTTAGAAGATAAGCC
Source organism: Netelia inedita (assembly GCA_964017225.1). Classification (NCBI taxonomy): domain Eukaryota; kingdom Metazoa; phylum Arthropoda; class Insecta; order Hymenoptera; family Ichneumonidae; genus Netelia; species Netelia inedita. The sequence continues at coordinate 7,110,336 of OZ024920.1, read as the reverse complement.
GAGATTTCGTGGCGAGACAAAAATTTATTCACCAAATATTGTGGTGAGACTTTTGCGAACGTGTGTGAGATTTTACGAATAAATAATGAAGTGCTTCTGTTTATGATATAACCTGGCGCTTGCTTAAGCGGAAAGGTGTCACGAAATGTGAATATAAACTTAAGAAAATTTCCATCAACCCCCTTACCAAATTCTCGACGTTTTTGCACCCGAGTAAAATTTTCTAACAAGCGATCATTCACGAGGTAAAATCGTGCAATTTTAATTTCTCTAAAAGGACTAATCAATCACATCGAGAAATAAAGCGAAAAAAATTGAATTATTCTCTAAAAACAATGTTAATTATTCTCATAAATAATTCTAACCGTTCCCTCGGACAAAATATCGGCCGCTGAATTTTTCTTTATCGCCCTGGTCAACACTCCGCGAAGTAAATCGTTCTCGCGACGCGATTAATCCTGAATTAAGTACTTTCTTCCGCGACGATTAAGATCTTATCACGAGAGAGATATGCCATACGTGTGCTCTCGAGAGGGTCACGAGAGGCGTCGGAGGTGGTAATACCTGTAACGTAAATATATATATACCTATATAATACAAACCCAAATATATATATATACATATCTAGCGAGCGTGATTCGATATTAGCTGGGACGTGGCCAATTGCGACGTGGGAATGCAAGCCCGAGGGGGCAGAGTCCTGCGAGGGAATGAGAACGAGCGAGACGTAGAAAGAGAGGAAGAGAAAAAAGAGACAGAAAGAATGAGAATGAAAGAGAGAGAGAGAGAGAGAGAGTGAAAGAGAAAGAGTGCCCAACGAGGTTTAAGATGCTGCAGCTACGGCGGTAATGAAGTCCTCCGGAGCGTCGTTAACGTCCTGCAGGTTTTTACGTCCAACGCACAAATGCCATTCGTCGCCTTTCCTTCCACGGCACACTTTTACTATACGAAGGTACAGGGCGATATATAGCCTATAGCTATATACAGTATAGTATTATAGTATTATGCGTGTCGCTCATTTCCCTTCATTCCCTCGCTATAAAGCTACCTACACACGCGTATACGTTCTACGCTCGTGATGATTCGTGCACGTATGCACATCCGTGGCAATTCTCGATGCCAAGAGGAAGAATATAATCCGTTTACGCTCAGTTACAGATATATACATATATACATATATATATATATACGAGTACGTATGTATAATATCGTGGACGAAAGCATTTCGCCGAGCGCATCGCTCTCGAGGAAAATTTGGCTCCGTTCGGTCCTTCGCCAAGATTTAATTGGGATGTTAACGCGAGCGTTAAGCGCCTCCTATAACAATATTATCACGACCCTTACCGTTCTCCCTACAACCGTAATGAAGCCTCACTTTCAATAAATAATATTATTAATTTATTCGCTTACCCGCCGAATTTACTTCAGCTCTCATGAAGAACGTGTTAACGTTAATTATCAACATTTTAATAAGCACGAAGTGGACCCTTCGCTTGATATAGAGACGCGTATTGTGGCATTACCGTACGGAAGAAAAAAAAAGTTGATTACGATTTATGTATATATGGATATGTATGTATATGTATGTATACATGGGGAAAGAAAAGTACAAGTATCGCTATAAAGACTCTCTTGGGCGCAAGGATTGCGTGGCAGGTAAATCGTGAGTATAGCGGTTGAAGTAGCTCGCGAGAGCGTGCGCCCCGCGGGCGAAATTAAGAGGTACCAGTCGAGAGACTCGACACCTACAAGCCGATAAGACAACGAGTCTACGACTGCCGACGGCCGTTTAAAAACCCCACCGCGGAATCACCATATAGCGGGTAGCACTCGGCTTAACCCTTCCCACCACCTCTCTCGCTCACTCCTTCTCACTCTCTCTCTCTCTCTCTCTCTCTCTCTCTCTCTGTCTTCCTCTCTCATTCTCTGTCTCTGTCTGGCCGTTGGTACTCTTTTTCAACGTCTCTCCTTCGCACGCCTCCTTTTTCCTTCTTGTTTTTTTTCGCTCGTTTTTTTAATTCTCTTCTTTTTGCTGTTTCAGCGTCAAGTGACTTCCGAGCGATAACCAGCGGCGCGTATGCCCCAGGGCGGCCAACCCCTTCCTATCCACGCCAGGGCGGAAACGTTTCCGCTCTCTTGAAACTACTTTTTCAACCCTGCCTAACCACCCAAATTATATTATACGTGTATATATATAGACTGAGAATTGTTCTTATTATATATAAGGCTGAATGACAGGACAATAATAATTTACCCCTTCGGCAACTATTTACAATGTTCTATTGAAAATTTGCATTTTAAACGGACGAATAATTATTTGTATAAAAAAAAAATTATTATTACGAAAACAATTAAATTATTGTATTAATCACTGCCGTTACTTTATAAACATTTTGCTCTGTCTACGTCTAGAAATAAAGGCAATGGCTTGACTGCAATCGAAATCTCGGAGGCGAACGAGTCAAAGAGAATTGAAGAAAAATTCAAGCATTTCGTGAGAATAAGAATAAATAAACGAAGAAAAAGAAGAGACGAGTAGTAGGAAACTTTTTAATGATCACGAATTCTACGAATGTATTTACTGACGGTGATGTATCTACAATTTTTCGCAATAACGTATCAATACTTCTAATTGTTAAATACATTTAAAAATTCAACAATACTATCTAGTGGCGTTTTTGTATTCTCCATAAACATTTCTACGTTGCCAAAATTGTTGCCTTTTATGATATTACATCTTGCATTATCATTTCCTACAGCGCACATTTATTTCCTCGCGCGGTAATGACCGCGATGCGAAAAAACAGCATTAAACGTAAAAATCTATACGGCGTATACATTTTGTGTTTCAGCCTACGTTACTTTTGGAAAGTGCACAGCTGTTTTAAAAGCCGGTATGTATAACAACAACATCGCAAGCTCGAAATTCACTTTGGATTAGACGAGAGCTCGTCGTTTCAGCGTCGGCGAACTCGGCGTTACGGTTATATTCCACGCTCTATATACGTACAAGGTCTCCTTTTTTCACAATTTCTTCGTGTTCTTTTTTTTTTTTTTTTTTTTTTACTTTTTTCTTTCCATTTTTTGGCGAGCAACTTTTCCTGCTTGGACCGTTACACCGCGTGTGCATTGCCGCGTGTTTTCGTACATGGGATCGTTGAGGGCTCCCACGAAGCAGCTTTCTTATACGATGGAAAAGCTCTCGTACCAGTGCGCTCGCGCGCGCGCGCGCTCACTGATGGTTCGGAGCGCGTTGCAAATTTTTTTTGTTTTTATTTTTTGGCCCCATGAAGGGAATAAAGGCGGGAGCGAATGCGGTAGAGCGTGGAGATGGAAGAACACACGGTGAGGTTACGAGAGGCTCGTTATGTGTGTATATATAGCTACCTCGCCCTGCCTCCTCCCTCCTCCCTTTCGCTCACCCTCTGCAGTTAGCTTCTCGCGCTCGCTCATACCCACTTTTTTCCTTCTTCTTTTTTCGTTCTCGTTACCTTCTGGTTTCTCAGGTTTCACGAGAGGAGCGCCCCCCCCGCCCTTCTTCTTTCCCCACCGCCCGCGATGCTTCGCGCTACAAAGAATTTCGCTATCTTTTTATATCATTTTGATAGAAATTTGGGACTTGGAACTCGAACGCTTTAGCTCAAATTTCTTCGTACTTTTTACGAAGATTCGACGAGAAATAAAAAAATCACTCGTGCAACAAAAGGTTTGGGTTTGTGTGAGTATGTGTGTTCGTGTATTTTAATACAAACCAATTTTTTAATTATGGTACGCGCATGATTAAATGCCGCGTCGATTTTGAATAATTTATTTATAAATTTCATTAAAAATCGACATAAATACGGAAGTAAGGGTTCTTTGATACCCCAAACGATCGCTGGATGGTTAAACACATTTCGTATTCGGCTCTTAAATTACTTTTCCTCTTGTATATGCGTATATGTGGATACGTAGAACGTGCATAACTCTATGCTACATAAACACTAATTTCACAAGTAAGCGAGCTCGCTCGTGCGAATACTAATTAACTATCGTGGTGAGATTACAGGTGGCTTCATGTAACCCTCTCTATAGGTAATTAAAGTCAGGTAAAAGGAGAGTGAGAGGTGTATCATAGTCGAAGCGCGAAACCGAGCAAGTTAAAAGACACGCGCAGATACACACACACACATATATACCTATGTATGGAACATATTAACGATATAACGCGGGGGGTCTGTAATTAATATCGATTTGCGTCTCGAACTGCGTCTATAATATATAGCGCTCCCTGGCTACGCGATATCTCGCGCGACACCGTATTCTCGATTAACACATCACCGAAGAAGCCAGGCTCACGACCCGATAATCTTTTCGCGTCGACTGTATCGCTAATAAGACACACGCACACACACAGACACAGATGTATTGAGAAAGACACGGACACAGACACCGACTGATGGACCGACACACATATATAGGTAACTAGGTACAGGAGAGAGGGAAAGCGCGAGAGAGTGTGAGAGGCGAGCGGTCAAACGGGAGTGCTCGGTTTACGGGGTGGGATGCGAGCGGGACCCCGATTGTGGCGCGCGAGACAGTGTGCGGTGTGGTCCAGGCCATAAGCATCTTACACAGAGTGAGATCCTATATAGGTATTCTCGATGAGCACAAGGGACAACAAGCTGTGTTCGTGGCGAGCCTGTTGAATAATATACCCGAGAAAGATTCGCGCAAGCGAGAAAGATGGAACGAGGCATAAACCAGAGTGAGATGTGAAACGACTGAATAGGGTAGAGCGAGAATAGTAGCCAGAGGGAGAGAGAACGTCAGACAGAGACAGAGGGAGAGAAAGAGAGAGAGAGAGAGAGAGAGAGATGAAAAATAATATGGGAGGAAAGAGAAAGAGAGAGGAGGTACGTCGCAACGGGGGAGGGGGAGAAAGCGAAAGAAAAAGAGAAAGGGGAGGGAGAAAGAGGAAGAAGGTATACATATAGCCGGAGGCCGCCGCGCCAGCCACGCCGGAGAGAAGACCACCCGAGTTCCGAGGTGAGTGCCGGCTACCCTGTAATCACGTGGCCGTGCCGCGAGAGCCGACAAACCAAACCAAAAGAGATAAAGATAAACAGAGATTCGAGTGAGCCTACGAGCTGATGGCAAAAGAGAGAAGAGGAAAGAGAGGGAAGTGAGGACGATGGAGGATGGGAAGAGAACGAGCTACCTTATATACATATATATATGTGTGTGTGTATATATATACATATAATATAGTCAATCCACTTGCGAACGCCGGGGGCTGCGCGAAATGGGCCGGTGGGGGTACACAAGAGGAACATCTTTCGCTGAGCAGCGGCAGCAGCAGCAGCAGCAGCAGCAGCAGCAGCAGCGACGAAGACGACTAAGCCGACGAAGAACGACGACGACGACGAAGACGACGACGAGGACGATGAGGTGAGTTCGACCTGCGGCCAGCCGCTACCCCTCGTTAAGTATGACGTGCGATCGTTTTCTCCTCTTCTCTCCCGTACCCGTCATCTCTAGCGAGCTCCTCGTATATACGTATACCTACGTGTATGAAACTCCCTCTTGAGCCGAGTTTCGCGGAGCTATATACGCGCTACTCGCGACAACGAACGAGCGGTAGGTCGTCGCGGTTTCCGCCACTCTTTCGCTCTTGCCGCGCACCGACACTGGGAACCACAAAAACGAGATAATGAAGGCGGAGGGGCGATAGCGGAGAGGAGGTGGAGGAGCGGGGGGGGGGGGGGGTTATATAATATGCTACTCGAGAATACGTACGGGGTTCTCTCTTTCTCTCTCTCGCTCTCTTTCTCTCTCTCGCTCTCTCTCTTGGTAGGAGTAGAAGGACTTTGCGGATATCGAAGAAGCTTATGGCGAGACCGAGATGTGACTTTTGTGGGAATAAGTTTATATGCCGTCAATTAGTAAGAAGAATGAATAAAATTTTCTCAACGATTCTCGCCCCGAAAAACTAATGAGATTTTGTTTCTTTTATTTCGTCAGATACATTCGGTAATTTACCGTGCGAAACGTACTTGGAATTATATATAAGCGTTCGTACGATTCAATTATTCCTTAGGGAGGGAGCTTGTTTGGAATAAGTTATGTTTGTGTTCGAGACTAGAGATTTTACTCGACAGATTGATGCGGATAAGTTTGACCGGGGTGGCTAAGCGTATCCGCGTATACATATATATATTAGTGAGAAAACAAGACGGGGTCCGAAAGGGTTTCACAGTATGGCTCGCAGCCGTCGCCGTACGAATTTTGAATCTAGGGGAAACGAAGGGCGGAGTTAGGGCTCGCGATAGATCGCGTAATGGCCCAAACGGAGCGAGACGAGATGCGGGAGTGGGACGGAGCGCTGCCCTGTGGCTGGCTTGAACGAGGGAGAAATGAGCGGTGAGGGTATAAGACAGGGGTTAAGCAGCGTTCCGTATATATATGTATAGTTATATAGTAGAAAGAAAGGTAGCGCGGTAGAGCGAGAGAGAAAGAGAGAGCGAGAGAGAGAACCCGGGACAGCTCGGCATAATGTCTTCGTTACGTTCTGCGGCAAAAAGCGACGAATACCACGGTGGCTACGCGGAGGGAAGCGCGAGAGGGTTTCGTGTGACTAACGCGGGGTAATGACTAACGGACTAATATATATATATATATGTATCTTTATATATAGAAGTATGCACACACAAAACAGGGAATGCTGTTTTTCCGAAGAAACCGTATTCGTCCTCTCCCGCGCTCCCGGATGACCAAAACGCGACGAATACCCGGGCAAAGGAAAAATAACACGAAATAACGGTAATTTCGCGAAAAATAGAAATTCTGCGGTAGGACGTATACATTTTTTACATCTCGTGGTGCAACATTGTTCCGTCGTATCGGACTATCGTCCCGTTGGTTTTTTCGGTTTGTACGAGCGGGGGTGATCCATCCTCTTTCCCTTCATCTCGTCTATATGCCGTTGCACACAACGCCGCCGTGCGCGCAAGGTAAGAGAGACCACCGTGCTCGGCGACAGGTGCGACCAGCCACCGTGCGCGATGCCAGAGGCCAGTACCATTACCGTACGGCGGAGAGGGGGGAGGACCAACTCGGTATCGTTCTTATTTTCTCATACTTATAATACTCACCTCTTTCGTCATGCTCACTGAATATATATATATATATATATATATATAGGTATATATACGTCCTCGAGACCCTTTTTTTCTTACACTCTAGGTACGAGTGCAATCCCTTTAAAGTTTATTATATCCCAGTCGGTCACGGTCGTCTCGTTTCAGCCTCATTCGCATACACCGCGATACGACAACTTGTAACGATAATTATTTCTCACCATTCGCGGACGACACGCTTTTTCTTTTTTTTTCTTATTTCTTTATTTTGTGAAACTTTCCATCGACATTTAATTTAACAGAATTATCTTTTTACTCCATCGACTTCTTTCTTTCGTCAGAGTTACGATTCGTCGAAAAGTTATCGTTACGAGAATAATATTCACTCTAAGTTATTTATCGATGCTTTGAGGTTTATTCCGAGTAGAAATTACTCGGTCGACTCTGAGAACAGTCCTCCTTGCCGTGTGCCTCGAGGGACACGTGAGTGTTTCTTCGAGTTAATTGGGTAATTTCTGCCCGGAATATTGTTTATTACCGTCGATGCTTAATGGGGTACTTGGCACATAACGCGTGTATGTTACGCGTAAGAATATATTACGGCACGGCCCTTAAACAATACAACAGGAACGATAACGCATAGATATCGCGTTTCGAAGTTGCGTACATTACCGTCAAGTCGCTTGACAAATGACTCTCGAATTTGCGTAACGAGATGCGCGTTAAGACGTTTTACAATCGTCGAATTCATTATTTTCCGGCAACTAGCAAAAATTTAAATCATATCGAGTCAATAATTTATTTCACGATCGTATCGTTCGCCTGGTTTGTAAGAGGTAACAAATCCATAAAACGGACATCGACGCTCGGCAGAGAATAATGTCTCCCCATTGGACGAGAGTAAGATAAGTCACGAGCATCCGAGATTTTGCACCACCACCCCCCCCCCCGTCGCCGTGTCCCACGAGATCAAAGTTTTGCAATTTATTGGTGATATACGTAAATATATATGTATGTATCAGCGAGCGCTAGTTTTTATTGGCTGGAGAAGTTCGTGATCGGTTGGACGGGCATACTTGGAGGAAGACGCGAGAGGCACGACACAGTCCAGCAACTTTATTGGAAGAACTCGGCTCCTCGCACGCACCTCTCGTTAAGGTGAGAGAGATCTCCCTAACGTTTGTCGGGTACACTTATAACCCTCTCAACCCTGCTACCTACGCCCCCCAACCCCCTCGCCACCCGTCATTAAACGCGTGACGAGGAAGTTTAGCACACCTTGAACGCTTAAGACTCGGCTCGTAGCTTTAATACTGTTACATAGCCAGGATAATCGTCACTTTCTATGTCACGTTTTTATAAGCCTCCCGTAGCACGGTATACTTCAAAACTGAGATAAAAATAAAATAGAAAATCAACATTTGACAAAAGAGGACAATTAAAAATCAAAAGGTATTAAATTTTCTCGCGAGGAACAAACGTCGTAACTTTTGTGCGTTTTATCGAGCACTTTTGCCGAAAAAATTAGAAACAAAAAATTTCAACGGGGAGATAAGCGTGGCTCTATTATAGTGTTTATTCCAATCCTCATTCTTGGGTTTCATGGTATTTTGGTATGTGTAGCTATAGCATATTTTGGTGACAGACGTTGAGTATAACGGCAGCTGTTGCCTCCCTCTTTCATTTTCTTCCGTACCTCCGTCATTCTCTCTCTCTGTCTCTCACACACACTCTCTGTCCGTCTGTCTCTCGCACACGTTCCTGCTAAGTCGTACAAGTTTCCCTACATTTTCGTTTCTCGTCAGTTACACGAACACAGCGACGCGCGTATCTCGTGACGCATTTTCACTCTCCTCTTTTCACTCACGCCACTTTCTCTCTTCAACTGCCACTCATCGTCATTAAATTTGCCCTCCCTTTAGGGATATTTTTTTTAAATTGTCCGTTGCTCTCGTAACCATTCGACGGTACAGAACGAACGCATATACGAGACGGGACAATATTGTAAACGAGTTTAGTTACATTATCACGAAATATTGTGCACCGGGGAAAAAACGCGGTGAAATTATTGTCTACTTTCAAAATCGCTTGTATTATTTTATTCGCATGGATTCGCGATTGTGAATTTCGAAACAATCGCTCATATTTACATAGATATATAATATATTTTTATGTCATATCATTGTGCGACATACTTATTGTTTTCGTTCCAAGTGATCGAATATTTTGTACATTTGGACGAGAGAGGCGTACGGATCGTCGAGCTGATTTCAATTTTTCGCTACATACCCATCGATCCATCCTACATACGTTCACAGTTATAATTATTGCCAATGGGAATGTATTTCCGCGCGTGTACGTTCGTTAATTGATATTCGGGACGCGACATTTTTTGTTCTCTTTCTCTCTCTTCCCGTAAAAGCGCCCACGTTTCGGTTTATCTAGCGTCAAAATTGTTTTCACATGCGACGACGTAACATTCCAGTTACCGAGCAAATTGTTTGTCCACGCGTACCTATACGTATCCGCCTGCAATACTGGTACCACGGTATATCGGAGATGTATAATACACGGAGCAGGGTCGTGATTTTATGCGCCGCAATTTTATTCGATCGATTATTCGTAGCTTTCATCCCGTAGGATATCGCGTGTACGTAGGTGTGTAGTACCTATGGGGATACTAACCGAAGCGCGAAATTTCGAACGTGAAATGACGAAAAAAAAGCGGACTGCGACGAGTCGGTCGCGTTCCCACGCACACACGTTCACACGTTTCGTTCCCCCGCCAACGTTATCACCCAGAAAGCTTCGGTACATCGTTTATTCTATACAAAGTAAAATGGGGAACATAAAGCGAGATCGAACGACGCATAGAACGAAGAGTTGTGAATTCGCGTAGATGACGCGAAGGGGATTGTATTTAAGCAACGAAACAAAAAAAAAGAGATAAAAATAAAAAACCACAAAATCGTGGAAAAAATAATGAACGCGATCTCGCACACCGTAAAATTGAAAAGAAAAATTCTCAAAAATGTCGTCTCGACGCGACCCCGGTGCTGCTCAACCTGCGGTGTATGGGGACGGACGACACACAGGGTGAAAATATATACAGGAACAGATTTCGTTTAACGCGCGGTTTATCTTTTACGTACGAAATACAAAAGGTCGAGATTCCAATTTCGAACTTCGCGCCGAGAAAGGTATGGAATAATCTAATTGATCTAACAATAAATTTCATTCCAGGAAAATTAATGTCGTTCGCGCGTATTTTAAAACTAACGAAACTCATTAAGCGTTCATGCGCGAGTGTCTACTCGACCAAATCACGTTTCTTTCGAAATAGAAGAAAGTCGTTGCTTTATTTGGAACAAACCATATTCGAAATCCATCTTTTCTCGGTAATCGTTATATCACGGACGTGCGCCGAGTACAGTGTCCACTTTTTGGTTCTATCACGTTGTACGAGAAATGACAGTATTCACAATTAAAATCCGTTCGGCATTCGTAAAATAGATAGGTTCGTTAAAATTTTCGCGAAATTAACGCTACTTCGTGATGTCGAGAAATAAATTGTTTTTTTTTAAATACACAATTTCGATACAGCTTGACATTCCACGGTGCGTATACGGTTTTCGCATTGTTTTTTTTATGTATCATGGTCTTGTCAGCCGAACTGTATGACCGAGCGTCAAATTTGCCTGGGTCCAATTTTCGGAACGGTGCCCGTATCTCTCTCGTTAACGAGTCGACGATTATCGCCCTATGACGCAAATACGAGAGCGCTCTCACGTGCCCTGTCAAAACATCCCCCGGGGTTAAAATCGTTGCACCCTTTCTCTCTGTATCTCCCTCTCTCACTCTCTAAATATTTCCCGACCGAAGAGCTCTTAACGCTTTGCTCTACCATGTAGATAACTGATACATAATATCCCTCTGGTCCAGTGGTATTCTACATACATTTTTATCCACCCTGGCATTCCGGTATCGCGACAACGAGAACCGAATCGCGCCGGTGGGAACGAACGAGAATGAAACGCCAGAGTTCCGTACGAGATTGACGGGAGTATATACGTGTATATACGTAGCTATCTAGTTCAGCTCGTGCATTCGTTGATATCAAATAATTTATGGGAAGAGGCTCGTCACCCATACATTAGCGCTGCTCAAATTGCACATTATTAGTAAAGTATCGTTAAACGAGCGTACACATATTCATTAATATACATACATAAATGTACGTGTACTTTTAATAATAAAAAGTAAATATATATATATATATGAGTGTGTAATCTATATCACCCAAAATGCACCGTACCCTCGCAATGAATGGTGTGCAACCTGCGAGGGAGCGAGAGCTCTTTCCCTTCCTTCGTAAAATAACCGACAGCGGGTGCGTTTTGCTGCCAGGCACAGAACATAGCAGCTCATCACTCTTATTATTCATCCGCGATTAAACGGGCGTAGGGCAGGTGGGATTGAAAATACATATGCGAAAGTGGATTATTGATGATCCGTTCGTACGAATACCACATGGCATATATGTATAGGTGGACGATGCATGCATTTACGTAAGTGTATATGTGTATATGCACATATTGGCAGGGTTATGAAAGGATCGTCGTTTGAGAAACAATTTGGCGGAGCGGTTCGAGGAGTGACGAGGGAGGAAATTTTTGCAGTAAAAAAGATGATAAGCTATATTCACCATATATATCATACAATGGTGGGAATGAGGATGGCGGGGATAAATGTAAATATATATCTATAGGTATAGGCCATTGTACCAAAGACGAAAGTATAAGGTGCAGAAGATCGAAAGTATATCTGAAGACGAGAGAGAGAGAGAGAGAGAGAGACAGAGATAGCGAGTAAGGCCACAATGCGTGAAATCGCAAATTCAACGTAATCGCTACCACCCACCACGTGACAAATCACGTCGGTAGTGTATGAGAAGAGGAAAAAACGTCAAAAGCGCCCTCTCCTCTTACTTCTTCAACCCGCGATGAAGAAACGCGCCAATATCAAGTTCGCCCTGTGGCCGCAGCGGGGATTCCCCTTTTTTCGTCGTCGTCGTTGTCCTCGTCATCGCAGGCATTTCGCGCAAGAGAGAGAGAGAGAAAGAGGAGCATCTCGATGATTCCCACGGGAGAGAAGCTCAACACGCGAGACTCTCGTTTCGTTACACCGTCAGGTATGATATAGGTATAGAGGTGGACCAAGGGCGAGACCAAAGACGAAGAAGATATCGCGGAAAGGGGCTAAGATGCGACGAGAGGAGGGGAGATTAGAGGAGTCAACGCGGTGCGATCAACATTGAAGGGAGAAAAAAACGGGAGAGTGGACATCGCGAGAGATAGAGACAGATTTATATATATATATATATATTGTACGCTCGCACACAATGGTCGAAGGAACTAAAAAACGAAATCGTCGCCTCCTTTCTCTTTCTCTCGCGCGGCCAACGTCGCCGCGGTAGAGATTTTTTCGACTTTGATAAAATTACGCTCAGCTTTACACTCTCTTCGTCGGTCAACAACGTACCGTAAATACGCGAGAAAATACCGCATGAACAAGGTCCGTATGGTGTAACTTCCGAAACATCGAATTTGTAAACGATTCGTCTACAAACGAATGAAATAAATTGTGAGCCGGCTAATGAATCTCGTTTGATTGTCTGCACACGTGTGATTTTGTTTCGCCTCGACAATTTGTAATAGCGGTAAACAAATCTTGCCGCGATTTGGGCACAAGGAAATAAATATAAACGGTGCACTGACCGATGCAGGAAATGAGGGAGAGCCGAGAGTCGGAACGAGGGCAAATCGAGAAATAAATAAACGAGGGGGAAAATAAAGCACGCGGTGTAATTCGATCTAGCTCGTTTCCATCGGTTGCGCATTGTCCGGAGTCGCGGATCTGTCTAACGAACGCGTTCGCTCCCATGCTGGACTTTCGTTCCGTATTTATATATATATACATATATATCTGTATAGCTTTCGTTCAAAGCAGAATCATGGGAATTTGGGGCATTAGCCGTTGAGTGGAGCGTAGTGCGAGCAGAATGGCGCGTCGTTTGTGCCGTTGGTCAATGCGCACCTCTTCCTGTAATGCCCTCTCGGCATCGTTGCCTCTTCGTTGCTCCTCTCTACCCTCGCCCCTCGACGGTAAATGTTATCGATCGGTGGTCAATGAGGATCGAATCGTGCTGTGTGTGTGTGTGTGTGTGTGTTTGTATATGTGCTCGCCGCGGTCTGGCTCTCGAGTATATATAACTCTCTGTGATGCCAGAAAGAGAATCGAGAGACGGGAAAGGCACGCCACCGTCGCGCCCTATCGATTCAGAGCGCAAACTCGCTTGCTCTCTTTCACTCTCTCTCTCCCTCTCTCTCTCTCTCTCTCTCTCACTCACTCTTTCGCTCACCCATAGCATCGAGAATCGAGAACTGCGGTGGGCCAACGGCTCACGATGCGATTCTCTCCATGAGCTGCTAAATTTATCGAGGTCGAAGCCAGCACGCGGTCGGCAGTAAACCATAGAGAGAAGCGAGAGAGAGAGAGAGAGAGAAGCTAGCAAAAAGGGAGAAGGGCGCATTAACGTAGTGATAAATAATACTTAGCTACCCGAGTTCACCAATGCATACAGGTATAGACACCTGGTAGTCGAGAATTTCTCGATTCATTTCGGATCACCGACGTTCCAATTGATCATTCGCTGGACAACGATTGATCATTCGTTAATAATCAATTGTTAATTGTAGAAACAAGCGCGAGAATTAAGTACCGAATAAACGTCAGAGTCGATACGAAATCTGTCCGTAATAGAAGGATTCGTAACGGAATAATTATATATTCGAGTCGAAGAATAATTGACTGAATAAAACACGAGATTTTCATAAAAATCGATCTAATTAATTTAATGTAATATTATTAAAATTAATTTTCTTCGTACCACGCGAAAATAATTAATATTTCGAAATTCCATTTCCGTTGAATCGTTTAAATTGACGTGTGAATAGCGCCGTTATCTTAAATTATAATGACGTGAATCGTTATAACCTGATAAAGTTTGTGGGACACGCGAAACGATCGTACAGCCATGTTTTATTCATCTTAAATTTGACTCATCGATTTTCCTTCGAACAAAGTCACCACGAGTTCTTTGTCGATTGCACGATGAATCACGAATCATCGTGAGTGTATCGACACGATAGGAAGATGATACTGTTTCCCTTCTGGCGATGAGGCGATATGATACAAAGGTGATATGCACTACAAAGCTGTCGTTGGCGGCGACGACGCTCGATAAAGTAAGTAATTGATCTTTCGAAGAATCGAAGTGTGAACGAAGAATTTTTGAGAGAGCCACTCCGCAACTGAAGAACATTATCATCTTATGTCCCAGGCGCTTAGATAAGATTCGACGCGATTCGGAATAACAAACGACTCATCGATTTCGGCATTATTAGACAAGGATCAAAAAACTTTGAAAATATATGCATTTTTCAAGTTTCTATATATTCTGTACAGGGTGTCCGAAAATTATTCGGACATAAAAATATATAGATAGTTGACGTCAACACAAGCAAAACAGTTTTTTGGAAAGTGTCCTGCCATGAAATTTAACCGAGATATTAATTTCCAAAATTTGAAAGTTTGAGCAATGTTTGCTACGTACTAATTACCTAGGTATTTTATTTGCCCAGATACAGTGAGTAACTTTAATATTCGGACACTATAAGATTTTTACTGTAATACGTAATAACTTTATTTAAAAAAAAAAAAAAAAAAAACTGATCAAAGATTATGATGACGTATACCCTTAATAAACAATGGTGTAAGTTTCATTCACGTACCTTACACAATTTGTTAAATATTACGATTTAAATAAAACATTGTCCGATTTTCACGTTACTTTAATATTCGGACACTTTGAGAAACTACTTATTTTTCGGCTGGTTTTTCTTACAATACCTGCTTTAATATTTTGTTGGGTAGCCATCCTGCTTTATCACCTCTTGCAAACGCTGCTGCATGTTATTAATAATTTTTTTTAAATATTCAGTACTTAAAATGTTCCATTCTTCTTTTAAACGACTTTTCAACATTTCTTTGGAAGATATTGGTGTTGTCCGAATTCGGCGCTCTAGTTCATCCCATACATTTTCGATGGGGTTAAGGTCAGGTGATTGAGGCGGTGGTTGCAAAACTTTCGGGCAATTGTACAGCAAATACTCCTGCACAATGCGTGCCTTATGTTTCGGATCATTGTCCTGGTAGAACTTAAATGAGTTTAAAATCCCCATTTTTGTAGCACTTTTGTGTAAATTGTTTTTTAATATGGTCAAATACAAATTTTTGTCCATAATCTTGTCGATGAAAACTAATTCGCCCGGTCCGAAAGTCGAAATACAGCCCCAAACCATTACACTGCCACCTCCGTGTTTTACGCTCGGCCGAAGATTTTTAAATTTAAACTCTTCGTTTTTTTTTCGCCACACCATCCTTCGTCCATCTGACCCAAAAATATTAAATTTACTTTCGTCCGTAAAGATGACATCGTTCCACCATGTTTCTTCCTTCAAAATTAATTCTTTCGCATAAGTCAGTCTCTTCTTTCGATTCTTTTCACTCACGTATGGTTTCTTTCTAGCCACTCTTCCATTGTAACCGCTATTTTTTAAGGGTCTGCGAATCGTTTGAGGGTGTACGCTCTTTCCAGTCTCGTTGAAAAGCTCTGTTGCCAATTTTGGCGCACTGAGCGTAGGGTCTTTCTTTATTTTTCTTAATAATTTTCTCTCATCGCGAGCGTCCAACTTCTTCGGTTGGCCTTTTTGGGGTATAGAATCTATACGATCCTCACACTTGAAGCGTTTCACAATATCGCCCACGGTACTCTTGCTTATGTTGAGCAGAGTAGCAATTTCCCTATACGATTTTCCATTGGCATTATGATAGATGACAAGTTGCCGTACATCAAAACTCGTATTCGCTTTGCGAGGCATTGTAGAGGTGTATTGCACGACGATCGACAAAGAACTGATGAAATAAGGCTTAATCTAGTATCATTGTACCCTTGACTAGATTTGTAAACAAACATTGTTCTCTAACTCGGAGTAACTCGGCTCGAATATTCTAAGAAGCGCTACATTGTAAAGTGTCCGAATATTAAAGTAACGTGAAAATCGGACAATGTTTTATTTAAACCGTAATATTTAACAAGTTTTGTAAGTTATGTGAATGAAACTTACACCATTGTTTATTAAGGGTATTCGTCATGATAATCTTTTATTAGTTTTATTTTTTATTTTTTTTAGATAAAGTTATGACCTAAAACAGTAAAAATCTCATAGTGTCCGAATATTAAAGTTACTCACTGTAGTTACGTAACACTCTGTATGTATGATATAGTAATCGTGATTCTGTCGGTAGAATAAATACGACGATCGATCAAAAATTTATCGTTAATTAATTTTTGTTTGTATTTACTCGGCATCCAGCCAAGTGTAATAAATCAATGACAACCATGAAGAATAAGCTGCCCTCTCGAACCGCAACAAAAATAAAAATATCTCAATGGTTTTATTTGGCAAAGTGCCTTTTTTGGATGGAAAAAACGTCAAAATTTTTTTACAGTACTGTTTCTATATATATCTATCCATCAATATGCAAATATCTGAACATACTGATGCGAAGTATATAAAAGTACTGAAGCATCCTCTTCGTCAAAGTAGGCACTTTATTTAAGGCAACCAAGAAAGCTTGCGTTTAAAGGCTTTTCCCGGATTTCCACAGTATTTCTTATCTCTCTCCCTCACATTCTCCCTTTCTGTTTTTCAGTCTTGTCGAAAGTACCCCCATACGGTTGGTTGATGGTGCACGAGCTCGGTAGTCTATACTCTATACGATAGATGTGTCGGTAGACGTAAGAGCGCGTGGGTTTGCGAACGAGCAAGGGTGTGCCGGACGAATCGGGAGAGGAGAAAAAGTGGGCGAGCTCGCGAAAGCCCTTCGTAGGGGTTGCCTCGTGCTTTTCACGAGACTCGTACGGGGTGCGTGTGCCTTTGGACGTGTGGATAAGAGCAATACCGGAATGCCCTTCGTAGCTCGAGTCAAGGATTCTGCGGGGGCTTGAGTAGATGTGTTTTGACAGCAACGGAGAACGCGTGCCGGCAACCAAAATCGTGTGTCGTTATTTGTATATGTATGTATATATATATATAGATATGCACGTAAAAGGTGTATGTATTAGTGTGAACGTGATCCATAGAACGTGAAAGGGAAAGCGAGATGAGAACAGACGACTTGGAAACGAGTAAAACTCACCCTGACGTCGGGGCGTACGAGATGTATATATCAAATGGAGAGACGGTGAGAGAGCAGAAAGAGCGTTTTCTCCCGGCGATGTTCGATGCTCTCTGCATGGTGTCACACTGATGGCTCGCAGACTCCCAAAAGATAACGAGAGAGAATGGGGAGGAGGGGAGACAGAGCGAGGGACAGAGAGAGAGAGATAGATGGCTGACATCACCAGAACCATACCGAGCAGAAAAGTGAAAAGAACAGAACACAGTCTCTGTATACGTAGCTGTAACAAAATCTGAGAGGGAGAAAAGACGAATATGTACCATATACACGAGGAAGAAGAAAGCTAAGGGAGGAGAGTTACGAGGGTTTGCCCATTGTCGTGCTTCGTAGCAGCTACCATGAATTTCATGAAAGAAGTAACGAGAGCCTTTGCCGACACTGTTGCACACTCGCGCGTTTCCTATTTCGCCCTTGGCGAATAAAAATGTTGGAGAAATGATTCTTGTTTTCGTCCCAACTCTTATCTCTCAAACTTTGTATTTCTTTTCGCAATGGTAAGAATACCCGCGCGGCCAATAAAATTGTACTAAAAATATTAGATAAATGGGCAAAATAAACAAACAACTTTTAAAAAAATATTTAACAAGCGTACAAAAGGTCTGAATAATGAATGCACAATTTTTTTTAATAAAAATACGATATATCTCGATGCGATGAAAGATTCATCGATCATATTTTCAAGCTCGGTAAATATCAAAGACCTCTTTTCACCCACTCGTTATCGTCTCGAACTACCATCATACAATGTGTTCTCGCAAGAGCCTATAAATTTAACCGACGAAATTTTCAACGAGACACATACCGACGATAACAAAATACACACGTAACTCTCGGCGCATATGGATAATATGTATATCAGACGGAAAAAGGATGTACGTATGTACAAAGATATAGGCACAGACAACAGGTGCTTCGTGTCCAGTGCGAACGTACAAACAAGCGATTAAATCTGGCATCTCGTGTGTATATAGCGCGTATACATATGCATATACCCACAAACGTATATACGTATACCATTGTTGAACGTATATGCACCGCATGTTTTCACGCATCGTAAGAAACATATGAGGTTAACAAAAAAAACGGAGACGATGATGAAAATATATATACGTCGAGCATGAATGAACGCCGGTGTTTTATCTCGTGTGCGATACCGGGATACGAAGAAGTATCTCGTGTTGGCACGTGCAACAACGCTGCTTCTGCAGCCGTGCTCCAACAGCTTTCGTGTATACATATGCATACGTGTATATATACGTATACGTAGGCGCACGAGAGGGCCCGGTAAAAGCAGAAGCATTCAGCCAAAGCAGCGGCAGAGAACGGCAGCACGCCAGGAAAGAGAGACGAGAGAGAGAGAGAGAAAGAGAGGAGATAGTGTGTAGAAAGGTGGGCGGTCTGTACATAAAGACAGGAGAGCACGAGGCTCCGCGCGCGCGTGCCAGGTGCTTCGTGAGAGCACAATGCATCCCAGTTAAATTTGCCCGGGGAAGAAGTTACAAGGGGACGGGGAACAGCGGGGTTTCCCCGTTCGATCCGTAAAGACTGACTGAGCGGTTCCCGACGCCGGAAGTCGAAAAAAATAAGACCGGAGCACCCAGAAGCGCACGGGCTAGTCCTTCCGTAGATATTTCTTTGCTGAAGACATTCACGAATTTTCACACTGTGCGAATATCGACCGAGGCAATCCTCTCCCACCATCTCATTCACTCTCGGTCTATATATATATATATATATATATATGTACATTTAGATAGTTGTGCGGCTGACGTCTGGGATCCTCGAGCGATGAGTTTGCCAGCGTTGTATAGTCCGATTCGATTAGTCAGAGACGTGCCAAGTAACTATATGGATATCTACGTGAGTACATGTGTGCGTGGGTGTATCTCTTATACCTTCTGAGATAATCATCGAGAAGCTTCGATGCGAGTGAGAGCTCTCTAATAGCTTCAATTATCTCAACGTGCCTCGACGTATACATATACGTACAGCTGATGACATATTCACCAGCAGCGTTATCACTTCGACGAGATCGCACGATCGATTGTTCCACACTGGATTTATCCCCGCTGTTTGAGATATCCCGGAGATTGGTTAGGTATTGTTAGACACGAGATTGTTTAGAAGTGAATTATTTCTAATTGGTATCGATTCGTGGTTGAAATAGACATTGGGTTCACTTATTCGAACAGTATGTACTATAATTGTTTTTGAGCCCGTCTGTTCTGTCACGCGTAGCTTGAGGAATTAGGGATATAGATTAATTTATGGATATATTTCCATGGTATGAATTTAGGCCATTTTCATCGTCATTATGTAATTGATTTCTATCTTAGGGGCTAAATGCAATAATAATTACTTTATTGTATTCGTCATAAAAAAAACAAGTTGCTCCGAATCCGGAAAACTGACTTAAGATACCGACGCTGCTCGTGCAAGATGTATAACTGAACCCATTATACAGAGCTATGCCCCGAACTACCTAGTTGACCACAATAGGGCTATACTTCTTTTACTCTGGTTTTATTGAAATGGCCCATCAATTTTACGGAATCAATTGTTAAAAGATGCCGAGACGCACCCGGACTTTTCGGGCTTACGCTTTGGGCTGTTAATACAGTGTGTAAATGGGGCGACCGTCGCGTGCCGTTTGTTGTCCTTTTCCAGTTCCATGAGAATGCCTGAGGGGAAAAGCGCAGCGCTTAGCAATATAGCTGGCAATGGGTAGGTAAAGCAGCGCGATGAAAACTAAAGGGACGGAAACGGAGAGAGAAAGAGAAAGATAGAAAGAGAGAGAGAGAGAGAGAGAGAGAGAGAGAGGGAGAGGGAGGGAGAATTATGACAGACCATCCTGACGACGACAGTGTGCGAGGGAGTCAACATAATTTCTCGCACGCCGATGGTCCGGAACCCCACAGGGCTTCGGTCGACTATATATGTTGCTCCATGGGATCTCTATCCCTCGGCGATTGGGTTCGAGAGGGAGAGCACGCTGCTGTTGTTCGCTCGTTCACCATATGTATATATATGTATACATATAGCCTTGGCAGCCAATCCATAAATACCCTAATGGGTCTAAAGTGTCAGTTCCAGAAATATGCCGAGACCAATATTAGCTCTTCAAACTTTTTATTTATAAAATCGTTTGATATTGCTCAATTACTTAATGCCTAATTAAAAGTGGAGTAAACACACCCTAAATACACTCTAGACAGAGTCCCACTGTGTTCCTGAAACACCCTGAAAATTTCTCATTCACCCGGAATACACCCTGAATGCATCTCTAAAGAAACGACAAACGCTTTCTAGACTCAATCCAAAAACCATCTCAATAATATTTCAAAGATTTACATCTATATATATGTATGTATGAATGTATTGTACACGTTTGATGCTAGGTGAGATACTGGTTATTGATCTTCCGCACCTTTCTCCCAAGTATACGAGACTAACGATTATAACTTCGATATCGAAGTAGGGAAACTTGTTTTCCGAGTTACATAACACTCTCGTGCCTCTCTTCTCTGCCCTTATAGTCGAGTTTTCTTCTCGACTGTTTACTCTCTCGAATACATTCCTGCCCTTGCCGCCACTACCCGCGTACACTTGGTATTTTCCTTTTGCCTAGTCGTCCGCCGTTCTTCCTGAACTTTCTTCGCTCTCAGAAACTACCATGCCCTCCTTCTCGCTTTCTTCATTCCCTTCCTTCTTCCTCCTACCCGGTCCTCACCACTCTTTATCGCTCTCTTGCTCGTTTAACGATACGAGTTTTGTAGCGTACGCAACCACCACCATCATCATCTTTGCACCGGTGGATATATCCTGCCGTTTTCGTTGCTGCATCCTGTCCCGTCTTTCCCGAGTGTTGTCCAAGTTATATCCACAGAGATGAAGGAAAAGAGTTTGAACCCCTTTGAACTTTCACGAACGAGAATGGGAAGTAGGAGAGGTCCTCGAAGGGCGCGAAAACTCGAAAAGTTTTCTGCGTGATGACGCACTCATCCCCCCTTGTTTGTTCTTCGTTTACTTATTTTCTACACTTTTCCTTCTTTCCTTACTTTTTTGTTTTGTGTTTCATTCCCTCACTTTTTTTTACCTCGTTGAAGGGAGATCGACGTTACGATTGTTTTTTCTACGTACCCAGGGTAGCTTATAACGCGCCAGCGCCTCGAGGAGTGTCTGCCGTTAAGGGCACGTCGAGACCCTCTCGTCAAAGTGCTTTTCTTGCGTTGTAGGTAGCCACTACGATGTGAGACTTACCCCACTCACGCGTGCACACCCTGGCCGCACTCTCTCTCTCTCTCTCTCTTTCTCTCTCTCTCTCTATCTCTATCTCTCTCGCCCCTCTACTCTCAGCAGTGCTCTACTCGTGAAATGTTTTTATCCTTCTTCTCCCCATCTCTGTCTGCCGAGCGATGCTTCGGCACGGTCTTATATATACACTTCACGACGCAACCTTCGCTCCCGCATTACTTTTTCGTCGTTTTCCGGAAATATCTTGCGCCGCGAGAGTCGACGGCTTGCGAAATGAAAACATCACCATATAAATTGATTCGAAAGACTACGCTGATGAACCTCTCTCCATCTCACCCTCTGCCTTACCGTCGCGTTATCCGTTTAAGAATCTTTCACCAAGATTCTCAGGGTGCGTTTAAGGCTAAAGAGAACGTAAAAACGACCTCTCCTTACAAGAATACATCGATATACTAGGGTGCGTTTTTCTTTTCGTATCGCTTAAAAACGTTTTTTCGATGATAAAAAGGAAAAAAACAGTTGCCGATAATAATCTCGGTTCTAGGTAGAAATTACCAACACATTTATGTTACTTTCAATTATCGTTTATTCTCGGCTGTTGATCCAATTCATTTACGAAGCGTGATACATTCGTTAAAATAGTCCGGCAATTTTCTATAATGAAATATGTATGAAACGGCCCGAGTATCCTTGATACACCACCGTAGATAAATTGCTTTCGTTATACGTCTCGTTATATATTTCACAAATAGACCCGACGCCCCGTTAAAGTATTATCGGCAAACACTCTCGATATTCGCAAATTAGTATCGATTCACCGTTATTTCAAACTTTATATAGTGTAATAAGAATAATATGTAAACCCGGACCTGCTCGATTACTCTCACGGTCTCACGGCGTGATCTGTTTCACGGCAACTCGCAAACCGGCAGCCCTTTCATTCTCTCTCTCGCCGTCTCGATTTTCTCTGGATATCTCGAGCTCTTCTATTCCCTCGCTCTCTCTCTCTCTCTCTCTCTCTCTCTCTCTCTCTCTCTCTCTCTATCTCTCTCTGTGTGTCGAATCCCCAATCGGCCGTGGTCTACCGATCTGTGTACTGTACGTATAGCTCAAGCAGTAGTAGTACCTAATATATCGTACGTATAAGATCTGTACATGTGTATATATATGTGGATGTGTGTGTGTGGACACCTTCGCTCGTATATCGGCAGCTATCTATCTTTTCGCTTCACGCTGCACCATCGTAGAGCTGCACCCCCGCATATACAAACACATATACGGAGAAGCAAAAGCGCAGCCGATAGACAGTGTACGTTATACATAGATATATCGTATGGCGCCCGCGAAACTCTTTCCATCTCGCTTGGACGCTTGGATACGCGAGAACTCGCGCCGATCTCGCCAACGGGGAAGTTAAATCGAATCCGGTAACTGCAGTCGAAGAACAAACCGAGAGGCTTCACCGCTGTTGCTCCTGATTCGCCCCCGTCGTTCCTATACGCGCACGTACGTATATATATATATATATGTATATACATTGGCCATAGACTCTCGGAGACCTTGCTCGACGATACCGGAAACTTCCCACGCCCAAAGTTTGATCCTTCGACGAATCAGAGTGGCCGGCATCGGTCCACGGCAAACTCTCGGCGGTATGTTTGCTTGTACTTTCCAAGAGGTGTCTAAATTACCTCGGATCGCTCGGCAAAGCGTCGCGACTGTTGATGCCTCGTATATACGTGTTTATCGAATAGTCGCTTTAGTCTTAGTAAATTGGAATGGTCTTTTCAGCTTCTCCACACTTCCTTCCTTGAAGTTGAAAGAATTATTGGATCGTGCACCAATGACTATTGAACGGCTATAAACCTATCGAGGATTCGATCACACTCGCGATAGTCACGCTCGAATAAAGGTTGCGATCGTAATTTTATTCCCGAGAAGGGAGAACAAAAACAAGCGTAAAAAATGAGGTCTCTCATTTTTGAACGGGGCGCTGTATATTTGTCGGGAGTTGCGTGGGTTTGTGGGCACCCGTGTGCCTCGCGCGTCGCTTGATTGGCAGTTCTCGTACTTCGAAGCGCTTGGAGAGAGCCATCAACGCGAGCAAAGATGCCCGCGCTGACGATGTCTACGTTAGACGATGCTGTATAAGAGAGTGGGGCGCTTGGAGCTCTTGAGAGTTTCCTCTCTCCCTCTCTCTCTCTCTTTCTCTCTCGAAAGGCGAAGGGGATGGAAACTCGAAAGAGAACGCATTTATTTTCGTACACGAGACGCTGACGTGAATTGACTTGTATGTTATATTTCTTTTATGAATAGGCATGTCTATATTTCTACATATACATTTAGTATGGTAATGCTGGAAAAATGACGAGGATCTGCGAAGCAAAAGAAACGCGTGACGATGTGGTAGATGTAAATGTGCCTAAAGATCATAAGTACCCATATAAAAAATGAAGTTAGTTGTTGCAGAGTCATTAGGTAGTTTGCCCAAATACTACCCAGTAGTTTTATAGGAAAACGGGATAGAGGCTAGCTGTAAAGTGTCTAGCCGGGCTCAACTGTCAACCGCGACGATGGCGCCAACGTCACCAACACTTATCGACTAGTACCTAGGTAGCGCACGGCTAGCATTCTTATTACAGAAACGTTAGCGTCGAACGTGACATGAAATAATATCCCTCGTTGGTATTTATCCAAGAGCTCTTCACATTTTCTAGCTAGGAAAGGCTCCGAGCCAGAGCTCAATTCAGCTGTTTCCTATCAGATGTTTGCAGGCCATAGAAGGGGTCTTAGCACTACTGAAGTCGAAGTTGTTAATAGCGCAAAGGGAGATTGATAACGAGACGTAGCGTATAACAGAAAACCACAAAATGCATGTAATATCGAAGAACCTCGGAACGTGGCGTGATTAATACGTAAGTCTTTGAAATATACAAATTGAAGATCGAAAGAGCCTGGGGGAGACGCGCTGATAAGTGAGAAGGAAAATTCAAAACAAGGCAGTGGCAAGGCAATTAATGAGCATCGAAGGTACGAGAAACACAGAGAGGTAACAGACCGTACATGCAACGAGGGAAACGAGTGCGCGAACTGTGTACGAACGGCAGTGTAACAGCGAGATCAAACGTTATATAGCGCGAAGAGAAAGAGCGAGATAGATACGTCGCCGGTGATGTGTATCACGAGAATACCAGTGGGAGCAGAATGCGTACGAGAGAGTGTAAGTGCGTAAAGTGCATAAGTACTCGAGCATGTGCACACAAGAGTGCACCGTGTGCGCGAGTGGCACGGGCAATGGGCGAGGGCTGGGGAGGGGAGAGGTTGAGCGATGGAACGAGAGTCGTGAGCAAACGAGCTGCGGTGACGAGAGATAGAGATAGAGCGAGAGGCGCGGAGATTCGAGAGAGGGAGAAGAATTCGCGAGGTGGGGGTGTGCGCGAGGGGAATGGGTTCGACGTGGTGGATGGTGGGGCGAGGGAGGGAGGGGGAATAGTGGGAAAAGGATAGAATGTTACAAGGGGAAACGTACGAGTACACGCGAGCGCGGGTGGGATGGTAGGAGAGATCACGCGTGGCGGTTCTTCGGTTGTCAGGTCGTTGTTACAGAGGTTCTTAAAGGCTGTCGTCCCTCTTGGGCAGGGCGCGCAACGTTCTCTCGTTGCAATACTCCCCGTCGTCTTCGTAGCCTCGTAGTCGTTGTAGTCGTTGCAGTCGTCGTTGTCGTCGTCGTTACCATCGCCGCTGCTTACGCCGCCGCCGCCACCGCCGCCGCCGCCGCCGCCGCCACCACCGCCAACGCTGCTGCTGCTGCTGATGGTGCTGCTGCTGCTACTATGGCTTGTGCCTACTGGCTTTCATGTGCCTGCGCGCGCACAGCCTGGACCGGCGTCCGCCAGGAGTCACTGCCTCTGTGGCCGGCCTCGGTCGCGTAAGCGGCCCCGCTCAGTCTAATTTGAACCGCCGCGTGCGCCCGACTTCGCGGGCACGACGATCTTTTCGCCCCCTCCCCAGTTGGCTGGCGCCCACGGTGTACGCCACGAGCCACGAGGCGGACGTTGTGCCGCGAACCATCCACGGGCCTTTCTAAACGACCGTGTTACAAATTTTTACGTTCTTCGCTCGTTCTGTTTGTTTTATCCGTTGTTTTCATTTTGATTTTCTCTCTTTAGATAAAGTTTGTTCGAATTTTTGATAACTCGTCGATACTTCGTAACGTTTTTGACGGTGCTATTTTGTCCATGCGTATTGGATTTTTTCATATTGAAAATATATAACGCGTCGGTAAGTCATCCGCGAGTACGTCGACGTGACGTGGATTAAACAAAAATTACCGCGACGAGGAGTGCGTCATTTTTGCATCTGACAATATGAAAAAGTGTGCAGTCGCAAAGTTCGTTTATCGATTTTAGTGCGGTGACAAGAAGGCGAGCCGATAGAGTTTTCGAAGTGAGGGCGAGATAAAAAAAACGCAGGAAAATCCGTCGTGACGAGCAAACGACACGTTGTGTCCGAAGAACGTTTCGTATCGTCGGGATTAACCGCGAGTGTTTGATCGACGAGCACGTGCTAGGTGTTTTTATTCTACATTTATCGATTTTCGTTTTTAGGAATAATCGAATTGTCGTTGATACGAAGAGTTTGTGAGTTATTTTGGTCGAAGTTTAAAATAAATAAATAAATAAATAACGAGCGGTGAATGCTCGGTGAAGCATAATCGATCAAGTGAGCCCCTACGAAGAGTTTTATCACAGTTGGCTAGATCAATTCCTGTCCTTTATTTGGCATTTTTTTCTTTTTTGTTTTCGGATAGATAAGATCGTAAAAGATCTCATCAATGAGTGCGTTATCGTCGATACGATACCGAAGTGTTTGGTGAAGAAGGGAGAAGACGGAGGAAAAGAAACGAGAGACGAAACCCTCCTCGGCAGATACCACACACGTCCCACGCCTCGTCGTCAACTCGCACGCGGTGGCAGCAGCCGGTGGTATTTAAATAGTAACTGCTCTGCCCGCTGAGAAGTACGAGCGAGTGAGAGACGCACGAAATACACGCACACACACACGAGAGAGCACATGAGAACGCGAACGGAGCAGCGGCACTAGTGACGACGTCGGGTCCTCCTCGGGTGTGCAACGTGATACCCCAAACGGGGCAGCACCACCAGCAGTAGCAGCAAGCAGCGGACGTGAAACATCGAAGCAGAAGGAGTACCTACGGCGGATCGTTGGTAAAACGCCGAAAGAAGAGACGATAGAGACGAAGAAGGTGCGCGAAAGGGCGAGACAATCCATGAAACATACGTGAAACGGAATTAAACGTTGACCGAGAAGTGGAAGAAGATGAGGAGAAAGTAAAAGAAAGAAGAGAAAGAGGAAAAACAAAGAAGCACAGATCGAGAAACCTACGAAAGGCTGCGGACTTCTCTTGGTCTTCTCTCCCTCCCTCTGCCGCGTGCGCCTGCGAAGGTTCCGAAACGTATTTACGACACTAAGAGGTTCGTCACGAGTCCGCGAACAACTCCAAAAGCACCTTCGCACAGACCACAAATTTCCGCGTCGTGAATACCGCGAATAAAACTGCGCTCGGCGACGAGTATTCTCTCTAAAGTTTCCTCTCACCAAATGCTCTTTTGCTCTCGCGGGTGAGCGAAAGCTTCGCGAGCGGCCAAGTGTTCTTGGCAAAAGTGCAGGTCTCGAAAAAAAGTCAAGAGAGCGGTTGAAACTGGTCGACTTGTCGAGCTTCACCGTCAATTTTCCACGAAAAGCCAAGGAATACGAAATAGGATTGGATTCACGTACGAAGTCGCAGTTCTGACGCATCAAAGGTGATAGCTGTCATTGTCAAGACTGATAACAATCTACTGGTTGCACATTATTTGACTTCTGGGAAGTCAGCGAGCGACAAAAATAACGGGTTTCGTCTCGTTTCTGTTAGCTGTCGTGTATTATTTTGCGTCCACGTGACAACGGCATGAACGCTGATAAAAAACTGAAAGTTTTCTCCACGTGATATATCGATGCTCGGATAATTAAGAACATCGTAGAAAAAACTATGTACATTGACCAGCAAGCTCGATGAGCAGGAGCATTTTTCTTCGTGACTTTGACATCGCAGTCGGTCAAACACGACTATCCGTTCGTAACCGCGAGAATCATCGAGAACAGCGTCAAATCGACCACGCTGTGCGGCCGTCAAAGCGAGGGAAGAGCGATGACGATGACAATAACCGATCCTCGATACGACTATCGTGGCGAGTAGTCGAACTCGCCACGTAAGTCGCGGAACGAGCGGTCGGTAGGCACGGCAGAGGGGCAACCCCACGGGTCGACGGGGGGGAGGAGAGTGCGGTGTGTCGGGCCAGGGCCGATAATTCGATTTCGCGTCGATTTATTAGGCCGATAGACTCGAAGCCTCCCAAGGTTTGCGTGAGACACGACGCGCGGCTCTCGCAGCGCTTCCACGTCAGGATGAAGTGGATCACGATCCGTAAGATGGAGACGAGGCATCCGCGGATTCGATTGGATAAACTTGCCACCTTCAGGTGGTGGAATACTTCGTGAATCGAGGACTGGTAACTGATTCGCAGTGGCAATTATCATTCTGCGTGTCGAACAACAAGATTTACGTAAAAGGCATTCGATCTTAATGATCGACCTGCATCGCGGTTGGATATTGAGCGGAGACCGAAGTAAGACTGGATGGTGAAGTAACGAAGAACCTGGAATACAAAATCGTGGACAATTCGTGTTGGTGCGCGTGTTTCAAAACGGCATCGAAGGGCGGTTAGAGGAGATATAGTAATCGAGCCTCGCGGCGAACCAAAACCCTAGCCAGCAGGTCGGATGATGTGGGCGTTTCTGCTTTTGGCCGGGATCTTAAGCGGCTGGTGGGGCGCCCTCGCTCTAGCTGTGGCACCCCCAGCCAATTTGGCATTGACAAGGACCACCGGTAGCAGAAGTTCCGGCCGCGACAGCGTTATCAGTAACAACGATAGAATTAGTGACGGTATTACGCCGAACGAACACTCGTCGATTACGACGACAATGACGATGATGATGATGACGAAGAGTTCACAATCAATCCTCCGGAGAGATACGCGGGACGTCGAATTAGCGACGAGTCTGCCACCGACCTCGAAAGCCACGACGCCCAACTGGGATATCTTCAGATTGGAGACGATCTATCCTCGCGTAAGTTGGAACGGCCAGCAGCCGAAGGATCTTCAAAGAAATGGTCAAGCCCATTGGATGCACACGATCCAACCATTCGAAATTGAAACCGCAGATAGAGAGAATGGTCTCGAAGATGATTCTACGATGGATCATGAGAAAGCCGTGGAGAGAAGGAAAGAAAGTACGAACGGAATGGGCGGTATATCGATAGGTCCGCTTTTGGAGAATTTTGCCGGTTATCAAGTTACACCGACGAGTCTTCGCCAAGATGGTTCAAACAGTGATCAAGTGGTTCGACAGGAATATCAGCAAAAAATCGATAGATCCGACAACGTTTCGGACGGAGATGAGGATAGCTTTGAGGACCTGAGCGAGCTTCAAGATTACTCCTTGGACGACGAGGAGTGGTCGCGCGAATCGCGCAAATTTGATTTCAGCAACGTTGCTGGTGGATCGATTTATCCGGCACCAGACGTTGGAACGAGCTTGCCTCGCCGCACTTCATCGTCATCGTCTTCGGGATCGACGACAGTTTTGTGGGCCGAAACACTCGGGCCTTCGCTGGAGGGCTCCGCTGAACGACCAAGAGTATCGAGATCGACGAAACAGCAACGCGTTAAGAATCGTACGAGGTCAGAGTCCGCCCGGGAGCAACGGCGAAAGTGTCGTAACAAGGGTTGCCGCGGTCGAAACTGGTGTCCTGACATGGACATTGGTAACAGGGCCTTTCTTGCTCCCACTGTCTTCGAGGGCAAAGCAAGAAGCATGTCCTCGGTTAGGAAGCCGGGCTCTAATTACGCGGTGACTTTCGAGGTCAAGCAGGTGTACAAGAGTCAGCCGGGCTTCCAGCCCCTGCAGAAAAACGACAGCGTCAGGCTACACTTTCGCGACAAGGCCGCTCCCGGTAAGTCGACGCTGTGCAACAACGCTGCGAATGGAAATTCCGGACAGCAGCAACATCAGCAGCAACAAGAGCAGCAACAGCAACGAGACAACACGAGTGGTGTGGTACGAGCCAATATCAAACGGGGTAAAGTGTATCTAGTGTTTGTGAACCGCGTGGGACCTAGAAACTTCACGATCCTCGGTGAGCCGGTTATAAGAAGCAAGAAGAACGAACAGGCGGTACAGGCCGTCATTCGACCGGACTACGGTACGTCCGCATTGCGAATTAAAATACTTTTGATCTAAAGAAATAAAAATAGTATCCGACTAATTTATCACCAATTTACCTTACAATTATGAATAAAAAAGATGTCAAACCAAAACGAGTCCCATGAAATCAGCCTTGCGTAGCTTGATGAGCTTGGAATATAATAATCCGCGAGTCAACATAGTCATAAATAACTAAAAAATTCAATCAGTACGCCGGTTTAATGTTCAGAATAATGTACTCTGGTTTGTGAAAATGGGGTAGCAAAAATATAATACAGCACTGCCACACGTGCGAGCAAGGTTCATCGGGACCTAATATATGATTGCATCATACAAATTATTATCCCGATTTCTACGCAACCCGGCGTTTAATCACAATTTCAATCATTATTATCGCGCCACTCGACATACCACGACATACTAATTAGACATTTTTATTAAAAAATAATGCGACAAGTGACATATTTGATTTCATCATCGTCGGAAATTGCCTCACATGATAAAAGGCATGATATTTGATTTAATTACTCCGACAAAATCCCGTGCGATGTAACCCTCTTGCTCAAATATTCTCATTGTTCCTGTTCCGATAAGCACGACATTCGGAACAAGGTTACACGGGGAAAGAGAGGAGAAGAGGCAGGGAGAGGGAGAGAGAGACAGAGACAGAGAGAGAGAGAGAGAGAGAGAGAAAGAGAGGCTGTGCAAACTTTGATACCCCACAAGAGTCCTATGAGAACACTTCCACTTATCCGGCTTCGCGCAGCACGGGCGTCTTCGTCTTCCTCTGCGTCGTCATCGTTGTCGTTGTCGTTCTCGTTGTCGTTGAAGACACCTCAGCCCTCTCAGTTTTCAACGAGTTGCGAACTCGTGCCAGCAGAGTCCGCACGCGCTATGGGGATCTGTTGAAGCTTCACGTACGGTGTACCCGGTATTAGTTTGCGGGGGATCGCAACGAGGAGGAGATGCGAAGAAGAGGAAGAAGGAAGCGGTGGAGAAGGAAGAGGTTGACTGTCGTGAGCTCGGTGCCCCTACTTCGCTCTTGATTCTTCTTCGTCGTTCCCTCATCTCTCGCCCTCCCTCCGTGCGCGCGCGTGATTGCGCCAAAGTTGTTCGCGCCTTATCCCATTATCGTTTAGTGCCCAGCCAGGAAACGTCACCTGTCTCGTTTGCCGGGCGGGTGAGACACAACGGGACGCCTCGGTGCACCCGGCTCTCAGTTCAACCCATCAGCGCTACTCTCTCTCCCTCTCTCTATTTACCTCCTTCTCTTTTACTCTATCGTAGATGACACGGAATGTATTCGTCTCTTGCTCTCACTTCATAGTGTGAAAGTATATGCTCCCGCACCAAGTGCCGGAGACTCGAGCACGAGCTCCGATGCCAGGCTATTGCAGAGTGTGCAACTTGTATTTCGATCGTGCATACACACATACTGCAAAATGTCACATACGTAATCCGTGTATACCTACGCATCGACACGTAAACCGAACACAGAGACAGAGTCAACGTGCTCGCTCGCGATTCTCCGCCCACGCAGAACCCACACGACTGCCGCGATGCGAGGCCCCCGACTGACAATCGACGCTGTGGTCTCGCCAACGAGCTCTCCAATGGAACGATCAATCGTTGCCGCGTGATAACAATTAGCCTTTGCTATATATGAAGCGTTGATCGTCTTTCGAATACCCCGTCTCTATGTATTTAACGATAGATCCTGCGTCTCTGACATACTAAGCTCTTTCGTGCCTTAATTGATGCGAATATTATTTAATATTCATAATCCTTGGCTATTGGAAAGGCAACGCAATTAGAGCAAGTGTGACAGTTGAACGGGAACACCAGTTAAACGACAGTTAAACGGGAACACCCTTTCTTACGCCAAATCTGGTCAAAAGATCCATTAGTTTTGAACGATGGATACGATCCTGCACCCTGTTTGAGACCATCGCATAGTAAACTGAGGTTCGAACTAGCGACAAAGCCAACTGAACAAAAGTGTTCCGGACTCTTACGCATCGTGAGAGCTCTCAGCGTGTCGCGCTGCGAATATAGTCAACCTCACATGCGGCGAGTCAGTATGACCGGTGACTAAGCCAGATGGCTATATAGCAGTCCCGCTACCTACACGAACGCGCCCAGTATCTACCGACGTTTTCATGCAAACGAAATGTTCACACAGGTTATTCTCTTAACACAAAGTAGACGGCGCTGATGGAATGCGCGTGCATTATACACGCTCTGACTATCGCGACTATGTGAGACTGCAGGGTGCCTATACGAGGTGGTATGGGGCGCCAGCAGGGGTTGGAGGGGCAAGAGAAGGATGAGGCCCGCGCCGTCAATTATAAAGCCTTAATCGGAAACCTGTTTTTACTTCTGTTGGCTTATACCGGGTTTTCAGCGCGCGAGCAAAGACGACAAGAGAAATGGCAGAAGAACGGAGGGAAGAATAAGGCGTGCGACGCTTCGCTCTTTCTCTCTCCGTCTCCCACTTAGTTCTCCTTATTTTCATCTTGTCGTCCTCCGTTTTTTCTTGCATATACTCATTATCCACTACATATTTTTCGTTGATTATACCTGTCATCAATTCTACTTCCTTGACATTGTATTGCACGGTTGAGCCAGCATAAACAATGGAATACGTGTTTAACTCCTCGAAGACGGTAGGGCTACCGCTATGTTCAACAATCGACGTCTTGATACTTTTGACTATCAACTCCTTCGTTCTTCAAATTTAAGAAATGCTTTTTTTTTATACGGGTAAATTTAATGAGCCACGTATCCAACAGCAAAATGGAAAGATAGACCGCACTTTTTTAGAAACAAATTGCCCGCTCGCTCCCTTCAAACTCTGGGAATCCGGAATTCAACCTCGTCAAACGTGATATATAAGCCCGCACATACAACACTGTTTAGTTTGGAGACGAGCGAATGAGAGAGGGAGAGAAAACGGGCTTTCAGGACGCCACTACTGTATATAGTGTCGTTGATTGGCTTACGTCACTGTTCATTTCGTCGTCGGTGTCCTGGTGCAATGCTTCCCCACCCCCTCATCTCCCTTCCTCTCCATCTCCACGCTTGGCAAATTACTATCAAAACTAATTGACGCCAATTATCGTTTACGTTACGTTCGACGGGCGGTTCTCATGCTGCTCTTGCTAACCGTGTTCGTATATCTGGGACAGTTCGGTTTCTCTTCGTTGAAATAGGTATACACGTCTACGCACGCACACATATTCGTACTCGCCTTAAATTATCGATGAGATCGGTCAGCCGATATCATTATCGTACAAATACAGACGGCACGACTGATAATATGTCGATTCTTCGGAGGAGATCGCAGAACCGCAGCTTATTTTCTTTAATCAAAATAGAGAACTTTAGGTTCATAAAAAATGTATAGCCAAATACATACTGTTCATAAAAACCGTTAACTGCGATCGAGTACCCCCCGACCGTCGAGGTCATTGATGAATACATCCTTAAACATATTTTCCAGTCTCGCATAATTCCGATATAGGCCTATATGCACCACGTGCAGATCCGTGTATGCAGTAACGAAAAGTTTCACGAAAGCATAATAGACCATTCTCGTGCGGTGTGTAATAGCAACGACCTAGCACTCGCTGGTGGCACAAGGAATAGAAACGAGGGTGGCACGACGATATGCGGTATACCTATACTCCTTTAGCGTTTCGCGATCACTGGAGTGGGGGGGAGGGGTATCGGGGAAGGGGACTAATATCAAGGGATTTGATTTTTCACGGGGTTACACGCAAAGCCGAGGGTTGGGAATCAATGTTCCGGAAAATGCATAGGGGTGAGACGAGTGGGATGGTAGCGGCGTACCGGTCGTGGGACGGGATATTATCGGCGACTTAGTGTGGAATAGCGGCAAGCGTAGCTAGTGGGTAAGCGTGCACACACACACACACATCCTTGTATGACTATGTAACCCAGGGGATGTACGCCAGATAGCAGATTGGTCGTAAGGGTGATGTCGGGAACACGAAATGCTGTAGCCAGTTCGACGCTATAGTACGGTGACGTGTATGTATACGTATAAATATATATATATAATACATAAGCATGCCGTAGGTACTA
Source organism: Netelia inedita (assembly GCA_964017225.1). Classification (NCBI taxonomy): domain Eukaryota; kingdom Metazoa; phylum Arthropoda; class Insecta; order Hymenoptera; family Ichneumonidae; genus Netelia; species Netelia inedita. Next base: position 7,076,164 of record OZ024920.1, on the reverse strand, counting down.
CGGACAAGGTGTGGTGGTTGAATATGGTGACGGTGTTGGCATCGGTGGTGGCCGAGTCCAACCGACGTATACTGTACATACGTGAAGAGTCTGACGACTAGGGTGAGGCGCGTACTATATGACCAACGAAGAGAAGCGGGAGGGGGGGGGGCTGAAGCTGAAAGGGAAGAGGAAATCGCCACGTACGTACCCGAAGCACGTACGGCCCCGTGCCCATACTCAGAGTAGAAGCCCGCAGGTAACTCGCTCTATATACTCACCGTCGTGGCCGAGGCTATGCTTACTTCTGCCGGTTGCTGGACACACCGCGTTTATATATAAGTATTCAGTAGAAGCAGGGAGCACCGGACCATCAGCCCGACCGGGTAGTTCGCGTCTCACGAAGGTGGGAGAGCTCGTCTGAGGCCGTCCGGTGCAGGCACGTGTGTCCACCAACGGCACCGTAAGGATCTCAGGTAGACTGCTGGGCGGCCGTTCGCGTACCTCGTATACGAGAGCAAGGCAGGAGTAGCTCGCCATCGCTCTCTCTCTCTCTCTCCTTCTCGCTCGCTCTCTCTCTTCCTTCACGTCCAACGAGATATATCGATTCTCGCTCTCCAGATCGCACATCTTCCTTCCAAGATTCTTCGCAGCCTAGCTGCGCACATACAACATTAATACAAAGTTCTATTCTATCTCAAATATATGTATTTTTTATCATTCGACTTATGAGCTTACGCTAATTTTTGATAGTTGCTTTTGACACGTTTTATTGGACATCGAGTAATATGATTTGCCGTACGCAGGTCACTTTTTAAAAAGATCGCTATACATTCTCTAGTATACGACCTATTTGCGCTTTGCTATACGAGTCGAATGGGCACGAGTGGAATTGGACAATCACGGCACGACCTTTCGCGTATTACGTATGGCATATCTTGACAAATATACCATCGTCGTCGCCGAGATCTCTGGTATACCACGGTAACACCACCAGGATTTATAAATCACTTTAGATTACTGCGGACGCGCGCCGCAGTACTATGGGTATATATAGATATAACGTTGGTCTCATGCGTACTAGGTCGTAATAGTGCATTATTATACTCACCGCCTCTCGTAGTCTTGGAGCAATATACCACGAGCGACCTCTATGTATTTCGCGAAGCGGTGTCTCGGTATTAGACCCAATAAATCCTGACAATTAGGTGGACAGACAACGAGGGAGAAGCAGGGCCGAAGCTAGAAAGAGAGGTGGTATTATCGTCCTCGTTGGCTTTTGCCGTACGTCGCCGACGTCAGCAAAATCGACGATTCACCAGTTCGATCTTAATTTATCGCTAGTACCAATTTTGTCATCGTCGTATTATCGCAAGGCAGTCAATGCCGAGCCATATGCGGATAAACTTTTGATCTTTAAATCTATACCGTCTATTAATTAGTTGAAGTGCAATTAGCGGATTTGCCGCATTTTATCACGATTATTTTAGAAGTATTGAACCAAGAAACACAGGAAATAATAATAACGATAACAAATTAATAAAAAATAGTCAATAAGTTCGATCATTACGAAATAAGTGTCCAGTATTTTTTCTTCCACGTTCGCATATCGATAATCTCGAGAGAATTCGCTCTAAATGATATCTTTTCTTTTCCTCTGGTCCTCGGGGTAGCCTCCGATAGTTATCTTTCCCGAGTTTTCCGCCTTCGATAACTCCGATTCTCAGATGTATTTTCATCTTCATCGTGGACGACGAGAGGAAGGGAGAGGGAGGAAGATAGAGAAAGAGAGAAAGATCGTAAAGTGGACGACTGATTGGTGAATAAAGCTCGGCCGAGTGAAACCGACAGTAACCCTCGAGTACACGCTTTTCTCTCGCCGCGTCGATTTTCATCCCCCTGCTACAAATATCTATAGTCGCACTGCTGCTCTTCTGTACCAAGAAAACTCTCACTGGCACATCTCGTTAGAAACTCGGCAAAAAGTTTCTCTCCCATTCCTCCCCCTTCCATCACCGGCTTCTCATTCTCCAATCTTTTTCCATCGACGCCTCCTTCCTCCCTTGTATCTCTTCCTCCTCACGCCTGTATCCCCGGCAACTGTTGTACGGGCTATTCTTCAATCGTACTACCCGTAATACCCTCTTTCACTCGTCCGATTTGAGTCGTCTCCTGTCAAACAAGCTAACTGTATATTGTCAAGTCGATTTTTATGCTTAACAGCGAGAAAGGAATTCGTTTTAGATTTTCTGTTGCTAACTTTTCTGCATTGAGAAAAAAATTATTAAATAAACTTTATAAAAAAAGAATAATTTGATAATTTCATTGACATAAAAAACTCCGTTCTTGCAGTTGTTCTCAATTTAGTGCATTTCTACATTCACCCGTCCATCCCTTTAGTTTTTCATCACCATCAGCTACACTTTGGCGTCGTTTTACGAGTCAAGTGACACAGGAAGGCTAATAATAACGCCGTCTATCGTTGACTCGTCGATGCAACATACATTTTATCGTCTCTCGCTCTCGAAATCTGAATATTGTAGAGATGAGTTTTACCGCTTCGGTAGTGTAGCATATTGAATATAACCCCAGTGATAAAAATAAAAATAAAAAAAAACAAAAAAAGAATAAAGAGACCACACAGGTAGGAAAGATAGAGAGCGAAGTGAAAGAGGAACTTTACGCGGGTGGGAGAGTGAGGTTGGTGAAACGAGGAAAATGAGAGGGGTCAATATGCTCGGCAATTTGTATGCACTGCGCGAATGGCTATTCCACGACCCTTTGGGTCTCCCCGTCTCACTTTCTCGTCTCGCACACAACCGAGAGAGACGGAGGGAGTACCTGGTCCTTGGCATAAAGCACACCCTACTTCATTGACTCCCAACCTCCGTGACGCTTTTCACTTTTTTGTTTCTTCTTCTTTTTCAATCGTTCAACTTTCCCAGGCAATTACCGGACAAGTGAACTCCTTTCGGATGTTTTCACTCCGGTCCACTTCCCTACTCTTCTGCTACCTTCTCAACGGTCCTCTAGGCATTATCGCATTTCTATGGTTCCCATTTTCTCATAATCCATTGACAGTCTTTTGATCAATGATGATACTTCTACAATGTTCCACGAGCCATTGAAGATTTATAGACACACGAGCTGTATGCTACACGAACGTTCCATTGTTTCATCTCGGTAGATGCTTCTCCCATCGTTTTTGGAAATTTATTCATTTTTATTAAACAAAAAAAAGTATAATACCTATGATTTTTAATTATGTTAATTAATCAAATTTATAATCCAAAAATATACGTGGTATTCGTCGTGTTAAAATTTTCACCTCGTCTACATTCACTTCACCTTCCGGCGATTTTGGCAATTTATTAATTTCCATTAATAAAAAAATGAGTGAATAATATAAATAATTTTTAATTGTATTAGTAAATAAAATATATAATTAAAAAATATAAGCGATGTTCGTCATGTTACATTATTTAATTCATTTATAAAATGTACATATAATGTAGACTTGAAGCGGTTCGATCCCGGTAGTCTACCCTCTAAATTCAGTGTAACTAGAGCGACGGCCAAGACGATTGGATTATGCGCCTGGAGAACCTTGGCAAAGGCCACCGCGAGGGGGATCGAATCTTGGTACACAATAGACGGGGTCGAGGTCCGACGACGAGATTCGATAATTAACCGGAGTGTCTCTTCGTCTTGCCCTCGCTGTGCTTCCAGACACTGAATTATTATAGTCACCACGGGTGTCTACATACAAGAGCGCATATCTAGCGATAGTTTCTCCATACGTCTATGTGACTAGACGTTTTTCCCTCTCTCTCTCTCTCTCTCTCTCACTTTTCTCCCTTATTCTTTCTGCCGTTATTCGCGTGTTACGAGTGTGGCTTCGTGCAACTATTCGTCGCACTTACCAGGCCACGATGTCGGTCACACGACGAGACTCTCATATTCTCCTTGCCACCTAGACACACACTCACACACACACAAATCATTGTTTCAATCTCTCTTCATTCTTAATCGCGTGCTTCTTCATCTCTCTTCCGCATCTGTAATAAAAATTCTCCGTTCCTCGTGCGGCTCCTCTGCGTGATGTGCAGTTTAACGTAATTTCGCGACCGCCGAAACTTTCGGTCGCTTCCAAGAATTTAATTTCGACGAAAACGGCGCTGGGCGGTGACGGGAGGGTGAGAGGTCAATTCGTGGGCGAAATAAGTTCTATATAAAGATTGGCGCGATCGTATACGTTTCTCGTTTCTTTTTAATTGGTTACGAGACGATATTTTTACTGTAATTTATCTCCCTGTTCGCATTATTACATCGATCTTGTTGGCTAATTTAATTTTTAAATCCACGACCGACTGGATTGCGAATAATTTTTGACATCGGTAATAATTGAACTATTTTCAATTACAGAATAACGGAATGTTAAAGTGGGTTACTGATTATTATTATGTCGTTTTGAATAATAATCGACGTTATTGATTTTTTGTCGAGCCAACGAGAATTGCGTGTTTACGACGCCATTATCGACATTGCGCTCTCCACGTCATCACGATCGTTCCTATCGGGATGTAGAGCGCATACTTTTTCTATATACTTAGAATATGCATTATACTACCAGGTCTAAAGAGATACTCTCTTTGGACTGAAATTACACCGCGCCTTCACATCCAATCCGAGCCAGAACTTACTTGTCCCTTTTTACTCTCGCTTTACGTATATTACCGATATATAAGTATATACAGGATACTTTTAACGCCGATCCCTCTCCTGCGAAGGACCGAGTTTAATCGAAGTCAGAGCTATAACGTTTCTATATATATTGTGCTATATCTCGATGGCTTGCACGATTTCCCACGAGCCCTTCGGCCGATAGCGGAGCGAAAGAGGAAACAGACTGAACGCAAGCTTCCGCGCCGTAGTTTCCTTCACATTCGAGAGAAAACTGAAGTTCCCTCTGGACGATATCTCTTTCGATTTTTAACTCACTTCGATCGGTCGCAACGAGTTCGCTTGTTTCATCTATATTTCCACGTTCCATCTTCGTTCGTATTTCTTAGTATTCGAGACGACCACCATTTTCCATATATTACCTTATCATATCGCATACGGGAGAACGAGATCATGAATTTCTCGATCGATTCGACGATTCTGGGAAGAGCAAAATCTCGGGAATCCGTCGACGGTTGATACAACGTTTCTATCACACGTATATGTATCATTACGGGTGAAACGGCGCGTGGATGGTGAGTCGAGCATGATTTTCCACTTCGTAGATTCGATCGTGTCACCCAAGTGGTGGGTAATTTTGTCGTCCGAGCGGGTGAATAAAGGTCGTCCCAAGGTCGTTCGCACAGACTCGTAGTCGCGAAGCTTTTTCTTTTTTTTTATTATGTTTCATCCGTCTTTCTTTTTTGCGACGACGCACAGACTCCGCTTCGTTCTGTCGTTCGTCTCATCGTTGTTTTGTGTGACTCGCGTTTGACCGTGTGTAGGAAGCTCGATTCGTACAATCGGGACACACGACCAGCAGCTGTTCGATAGGAAAATTCGTGATCGCTCGGGCCTCGAGGATTGTGGATATGGGAGATAAAAAGAGATAGAGAGAGAGAGAGAGAGAGAACGGGCTCGAGACAACGCGAAAAACGAAGAGACGAAGTGAAAGACGGTGGAGCGGAGGAGAGAGGGAAGATGATGAAGAAAAGAAGTCTCGAGCGGTGGAGGCGAGGGGAGCTTGAACCAGCGAGCAAAGGCAATATAGGAGCCGCCAGCAGACCAGCGGTCTGGCCGTCGTCCCGTAGTCACAACACGCCGCGAGTTATTGCCCCGCGAGTGCGCGCCTCAACCGTGTACTCCGCGGCCTGTATGGCAGCAACCCCTCTCCCACTACCCCTCGCGCCATCCCACTCCCACTCGCATTTTTCCCCTCCGCGACGTTCACTCTCTCTATCTCTCGCTCTCTCTCTCTCTCTCTCTTGCTTGCTCGTTCAAACGTTCGCCTTGATTCCACCAATTCGCTGCCAAAAAAGTGATGAGCGTTCCGGCTGTGTGCGTTTTCTTGGGGCGAGCACATTGGGTTAACCCCCCACCCTCTCCTCCTGCCGCCCGTCTCTTCGCGATCTCTTGGACTTTCGTGCGTGCGTGGCTGGGACGAGATCGGTGAACGCGCGTGTCCAAGCTATACCGCGTTGCTACGAGAGTCCGTGAAACGAGCGAGATAACGAGACGAGCGAAGTAAAAGAACGAACCAAGAAGGAAAGAGGCCGAGAGAGGATGGAAAACGAAATGAGACGCGTCTCTTAAGTCGTTTCTTTTATTATTATTATTATTATTATTATTCGCGAGGTCGAGGAACGGTTTGGAGGTTGGCACGGTCACGACGGTTTTTTTTTCTCAGATTTTTGTTGTTATCGTTGCGAAAATTGGGGCCGTATTTGGATAAATAATAGATCGATATTGGCTGTATCTTTATTCCACGATGTAATTTTCAAGAAATATAAAGCGAAGTGAAAGAGAGCGAGAGAAGAGAAAGGCGATGGGACCGGGAAAAGAAAATAATCGGAAATCGAGGTGAAAGGAATAGACGAGAAAATGAAAATAAACATTGCTTCGTAGCCGAGACGGAGCACCTCGGCGTGGGATTGAAAAAGAAAATTATGAAGAACGAGGGGCGGGGGGGGGGGCGCGGTCAGGAGGCATACACGTTCCGAAGAAAAGAATGCGAAAGGAGAAGGCGCGGCTTTAATAACAATAAAAATAATAAAAAACAAATAAAAACTAAACAAAAAGTAGAAGGAGGAGGGAAATGGAGTAGAAAAGTTCAGACAATCGTCATCTCTGTAACAATTCAGACAGTGTGCGCGAGGGAGACACGGGGAGGAGAAGCGTGATGGACCGCGGAGGGATGCTGGGAATGCAACGAGAGATGCTTGAGCGCGCAAATTTAAGTCACAGCAATAACTTTATTACCCCCGGGCAACGTGTAGTACAGCGAAGGATGAGAGAAAGAAATCGAGCAAGAAATAAGAACGAAGAAGAGAGCACGGAGAGAAAGTCTGGAAGGGATAATAGAATGCTACGGGAGGCAACAGCGGCAGCCTCGTCGTCGTCGTCCTTTACCGAGACATCGTCATCGTCGCTTTTGCGGTTCATCGACGCGCTACCGCTGCTGTTACTGCCGCTGTACTTCGCCCTACTGGGCTTCGTTCAATTGGACGTAATACGTGATAAACGACGAGATAAAAGAGACGAGAAAACAAAATTACGTAACTGTGCGTATGTGCGTCTGCGCCCGTCGCTCTATCAACATTTATATTTATATTTCGTTCGTGAGTTTTATTGTTTAAATTTTGGAATTTAACATCGTCGGGAAAAATCTTTTTCATCGCGACTCACCTCCACATCGTCGATATACGTCTCCGCTTGTTGTTCAACGATATCTTATTCCCGCGAATATTCTCACCGCTCTCCGATTTCTTTGACAATCCTTTGATCGTGATCGACGTTACCACGATCGGCCGTAGAAAATCTTCGCTCGTTGGAAGATTCTGGAATTGACTCTCACCCATCGTAACGACGATTGGAGGGATCAAAGCGCGAGCTTTGCGAAGCATCTTGTCTATTGCTCGTCTCATCTCGGCGTCTCGTTTGCTTCTTCCGGTTGGCTCTTCAACAACCTCAGTCATTTTCTGTACATAAACGTGGGTTTGTTCCACGCTAACGGAGACTCGATGCAAAAGCTCTCGTTAGTCAAGTAGATAGCACCCTATCCTCGTCAGCGTGAAAAAAAAGCTCTTACCCTCTCGTTAGTTTTCTTCTTTACTCGAGCGTTTAAACGAGAAAACGTTGCTTTAGAAATTCATATTTGAGTTTCGTGAGATTCCGCGATGTTACGATTTGCTTCGCCGCCTTTTATCCCAATTAGACTAAAGAGGGTGAGAAAAACCTGAAATCTTTGAAAGAAATTTAAAATCTTTAAAGTCCTGAAAGACACGTTTGATCGAATTGATTATTTTTATTTCGACGGTAATAATTCAGTCGCGTATTATTTCAAATTTACTTTGTGAGTCGCGACGATTTTAATCGTATAGAGAAAATCTTTTATAACGATCCTCATGTTTTTCTTTTCGTTCTCGTTAGTTTAGTTCGCGTCTCGTCTCGTACGCGTACTCGTACCCTCGATTTTTTTCCCCCGTATAGCGGCATTTACAAGCGTAGCCCAGTGGGCCGTGGCGTGTGTCTTTACTTTCTTTGCGTCAAATGTAGTGATCAATGCCGTGGCAAGGCGGGCAAACACTCTGGTTTCGCGAGTCGGACGATGGCTGGCCGGGTTGGCTGGTTCGTTCTTCTGAGCTCTTTGGGCTCACTTGCTTATGGTGTATAAATCGTATAAGGCAAGAGAACGAGCAGCCGGATCCCCGTCGTCGACGACGACCGGGATCCTCTCTCTCTCTCTCTCTCTCTCTTTCTCAGCCTCAACAACAAATTCAGGCCCAATACATACACAGAAACGTGAGAGGGACTGAGACCGAGAGAAAGAGAGAGAGAAAGAGAACAAGAGAGTGCACAGACAAGATGCAGCAAGAGAGCTGAGAAAGAGCGCGCAGCTCCAACGGCTTCTCCTCTCTTTGGACTCGCGGAACTGTTGCCCCGGTGTTTATATGGTGTCCTTACCTTCTGCTGTATACCGTGTACGTACGTATCTTTCTATACCGGGGGCCTTAACCATCGGTAGAGTCAGACACCGGGCGAGAGAGCTCACCGAGGCTCCCGCGCACACATCGTCGTATCGCCATGTTCGTTGTGGGAAAATTGTAGAAAACAAACTCGTTTGGCTCCCGAGCCCGCGCGAACGGGCGCGAGCGCGCACGCGTACACAACTACTCGCTATTACACTATAAACTACGATATATACACACATGCGGCTTACTCGACTATATGTACATAGATATAAGCCACTGTATATTTAAGTATAGTATACTACACTGAACATATATATATATATGTATGTATGTATACGCCATCTGTCCTCCTTAGCACGCGGAGGTGCACAAGCCCACAGAGTCAAATATATATACATATGTCTATCTGTATATTTTCTTCTACTCACAGTCACGCCATTCCTCCATCTTTGTCTCTTTCTCTGTCTCTCTCGTTTTCTCTAGTACTATAAGCACCACTCCCCTTTCGGATCTTTCCCTCTTGCTCCGGTTTCCGTATCTCCCGCCGACTTCTCGATTCTCCTGTTTCCTCCCTATCGCGATCCTGTTAATTCGTGAAACTATCTATTCGCGGATAGATAGGTCTGCAATACTCATACACGTACATACGGACGAGGAGACACTCACATATACAGGACGAGAGGGAAGATGCTCTTGGGGCACGTTCTCCAGCGAGTAGCCAAGCCGATAACGTGTCTCTCTTCTCGTCTCTTCCCACGGGATTGCCCTCGAGCGATATTCGAATTTCAGTGTTCGGAACAGCTAGAGACTCGAGAGCGAGAGGGACAGAGAGAGAGAGAGAGAGAGACAGTCACGATGAGCGTGTGGCGAGGACGATCTCTCCTTTCGTCCCATATAGTAGCCGTGTCCTTCTCGTCCTGGTTCTCCTCCTCCTCCTCCTCCTCCTCCTTCTCATTTCAACCTCACCCCGGGAATCCCCGTCGAAATCAGTGCGGCATCGGGGATTGTATGTTACAGAGCCTTTAGGGAACAGTCGAACCGCACCTGTTAGAGATAATCGGACCCCGGAGCTCGATTATATTCCGAATCTCGTCGGGATCTCGCTCCCACCCTCTCCCTCTCTCTCCACCTCGCACTATCTCTCTTTCTCTCCATGTACAGTAGCATGAGGCGCGCGCGCGCGAACGGCCTAAAAGCCACTCGTTCTCTTGTGCACATATTGCCTATATATGTATTAAAGGCGCCTAGTACCTTATATACATATATTATACATGTGTAACATACCTACCTAGCTTATCACGAGCTTAAACGTGCAGCGATATTGGATTTGCACCACTCCCCGTCATCACGAGTCGTTCGAACCATGACGTACAATTGACGTCACGTCCGAGTATCGCTGATCATATATTACGTTAAATTTTCATTGAGCCACCGAGAATTCGCGGGCTTAATTGCAAGCACAGTTTGAATTCGATATTTCTGGAGTTTTTAATTGAGGCAACGCTCACGATAATTTCAATGTAAATAATTTCAGACGCGTTTGAACATTCAGTCGAGTGCTACTTTTTTGGAATCTGATTGTGAGTGACGTCTAACGCTTTATCAATGATTCAATCAATAATCGTGTATGCTTAATGTCAGTTTGAACAAAAATGTTGATTTCTTCCAAGGGGAAAGAACATTTATTATTCAACACGTACACGAACTTTATTGATAAACAAAATTCTTGTTTTATAGCTTGTCTGAAATGAATGAAAGTATATAATGTTGTAACTATATGATAATTTGATCAAATATATGTTTAATTAATATATGGATAAGTAACGAATGAATGAAAAAGTTGGCACTACAAGAATTCTTCCGATTAAGTTCAAATTTTTCATTCCGTCTCATAATTTAATCGCTTCTCATTGTCCATTCTCTCTTTCGATGCGTGTGTGCAGCTTTCTCTCTGTCTGTCTCTCTGTCTGTCTCTCTCTCTCTCTCTCTTTCTGTCTCATGCGACCGACGTCGCCTCTCATCGTGACTTTTGCTGGTTATACCATTCCGTCGTTGCTGCCGCCGTTGCTGCTACACTCTACCAGCGAGATGCTGATGCGGTGGCGCAAACGCGAGACGACGAAAATATTGGGTCTATTTCCAAATTCTATTTTGGTTCGCGTCGGGAGCGGCAGAGCGAACACGAGAGACCGGAGAGAATGAAAGAAAGGGAGTGAGAGAGAGAGAGAGAGATAGTGCGCGTGTGCGTACGTGCATGTGTATGAAACGAAGAGCGAACAGGCCGGTGGATTGAACGAGGGAAAGAGCCGCGTTATACGGAGAGTCGCCGGGGAGATCGAAAGCTCTGGATGCGCGCTTGCGATTCTGCGCGTTTACAGAAGAGTGTACGACGTGCACGTCTCGAGCTGAATGTGGATGCTCGAGCGCGCGACGACGACTCTCTCGCGCATCCACGTACGCGTGCGCGTATCTTCGCTCTCTTTCTCGCTTCGCGCTCGCTCGTCCCTCCCTTCTCGTTAACCCCCAAGGGACTCATCCAACGCACACGCGCAGTAGAAAGCTCGGGCATGCACCCACACATACACACATCCACACACCCATATGTACCGAACTAGCATTCTCTATTCCATATCTATCCATCATATATCCAACTCACTTTTGTTTCAGCTGCTCGTTCAATCCACCGCGTTCAACGTGACAAACGAAATTCGCTTAACGTCCACACCCCTTCCCGTCCCATCTCCACCCGAGTAGGTACGTACGCGTACGTATGTGCATATATATAAGCTACTAGTGACATAGATATCGTCTAATACACGGGAAGCAAAGTGAGAAACGAGATGAATGCGAGAGCATCGATCGAAAATCGTCGTGCAATAACGCTGTAGTTGATAGAATATCAACGAGATAGAAATGAATATGAGAATTTTTCATAGAACATATCGGCGACGAAACGTATTTTGTATTACGTATAGGTAAAATCGTTCTCTGAAAAAGAACATTAAATATCGTTTGACAACGTTGACATTTGTCCCGTCGTTTTTCCAATATTGCTTTTAAATCGTCGTGTTTTCGAACATATCATTAATCGTAGGATTTCGATCGAAACCACGATTTTTATCGTTAAATGACAGAAAAGAAACAAGTATAACGTTTATAACGTTATACGAAAAAAGGTAATAAGTGCGCGCAGTGCTCTCGCAGCCCTTGATGAAATTCATTTTTTTTTCAAGTTTTGATATTCGCCCTCTGGCCTTCTCATATGTTTACACTGTTCACCCTAGAAATATACATATATATATATATGTATAATACAGTAGGTATGCACGTATGCACGCGCTCATACCTTGAAGTTTGTTTCCACGTTTCGATACGACCGCGCGGTCATATCTCGATATTACAAATCAATGGATACGATGGATAGACGTCCGCGCGCACGAGAGAGAGAGTCTCGTGCCGAGGGTCGTTATTGTCGCAGCGTGCGGTCCAGATCCCATCGGGAATAAGCCAGTTGCTCGTCTGGCTCTTCTCTCTATCTCTCTCTCTCTCTCTCTCTCTCTCTCTCACTCACTCTCGTGTTACATACACACACATATACGCACGAAGGCATCAGACATGTACACTGGGCACTAGAAAACGCGCTATATTTTCCTCGAACGCTCGAGTACTACCTGTGCATAGCGTATGGAAAGAACTACGCTCTCTGCACAGGACGTAGAAATCCATCGGGAATCCCAACGTCGAAAGAACGAGCCGGAGCGTTCGCACAGTCCGTGGACGTGAATCCCTCCCCTTTCATCCCCGATTCTCGTCCACGCTTATATACATTACTACTGTGTATATTCGTTTGACGACATCTCTGTGATAAAGCGAAAAAATAAAAGTATACGCATGTTACAAGGGTGACGCAGGAAGGGGTGGGTGGTTGAGCGCGATGGTACGAACGGACGAGAAGTATGAGAAGAGAGGAGGCGAACAACCGCGACTATCGACGAGCTCCGCGGTCCACCTCGTTTAATCCAGGAGCGTGGAGGACTTTACCGTCTGCGAATTATTGAAGGATATATACGTAACTGTCCGGACGACTGCTTTCAATACGTTGCACAGACTCGATACGATATTTTTTCTCGTTTAATCCACGATGAGCTTTCATGCGACTTTTCAACATTACGCAAAAATAATTGCACGAGTGACCTCGATAGCTACTTTGGTTAGTGACATTTTTCATATGTATCGCACGATAAGCATCGAATGATAAAAGAAACAAATTGTATGAAAAGTTATAATTTGTAAAAATGCGTCGTTTATATTTTAATGAAGGAAATAAATAATCACAATTTTGATATCGTAACGACGTACGAACGATGGAGACACGGTAACGACGCTCGTTCGCGTTCTTTTCCACTTTTTCCAAGCGCCAACTTTTCGACATCCCTAGATTCCCACTTTCCATCCATAGATTTTCTCTTCGCTTTCCATCTTCGCATTGTACCATACTGAAATATTATTCGCCATCTCGTCCCGTCTTCCCGTGTTCTCGTCAGCTTTCCTTCCTCTTTCTTATTTCTTTTTTCGTGTCGTCGAGAATTCACGAGCCGAGGGAGAAGAGCCGAGGGAGGCTCGTTGCCCGGTCGGGACGTATATTTTTTTTTCTTTTTTTTTGCTTTCGCGGAGAGAGAGGAGGGAAGCGAACGAGCAGGCGCAATTTTTGTGAGCGAACGCGCTCGTGCACGAGACTCGCCCCGGTGCATAATTAAAAGTTTTAATTATTTGCCGCTTCTTGGTGCTCTCTCGTTTGTTGGCCTTGTCGTGTCTCTCGTATTTTCGTTTTTTCCCTCTCCACCTCTCTGCCACAACCTCATCCTCTCGCGCATTTCTCGTTTAATTCTTCTCCCTATCTCTCTCTCTCTCTCTCTCTCTCTCTTTCTCTTCTTCTTACTCTCACTATTTGCCTCTGTCGTTTTCTTACCTTTTCGCTTCGTGGGATAAGACGTAAAAGGAATAATAGTATGGTAGTCGCGCTAGTACCTTGTTTCGTTACTCCTCGCTGTCTCATTCAGCGCGCAAAGGGCAGTATTTTCCTGAACCTCCCCCCAACTATCCGCTCGTCGTTTTCCATCCTGCATTTTCGCTCAAGTTCCTTCCCACCCCCTCCGTTTTGCTCCTCGCGACAGCTGGATCCGCGCGATCTTACAACACTTATACGACGTGGACGTTGATGTTAAAACTCGAGTGACGACCGAGGGCAAAACCACCCCTTTTAACGCTACGTGCCATCGGCAGTTGTCTCTCTCCCTTTTTCCTCCTTCCACCATCGCACTCGTCCCTAAGACAGAAAGCTTTGAGAGGATAACGCGCCAAGGGGGAAAAATCTCGTCGGTTTGCCTAAAGTACGGAAAAGTTTGTCTTATCGAAGAAATTTATATTCGCTATTTATCACGAAAAATACGATGCAAATTCAAATCCGACGATCAAACGGTTAACCCTCTCTTCAAATACGAGCGAAATATTCCCAAACTTAATCAAACTATTTACCAAAGCATCGTCGGTGGAATTTTCATTAAAAAAAACGTCGGACAAATCTCTCAGATAAAAGGAATAATGTTTGATTGTACGTAATAAAATTAAAAGAACGTTTAATAACTTCATTAAAAGTTGACCTCATTCTTTGATTGGGTAAAGCGTTCTATCATTTACTACGAGCTCGATCTACACTTGGCAAGCTCTCGTCACGTCTTCACAGGATTATCGATAATACGAGCCTACTTCCCTGGGGCAAAGGGCTCACGTATATGACTATACGTCGAGGAAATTTGTCAGCAGGAAACTATTGGTTTGTCTCTAATGAGGCGTGCGATTGTGCCTCCGGGCTGCTCGGAGATAGAGAGAAACAGAGAGAGAGAGAGAGAGAGCGGATACACGCGGAGCCTGCGTGGCCCGAAGTTCGAACCCATCTATCTCGCTTCAGCGTTGTGCCGAGGTAGACCGAACCGACACACGTGCTTAATACACTGAACGCGAGACCTGTACTAACTCAGTATATAATACGTACACCCGTGTTACAATCAAACGCATACGCTCGCGCGTACCTGCGTACGGCACGAACGAGATTTAACGCATATATATAGTTACACGCATGCACACTCTCGATCGACTTCGGGAACTCTCTGCGTCAATCGTGGACACCGAGCGTCTCTTCTACCTTTTCCACGATCGATATTTATCCCACTCGAACATCAAAAATGTCAAAAAAGAACAAAAAAAACGATAAAATGTCAAGACTTTCGTTGCGTAAAAACATTTTCTCTTTGTAAGCCGATTAGACTTGAGAATACGACCGGAAAATAAACAAAGTTGAAAAGATTTGTCGCGGGTTACGTCAGAAACATTTAAAACGAATTGATTTATCGACAGCTTCGTGAAATAAAGATCGAATCTTACCGACGCGGACTTGACAATTGAAACGAAAAAAAAAAAATTCTAAGCGAAACTCTCTTTGCGTTCGTCATCGTCGAAACTCTTTCTCTCCATGGTACGTACATAGTCGCGTACTCGTCGTTGGGCGCAGGTAGGTGGTGTGTCATCATAAAAATTCAATTATAAGCGTGTAATCCGACTTAATCCGCGTTTGACGGTCGCACAAGCGGCTCAACAGGTCACGGGGTGGCAGCGAGAGTGCCACACGGTTGACAGAGAGTCATATAGCCATTGTGCGTGCGCGTGCGACCGGCTTATATATGCACATTCTCCAGATGAGTGTTCTCCGAGCTTTATTTCTCCTGTGCACACGAGGAATAAACGTAAACGCATAATACACCCATCATCCTACTACGGTGGGCTCTACGTGTTACTACGTGAGCACCCCAGTAGTAGTGTGTAAATACCAGTATATCGCTATATATATACACATACATATATATACCTTTATATACACATACCTATATAAGTATACGTATATTCAACGCATACGCCGCTCTAAAAAACGCGCGGGTGCTCATCTATTTTTTTCCTTCTATAATCCTGATGAATATTAATGAATTCGTGAAACATTTTGGAGTTTCTGTATTCTTTTCGCGTGCAGCTTAGTCACCGTTCTGACTACGTTCTGGTGATGTATATATATATATATATGGTATATAGGGGTATATAGACGCAATCGCGGGCTCACAAGCCCGCTAGCTCGGGAACGATGGATACGAGGAATATCCACTTTTACGTGAAGTATTCAAATTCCTGGTGAGTGTGCCCGGAATGAAAATTTCGCCCCGACTATATGATACCGCCGACTATGTCGGGTGTACCTCGTCGCTCTTCGTGCGGATATTTCGCCCTTTTCACGACCAACGAATCGGCTCATCTATCTCGCATCTCGCTCCTTCTTTGTCCCGTAGGTACAAACAACCAAAAAAAGCACACAGTACGATCTTTTTTTTTCTCCGTCCGGAATAGAAAATGTCACACCTAGTTCTATTTTGATACGAAGCGCGAGTAAGAAAACGGTGGATAAAAGTAATACGAACGAAGCGTCGCGTTCTACTTTGCCCGAGTCGACCGTGCTCTCGGTCCACGCATGCACGTGTGTTTTATCGAAACACGTCTTCCGTGTAGATACGATCGATGTTATTATCATTATTATGATTATATATTTAATTCGCGTTCTTGCGTTCCCACTGGAATCGAGCGCATTTTCCAGTGCAGCTGTGCGCCGTAGGTATAACAAGATTCGATAGTCTCCCCGGTGTCTCTCTTTCTCTCTTGGAGAGTCACCGTGGCGTTCGAGCAAGCACGAAAGTGAGTAAGATAATATACACGTAGAATGCGAGAGACATTCGAAGTAAAAGGCTTGGTACGCCAGGTCCAGTACGCCAGGGCGGTGCTCGTCGGACGGAGTATACACACACCGGCATAAGTACCTGGTACAACTATAGAACGTCGTATCGACATATACATATATATATATTCGTACCTAGGTATCTAGCGGTTTATATTTGTGTATATCTATAGTTAGTACACCCGCCGGAACGCAGTACAGCAGTCTAACACGATCGCGGTTATAGCCGGCGCGTCAACATATGTATAAGTATACATTTTATATACCGTAGATACATACTACATATATATATATATATATATTTATATAAATTTTTTGTATAATACGAGACACTGTGTGTATGAGACGCTGGGTATTGATAAAAGGTTATGCGAGGAATGCAGTTTCATGAGAGCGTTACGCCGCGAAATTAATTATTGCCTGTAAATTAGCCATCCTGTGCCTCCGCTCGGTGAAATGTGACCCCCCATCTAACGCTATTCACACCAGCCGATAAATAGTATATCTTGCGTCTCACTTTCATTATCAATCAATCCGATCGTTAATAGGGGCGATTTTCCCATCGAGGAATATAATCGATCGAGCAACAAGCTATACGTAGGTACTTACATAGTGATCTACGTCTCGGTGTTATATACATATATAGTATATATATATATAGGATTATACGAGCTCGAAGATACCAGGAGTGTCGTATTAATCAATTTTAATATTAATAAATATATACGATTGAATGGTCGCTACCGGCAAGCAATTTATATCAAATTAGTCATATCTGTTGGTACTATTTATTTACACATACATATATGTATTTCAAGCTTCAGGAACGTTCGTGTTAAAATGTGATTGGTCATCAAATATTATGATTTGTGATCTAGACTACGGTCTATATTTGTTATTTCTTACAAAGGGGTGAAAAAAGGGTGAAATTGTATTTTTGAAGGGAACCATTATTTCGTCCCCTCGCCCTGCCCCAATTGCCAGAAGTAGATTACCACCTTTCACAATGGGCTTGTTAAAGAAATCGAATGTATTTTTCGTCCGAAAAGACTTTTACGAGAGATTGCGAATTCATATTCTTATTCTTGGTTTGTCCCAAGCGAAAAGTCAACTACAACGTTTTTCCAATTTTTGATAAATCGCGTCCATTTTCTGGTAGATATACCCGATACTCGTTTCAATGATAATTGGAGCAAAATATTTACACCGTGACGAAATTAACCAAGTCATAAATCCACTTGATATCTTGAAGTTCGTCGACTATCAAATTTACACTCACCCCATACACGTCATAGAATATAGTACGGTATGAAAGCAGACGGAGAGAGAAAGACCTGTGAATCAGCGGCGCCTTGGCAAACTCGTAAGTACCATACTTAGAATGTACATATACGCATACGCATAGGCTCGAGAATCTTGGTAACCTGACCATCGAAAGGAGTATACTGGGGCATCCGGCGTATATATATAACGCGCATGTATGCGCATGTATATGTATATAGTACGTACGTACACGTACTTACCCGTGGCTTAGAATAAACTCAGTTTACTTAAGCATGACGGGCACGCGCGTATAGTATGCGAGAGAGTCGGGCCAAAGGAGAGCCGCCAAGCGCCATCTACCCAGTGACCAAGAATAATTGTCATTCTACGACGTGGCGAGAGGGAACCCTTTGCTTGGCTTTTCCTTTGCGGTTGGTCGATTCTCACCAGCTCGCAGTGAACGCAGAGATTCCGTTGGCCAAGGTTCGTATAGGTACCCCTACACCACCCATGAACCGGCCACCAGGATTATCTCTACCGTCGCAGGCTCTATGACGTCGAACAATCGTCATGTACACGTACACGCACGCATATCGCTGTATATCATATTAAATTATATTATACGCATACTCAGTGTACTATTTGCGTTACTGCAGAGTTTTGCAGTAGTATATTTACCTAAGTATCGCTGTGTGCCATCATCGCTGCAAATGAGAAGTATCACCATTTGTACTCGAAAGTACGTATATTATATTACGTTCCTGTCTACATTCCTCATATATACGAATATTTGCGGATATATATATATAATTGTTGGTTCTCTACTCGCGTGTGTACTGTACGAGGATACTCGATATTGTTGAAAACTCTGGATCGCTGTAATGTTACCGGTGTGAAGTAACTAAAATTTATTTTTCTTCCATTTCCCTTTCTTCTTTCCATAATTAACGATGGTAATTTTATAGCTCGGATTAATATTAATTTATCGAACGAGTTGACTTACCTGTCAACTCACCGATTACCCTCCTGCCTATGTCTTCACCTTTCGACAGATGCACTGGGATCGACGATTGAAATTTTTTTTTGTCCGTCTGTCTCGCTAACAATGCCTGTACGATGTGCATGTATATTTTTTATTTTCGTTCTCTTTTTCGGAACGCACAGTTTACCCGGGCGACCCGACTGTTTTGACTTCGATGTTTCATCCGGTGTCAAATTGCAGACCACTTATCAAGCCGTCGCGCACTGATTATTTGTGTAACATTCCACTGTCTATTATTTGAATAACAACACCGTCTGGGGCTTGAATCGGACTGAATCATCGGGTCTACGTCGTACGGGTTGAAAGAGAAAGAGAGAGACGGAGCAAGTCGCCGAGGGCGAAAAGATAAGGATTTTCGTCGATCGCATATATCAACAGACACGCATGCACACGGACGTTACTCTACTAAATAAAGCGTTTATTTCCCACTGTATAAAAAAAGATCCAACGAAAATTCGTCGATTTATAAATCGATGCGTTTCCTCGAAATGTTCGAAGAAAGCCCCACGTTACAATGTGAAGCAGTATGGTATTCTTTGAATAAAATCAGAATCCGTGAAATTATTTTCCAAAGATAAAATAAGAGAAGATAAATAAATTGATTTTTGTACAGCAATCGACGCTTGATTTTGAAATATCAAATTGGCTTATTTTCGAAATCTCGACGCTTATTTTTCAAATATCAAATTAGAATAAAAGATTGGAATTAAACGAATGTAATTCGAAGAAATTTGAATAAGCTATTCGTTTTTGTAGTTTGACTTACTCCCGTTCCCATGCAGTCTGGAAATTTCTGTAATTTTATATACATACATTTTATCCTACATTTTTCAACAAGCTGTAACAGTGGTATACATATATATAATATTATACATCTAAACTCAACGAGAATCCAGCGTAATACCTGGTGCGTCAGGCGGTAGGAGCGGTGCCGCAGTCGCGCGATTACAGCACGTATCAGGTATCTCTCGGGGGATTTACCATGACCGGGAGAATGGATAAATAATGGAATCCTGACTGTAGTTATATATATATATATACCTATTTATCTATATGTATACTACATTGAGTTTTCCATTGATATATACATATGTATACGTATGGTATATAGTAGTCACCTCTCTGTTTCACGCTGCGGTGGGAGCCCACCGCGCTATCCGAGTTCGACAACCGTACGACAGCCGCAAGCACGATTTCGTTCTTCTATATAGAAAATCCGCGAGCTTAAAGCAACCAAGCTCCCTCAGAAGCGGCTTCAATCTCTGATCCCTGTGATGCGAGCCTCGAGGACTGCTCCCCCGTCGAAAAGCACAAACTGCAGCAAGAAGCTTCCGCAGGGTGAAAGAACGGATCCAGAATTGCAGCGAAATGTCGTAGTAACAATATTGACGTATTCATCCCACCTACCGTTCTTCGCTTAATCTATATCAATTAAGAATTTAATAAACATTAACTTATAAATGATCGATGTGCGTTTGTCGTTCTTCACATTATTCATGGAAGTTCTTCAGTTTTTCGAAAGCCCAGCAATTCGTCAATGTCATTAGTGCTCGGCTGAAGTTGTCAAGGGGTTGATCCGTCGATCGATTCTTTGTCATCGACGACAACGAGCCACGGACGATCGCTAGTCGTTGATCGAATCCCTTTCCGGCTGAAAGGACGTGAGATACGTAGAATAGCGAGCGAGGAAGGGACAGATTGTAGAGAACGAGACGCCCTATAAATACGAGGGCAAGAGGAAGTAGGCTCTGCTGGAGCTTGAAATCAATTCCTGAGCCCCAAATCATCGTCTGCTTCGCAAGATCCTTGCTTCTATACATATATGTATATATATATATATATTGCCCCAGAAGCAGGATGGTGAACGTGTGCACGCTCGACGGTGCCGTTCCATGCTTCATCGAGCTCCGGGAACGCTGGAACGCGAAATTCGAACGTG
This sequence comes from Netelia inedita, assembly GCA_964017225.1. NCBI lineage: Eukaryota > Metazoa > Arthropoda > Insecta > Hymenoptera > Ichneumonidae > Netelia > Netelia inedita. The sequence continues at coordinate 7,055,417 of OZ024920.1, read as the reverse complement.
TCTCACACATACACGTTCACCTATATTCATCTCTCTCTCTATATGTGTGTGTGTGTGTGTGCATGTGCAAGTGCGAGTGTGCGCATTGTTATACCACGGAAGATCGAGGTACAGATCGTTACCGCAGTCTCAGTCGAAGCACGCTACTGGTACCATTACCGAACGATAGTGTGGTTCGCACAAACGTTTGCTTCGGTCCGCTAGGACCAATTTCGGGCCAAAATTACTTCGAGAGATCTCAGGACGTTGAGATGGAGCGATCGAGAAACGAGCGATGAAAATTCCTAACTATAGACAATGCGGAAAATCTGTCAAAGGGATGACAGGACGTCGCTCGTCCATGCGGAAGTGGACGATCATGGCGACGATCGTCACGCGTCATTGATTGAACTGCTCGTCTATTGTATATCTACACACGTCGATCTACTGACAAACAAAATAGGGCGTTGCCATTAACTGAAATCGAATATTAGTTACGCCCTTCTGTTTTCCAGGTGTTAGTACGAGATCGACACGCTCGCATTCATGTTACATATACAACTTTGCACACGTATCTATGTATATCCCGTGTTCGAGCACATAACTGACGTACGTGCCTTTTCTTTGCACGAATTGCTTACGTATAGGTATAATGGAATTGTATCGATGGGTGAGATAAGTATCTGGGCTGGGTTCGGCAGCGATTCCTGCATTATTGCTCAGATGGATCTGTCAGGGCCAGGGACGATTGTAGCGGGCTACTGAGAAACATATTGCCCGTTCATCGAGATTGAAATCGATTTCTGGAGAGGGGTTGTGGTCGGGGGGGGGGGGGGGAGAAAAGAGGGACGTAAAACAAGATAGAGGAATACCGAGCGGGAGTGATGTTGGGAAAAGACTAAACGTGTGGGTGTCGTACGTGAGTCTAGCTACATCCGGCAATGAAAATGACGCCTCTGACCAATCGGCAGTCACGCAGACTCACATCACCGGCCGTGATCGATTCTCCGCTCGTACTGACGGCCTCGCTAAACTCACGTTGTCCACACCGTCGATATATATACTTAAGTACATTAATGCGAATACTTCTGTCGCATTCGTCGCTATTTCTTCGGTCTTTCGCATTAAATAGAACACGAGTCGTTGGCGCATGCGTGTGTCACCCGATCGGAGGACACACTGGCTGCACTGGTGAACCGCAGGCTCGAACGCGAGGTCGCGAGCCACGCGCGGTATTGAATTTCCATCGTTAATCGCGCATAATCGTAGCTCAAGGAATGTCACAGGTTCTAGGCGCACGCGCGTGCTTACCGGAATGTGTTTATGGGTCAAAGCTCTTACGAGCTCGCACTTTCGTCAACTAAAAAATATAACTGGCGAATGTATCGAGTCTGCGTCAGAAATATTCGTTTAACGAGGATAATTGCGTATTGTGGAAAACGTCGATTGGTGCACAATTCTTGTTTTTCGTCTGCTGAATTAACGAGGGTGCGAAACTGGAAAGTTGCAAATTATTTATAAAAAAAAAACAGATAACATAGTAAAAAAGAATACCGCGCCGATGTCGTGGCCCATTAGAGCGGTCGTTCACGATGAATGGTTACCGATTACCAATCCCGGGAGCATCGTAATTGTCTGAATTATTGGACCTGACTATCGGCGCTGGTTCTCTCTCTCTCACCCTTCTAGCCCGTCTCTCTCTCTCTCTCTCTCTCTCTCTTGTTTGACTCTATCTACGTATCCTTCTCTCACCCGATAACGGATACTGCCGAAGCGACCAATGATTTCTGGTGACTCGCCGTGATAACGGATATTCGCAAGCAAGCACATTGCAGTTACCGGTTTGATTTGCTATTCGAGTTCATTTCCCCGACACTTCCTCATCCTGATTTTTGCAAATTGTGGTAAGTACTTTTACCTAATACGTTTCAAATTTATCTTGTATTATTCGTACTATTCGTGTCGTTATATATCGTGGACGATACGAAAATCGAGGATACAGGGAATATACGAGACGATATACACAGCCGCGACGACGCCGTCGGCATAGCCGTTGTTGGTCCGAAGTGTTTAAATGAATTTGCGTCGAAAGCCGTATTCACCGAAATACGAGCAGCGAGAGTGGCGTGTCGAAATTAACTTTGCTCTTGGGCCGTTGACGTAAAACTAACCCTATTTAGGCGCGTAAAAGGGAAGAGTGTGTGTGTGTGAGAGAGACAGGCCGAGGTTGGTGTCCATAGAGAGGTAGAGTTCCGATTAGGGCTCTGCGAGAGGGTTGCTACATCCCGAGTGAGCGCAGGCTGTGCTGGCGACAGTGGTGGCGGTAAACGCTAGATCAGCCGACACCGTATGTGGACGCGGAGTTACGAGAGGGTTACGATGAGAGAAGCGAAACGGGCGAACGAACGATATATTCGTACACACACACACACACACACACAGACTGCCCTTCGCGGCACCGCAGTAAATCCCGAAGGGACACTTTCCCTCTTTGCTCCACTTTTTTTCGTTTGTTCGCACCGTAGCCGTGGTCCGTTCGTACATAACGTTGTCCGAGAGGTGAAATTGACTATTTTACGATAGTCGGTGGTACAAAATTTGTAGCAGCGATTGTAGCGATCCGCTCAGTCTCGCTTCGAGACACACATACATACTCCTATGTTACTATATATATTTGTATGCAGTAATATCTATATGCAACCTCCCGCGGTTGGGGTCGTATTCACGCTCGACGCGAATTGAAACGGACGCGCGAGTGGCTCAGGTTTATGTGTCCTGTATGTGTGTGTTTTTTTAAATGGTCTCGAGGGCTCGCGAGTTTCGCACTTCGATACGATGCCCTCTTGAGGTCCCATTTCGTAAATTGCCGATCACCGAATGATGCATGTCACTCGATTATCACCCTGTCACCATGACGCGGAAGCGGAGTGAGAAAAAAAGAGTTCGCTGCTATTGTACAGAATGGTACACAAGTATGTCTATATACAGGTCATATAAAACGTACCCAAAGTGTAGAGCGTTTGAAGCTTTTTTTTACATATCGGATCGCTGTTGAAGAGCTACTCTTGCGTTCCGGACGATCTCGATTGGATTGTCAACTTGGTGCGAAGTGATCGCATACATTCGAGCCTTTCATCCGATTTAACGGTACTCTTGTTTGCTATTTTCGACGATTTGAAAGGGTTTTCGAGTTTTATCGGTGTTTCGTCCATTCGATGGTTTAATCACAAATAGATATTAATAAAATGTTCGTCAGCAAATATGACCATTTTAGTTACATTATCGTTCGACCGATTTTTATTCCTTTTTCATATTAATTTTCTAAACGACGATATCCCATTGACCCACTAAATACACGACTTTGAAAATTTCTTACACGATGCAACCGATGGAAAATCTTCAAATCCGGTACTTTGGCGCATCTACACTTCCTCTCATCCTCCTTGTACGGATCATAGGAACATAGCTCTTCCGATTAGCGACTCTATCGCGCATACGCCTGTAGGATGTGATATGTGTATACATATATGCGGATTGAAGAATCTAGATACATAGGGGAGTGAGAAATAGAGTCCGACTCCACCGTCTGGTTGTGTGTTCTCGCACAAAGCGGCCACCGGACTCGCTCCACTTGCTGGATTACACTACCATCTGCCCGGCTCGTAGCTCTCACGGAACGAACGAGAGTGTTGTACAACGTTCTCGAGAGCTCTCTCTCGTTGCATTCTATATAGGTAGACGAGGCGAGTGTTGTATTGCGGTGTGTGGCGGACTCAGCCCACCAGCAAATCGCCGCTATAGCGCACACGCTACATATATGCTGCATCTGCCTGAACGCTAATGCAGATGTGGGTCAGATTGCGCACTGGTATTACGCACGTTTATATATATATATATACGAGGACAAGTGCTGGGAGTGCGAGAGATATCCGCGAGATTCTTGGAATATGCGAGAGTCTCGCTCGGGCGTATGCAACGTTCATCGTCATCGTCTTCGTCGCAGTCGTCATCATCATCGCTTTAAACGAGTGGCAATGATAAAAAAAAGAAACCAGCATATACGCGAGTTTGAGAAAACAAGCGCGACTCGTTGATTTATCATTTTTACGTCGTTGGTGGAAAACGAATGGTCGCTGAATCGTAACGCCTCAATTCGCAGCTGGTATAATTGTGGAGTTTCGCATGTCCGTGTGGTATTAAAATTGCACCGATAGGTTTGGGGGACAGTGCCGATAGCTCGACACTCCCAAACTTGGTCGCAAGCTTTGGCTCGTTCGTTTATTCTTTGTTTTTTTAGTTTTCTCTTTCGTGGGCGCGCGAGTGGAAGGGTGAGAAAAGGGTTAAGCAGAACTTTTCAATAATTGCGACCGCGCGCCAGGATCATAATGAAGCGAATGAACGTGAAATTACCGCTAACACGCTCGTGTCTTCCAACCGCGCGGTGCTATTATTCGAAAAGTTTTGAGCGTTTTAATGGCCTTTGGAAAGGCGAGGGGGTCGAACGCGATCTCCGCCGCGCTCGCGTTACCAAAAAGTCGTTACAACTACCCCACGCGCGAGCGAGACTGCCGACGATGGAAACTGCTCTCTCTTGGTCTCGTTCCCGGCCTTCTCTTTTGCGCCAGCCGTGTGATTTTGCCTTTTCCTCTTACTTTCTCTCTCTCTCTATCTATCTATCTATCTTTCTTTCTCTCATACGCGTCTCATTCTCATCTCTCATTCCTATCACTTTCCGTCTTTCTCTCTCACCAATGCTTTTTACCAACCAATATACGAACCATTTCTAGGTAGCTTCGCTCCTACAGCTTGGACTCCGGCACGGGCCCTCCTCTTGACAATAACTCGCTCCAATTTATTCCTCAAATTATCTGGCTTCCGCGTATAGGCGGTTAGTTCGAAAATTTATCGTCGGCCCGCGAGTGAATTTTGCGGAGAGCGTAAGAAGGACGATTTGTGTGATAAGAAACGAGGGAAAGAGAGGGTGAGATGAAGAGAGAATAGCTTTTAAGTGATCGTATATTCATCGACGGTGAGAAACGAGATACGTATAACTATCGTATACAGTTTTCCATCTCGTGCCCTCGTAGACTCTTTCGTCGTTCAACACGATTTATAGAGACTTTTTCGTGGATGATCGCCCGTTATGGACTTTCGAATCTATTCCTGTATCCATACGTCACCAATGATAAGCTATAGTACTTTTGCCGGAGTTTTACATGTGTATGTGTATTTTTTTCCTACACTCCCTCGTGGAAAGAGTAATTATCGAGTACAAGAGGGAGGGTACGATATTTGGGTAACCGTATGCGAAATGTTTAAAGCTTGTACATATCGAATATTGAAACCTCGAGGCTTCAACTTCGTCAATATTCAACGTACATTCCTTGTTAACTATACATACCTCTATAAATTTGTACTAGGACAATACTTCAACGGCCAGCTATCGAAATTCTATTTCATTCGTAAATAGTATCGGAGCTCGTATCATCCACGCATAAATCGAATCATAAAAAAAAAACAGAAAAATAGCACGAGCTATCGTTTGACGTGTATCGCTGTATCGACGAAATTTCACGCGGTGTTACAAAAATATTGATAGCTGCGTAGGATATATTTATACTCGTCCCGAGCTTTCGAAATAGTCTCTGTTTTATGATGTTTTTGTCGGGTAAAAACATTACCAAGCGCACTCATCAGCTAATGGGCGATATCGTTCTCGGGTTATTATCGCGGAAAAACGTAAAATTCGCATCTCCGAATCGGGAATTCCATTTGCACGGTACGTTGATCAAATTTATCTTTCCATACTATTTATGAGAGATGAAAAGTTATTTTCAAAAATATTTTCATAAACACGAGTCGAATTATTAATTATCGAGTGGTTATCAGGCGTAATGTAAAATTACCGATAACACGATGTCATTCGCGATATTGCGCCACGTGTACATAACTTAAACACTTAAAATTGTGTCTATTGCAAGTGCTCTTCCCAATTCAACTTTGACAACGCAAAATAGCTATTTCAAGGATGTTTCTCATCTTACCGCGCTTCATAAATCTTTCTCTAGCCTCTCTCTCTGTCTGTCTCAGCCGATCAGTCCAACACTCAAGAGGGTCACGCTGCTCCGTGCAATCTCGCATACTTATACGTATATGTCTATATAAAGGTAAACGCGACTAGAGTTTTACTTATAGACATCTCTCGCAACGCATTCCACGTCGTCCATACTCCGTTTTTCAGTGCCCTTCTTTCTTTTTTTTCACTTCTTGCAAGCACACGCTGAGAGTATACGTATAGATACGCCTTCTGTATATCCGAGCTATATATCTCTTTTTCCAAGTTGCTCCTTTCCTCCGAAGTTTGAATTGTAAATAAATAGTGGCTCTCGGCATAGGGTATACGTATACATATATAGCGTGCAGAGAGAGAGAGAGAGAGAGAGAGAGAGAGAAAGAAAACAAGGTAAAAGGCAGATTGCGAGGGCGAGAGGAGCGGCCGGAGGCACTCGGGCGGGGGAGCTTTCAGCGTTCCATTCCGCGGAATCGATTAAATATGATTTAGTGTCAGAAGCGCGAGTTCTCGTTCTACGTTGTACCTTACCTACCAATCTACCGATGTTATCCCGACCTTCCATGAAATCAACCGTCTATCTACCTTCGAAAACCCAATCCCACGTGGTTCAGCGAAGATATTGGCATCGTATGCACGTATGGGCTAACGCATACATACCTATGCATGTATATGTGAATGTGTACATATGGTTGTGACGGGGCTGATTGCGCACGAGAGTGCGAGGGTGGCAGAACCGGGTCTAGATTAAAGACGAGAATAGAGGTATGTAGTCGAAGACACTTCCGGGAAGCCGAGTAATTTTTATTTATCGAGCACGTACGAGTAATTTAGGAAATAGGTGCGATAAAGTACGAAGTTTTTGGTTAGCGCGCTGTACATATATGCGCGATAAAAATAATCGCGGAGAGTACTGTGATTTAAATAGAATCGAGAGACGTTCTCGTAGCGTTCGTGTTATTAATTAATCATCGAGAAATGTTATTTTTAAATCTCACGCCGATAATTATTAATGACGTAGTCGTGAAAAACTCGGAGCTTGCAGTGTTAAACGAATGATTTATAAATGAAAGGTATAATTAGAGGCCTTGGCGAACTTCGGTGCGGCGCGATTAAATCAAACTTGTTGATTAAATCCGGCAACGACAAATCGCTGAAATACGTCCCGGGCGTTAAAATCCGCCCCGAGTTTGGTCGAAGCTCCGTTGACTTGTCTGGCGTTACTTTTCATACTATAGCGAAGGGACTTTCTCGCATACGTAGATTCGCACGGACGAGAAGTTTGTTGATGCTGGGACGAATCTCGGTGGACTGTGTGAGTAAAAAAGAATGGGGGTGAGAGGTAGCTGGTCCCAGCAGGACGGTGCGTAATTAAAGAGAACTGGGCTTTTCCATGTTTTTACCACTTCTCTCATACCCTATCTCGCCTTGTCGCCCTTCTACGCTTCTCTCTCCCTCTCTCTCTTGCTCTCGCATTTTTCTAGCTTTCACGAAATCTTTTTCTTTCGGTTCGCGACCGACTTTTCTTTTGCCACCGTCAGCCATCTCCTGGTTTGCGCACGCGCGTTGTCGACATTTCTCGCACTCGCTCGCTCTCGTGCGCTAAGTTGCTGTCTGAGTCTATGTATCTTTTCACCCTCTGCCCTTAACACCCCGTCACGAGGTTTGCAGCGACCGGCCAATCGACGCCGCCACTCGTACCATGGAGCTCTAATTAACTCTTGGCCTCCAGAGTAACCACGAACTCTATTTCTGGATAGATAGATATTTATCTACACACCCTTTCTTTAGTTTTGCTAGCAATGCCAGCCGTATACAACCCTTAAGGTTCAAAGTTATACCACATATCTGGTGACGCCGAGTACATCGACTTAACGCGCCATACTTGTATTTAATGCTCGAGTGAAACGTTGTCATAAAATTTGACACGAGATAAATTATACTTATCGAGATACAAATTAATTTTTGTTAATTTTGTTGATAGCATACATTGTTTGGTGGATAAAAAAATAGAAGATTGGCGATCCATTTACGTTTATACACGGTACGGTGGTCAGTATTTAGATGAGACAAGGAATGCAATTTCGAAACGTCGTGTTCAATCCCTTTGTACGACGCGTAAGGATAGCGACGGAGATGTACGATTTGCAGTAGAAGGCCCTAAGACCGTATTCAATACATTGCGCAATACTTCGACGTCTTCGAGGCAAACGATCAAGGTTAAAGTAGCATCGGCCAATAAAACGACTTTTGTTGAATCTTTTCGGTCGGACGAGTGCCATCTTACGCTCGACAGAGCGCGGAAAATATGGCAATACTCAATCCAATACATCGAAACCGAGAGAGAGAGAGAGAGAGGAGAGACGAGTCTATCTTATATACTTGTTGGCAGCCACCGGGATAGGCCCGAAAAAGAGAAAGAGAGAGAGGAGAGACGACTCTATCGTATATACTTGTTGGCAGACGTCGGGATAGGCCCGTTTCCGTCTTCCGCTTGGTTTACCATTCGAGACACGGTCCGGCTTTCGTATTTGCCAGAACTCCCGGTCTAACTGAATCCACCGAACCGTATTTCTTTCGTACCTTCCCGTCTACCGTGCCAATGTACCTCCGTTCAACCCCTAACTTTTCATACGGACCCACTTTCGAATTCCTACAATGGTTCATTTTTTCAACGAGTTCTCCTTAACCCCTTAACCGCCAATAGCAAATATCTTTCCCATTTTAGACTATTCCATAATTTTTGTGAAATAAAAAATTTGCCTTCCACGGAGCCTTTTTACACCCATTCGGTTCCGAAAATCGTGATTTTTGAAGTGTCGCCACAGCCACAAACATGGAGCTATCCGGATGATCTTCGGCTGCTTCTGGAGTGCTCGGGGAGCCCTTGAAAAAAAATCGAGAAATTTTCTGTCGGACGACCCAGAACGGAGATACAGCATCGCGAAAAGTCGTTTTTCGAGGTTTCGCGTTACCGACTAAAATCGACCATATATTTAATTCCGGTGAATTTTGATCGTTTTAAAACCTGTAAGAACTTACGTCGATCTTAAGTTATGACCTTATGTCGATCGGAAATTTCTCGCTGATTACAAATTAATGGGTCGCTTCTCGATCGGGTTTTTCGCTTTTCTATCGCGATTTTGCCTATCAATTTTGAGCTATCGAAAGAATCACCATGATTTTCGTGATGTGCAGGAAAGTTCCAACGAAAATGAAATCGCAGTTTTTTTCATTGTGTATTTTCAAATGACTTACGATTAATGGAATAATTTTCCTTCTCGTGTATATGCCGCAGATTATAGCTCTTCTTCTCTTATTATTCTTCGTTTTTTGTGCCAAATAGGAAATGCTTTTTTACCGGACCAAGCGAAACAAAAATAATGCTGGCAGACATATAGTTGAGACCTGCGGTACATATATACGTATGCTTTCCATTAGACGTACTGTACATACGGTGGCATTATTATTCCATGAATTTTAAACGTAAGAAAAAAACTACGTCGCATCTCGTAGTACAATAACTAAAAGGGTTGCTTTTTCGTATTTTGGTAATATCGCACTGAAGAGGAGGGTTGGTATAATACGTAATTATGGCATGTGTGGCAAATTGAGATCTCCTAGACGACAAGATGCAAAATTTCGAGACGATGAGAAGAGAGCAAATGAGGGAAAAGAGACCGTGCGCCATCTCACCACCGTGCAAAAAATCTTTCTCAATTCCAACTTGATCTTAACGCGTTTTGTGTCTTTCAGACAGAAGCGATAAAATATCTCCCTCCTCATGGTACAAAATCGTCGCTCGATTCCATAAAGCCCAAATGCGAGCTAGCTCCGAACAAAAGAACATTTGTAACGTCCACTCGGTCGTCCATGCGAGAAAATATATCACCCGCCATTATACCGTGCGCCCGTTATTCTCGACCCCCCGGACAAACGATCTTAGAACGGCACGGCTTGTACGAAAAGAAGAATAAAACGTAAGAAGGTTCACCCGTAAAGTTAGGCTCGCTTGTTGAATATATTTCAAGCTAGGGTTTAAGGGTTGGAATAGCGACGAAGACTGTTGGGACTTGGGCGTGAGCATGTGCTCGTTCGAAGGTTTTTACCTCACGTACACCATTGCAGATCGACGTTCCATTATTTATTTACTTACCTGGAGCTGAGCTTAAAAAAGCGTGTAAAAGGAAAAAATCGCAAGTGGAAGGAAGAAAGAAAGTCTCTACGTCGAGGAGAGGTCGTTTGATAAAAATATAGCACCTCACCGTGGGTCCGATGTTACGTGCTTGTCTTACATAGTACTCACTCGAACTACGGTCTATCGAGTTCTTTACAACTACAGTAAGGCCTATACTACCCCTTGGGAATGTTTTTTACTATCCACTATCTCAAATTATCGCGAACCATCCCTTTTCATCTTCTTCCTATTTTTTATGTGCTTTTAAATATAGCGTTAATTACATCCCTGTTTTTCAGACAAAACACATCGCATCTCATACAAGTATTTGTCTTGTGGTACTGTGGCAGTAGACCACAACAGCTAGTTAGACCATAGGTGAAACTCGCGTTAAGTTTCATACCCTGTATGCCGGGGCCTCAAACAGACACATAAGTGGAGGAACCCTTGATGTAGGCAGACCGGTGAAGCGCAGTTCCTTTATGTCCCATCGTGCCCATCATAATAGGAAGTGTTGCTGTTACTAGCAGGGCATGTGGGGAGCGTGGTAGAGAGAGCAGTGATTGCTCCCTTCTCTTTACGAATCCCATCAGAAATGTTTACCATACCCCACTTAACGCGAGCGAGGAGGGTGATTTTCCATCTTCCTAGGAAACAAAGAGACCGCCTGGCTTACGATCCCTGAGTAAAGCTCACGAGATTGAACCCCGTGTGCTACGATCCCCTAACCGTGCAAGAGGGCCTCCGTAGAATTCGCACGGTACGTAGTCGATTGAAGCAACCCCTTTTGTTACTACTATTCCTCGGTGGCGAAGTTAGCGAGCGTCGTAAATAGTTCGAAGATACACGGGGACGGTAAAAGTACCGCACGGGTCGCCCATGAGATATTCAATTATTCACAACAATTTCAGCGTTGCTTTCATGCAACGGATACTACTGTAAAAAATACGTACACAACTGTTCAGACACATATTTTGTCCTGGAGTTTAAATATATGGTTTCATACTTTCGCAATGGTGAAAGTTCTCGAACGTTTTACGTGTATAAATAAAGCGAAGAGCAACCTAAATCCATTTCTCGTATCCCCGGTACTTCAATTATCCGTATAAAACATTATTCGTTTCTATTAGTACGAGAGATTACGTGAATTTATGTAACTATGTCACGCTAGGCCAATGCACCGTGCGAACCGGTGTGTGGTTGATTCGTCCGTGTGGTATGGCTTAGGAAACCCTGTTGGGTGTTCCATAATGGTGGTACTGTGGGTTCTGGTTCTCTGCCGCTGCCGTTTGGCGATAATGGCGCGGGCTCGGGTGGTTGGCGTTGCAAGAAACTTTTTGTCGATTCCGCACCGCTCCATGCCTATACGAAAGCAGGTCCGCCCGTTTCGAGCGTTTCTGCCTCCTTCGTGTTCTCGTGGCTTCCAATTCCATCATCTTGTACCCGTACTGTTCCACGACCAGGGGACTATACCACTGACCTTTCTACCTATACGTGCCGACTACTACCTTCCTGCACCGCCAAACTCCGGGCTCTCTTCAACGGCATTTGCCACTTCACTTCCAATCCACCGTACGGGCCAAAACTTGCCACCTTGTCCCGTAACGGCCTTTTCGCGACCGCGAGAGCTCTTCGGCCAGAAATGTTCTACAATTTAACGTTAAAAGTTTGACTAATCGTCCTAAAGCGTTATTAGCGGAAATTGCGGCAATTAGGATTTGGTTAATTCGCAGGCTGTCGCCGTCGGGCTAATTGGCAAACGCGCTTTAATAGGTCGCGCTGAATGGCTCTCGCTGTCACTCCGTTACTTTCGCGACTCGTGAAAAGCTGGACGTGATTAAATTCAAACATTACTCCAGATTTTAAATCCACCCTCGCTCGTATGGATTTAAATTGGTCCGCACGTTTTACTCGTGGAATTATGATTAAATCTTTCAGTAAGATTGATCAATTACAAAATGTCCTGGAAAATATACGAAAGCAAGCTAACGCATAAATCATGAATATTTTTTAACTTTATCTGTCACGTTTGACTTTTATCTCGGCTTACCACATCTTTGCGCGATCGATCGTTTGGTAGTTCAACCTTGCCACGTGGTCCGTCATACACGAAATATCGTCCGATCGAATATCCTGCAGGCTACGAAGGACGGTGTACATTGACCAAGCAAACAGGATCGTGTTTGAACAGGACCGACGAAAGAGGATTGACCATGTTTCGAAACGATGTCCTTATTTCGATTTCGTCGATGTACGAGAGAAAGAGGGGAGCGAGAAAGACCGATAGGGGTTGTAAACGATGGCAAGGAAAACAGACCCCTGGCGATATAGATTAACAAATTCGTACTACATTATAATACGTAAACTCGTTGGGAAACGGGCGAGTATGGAAAGTAGGAATAATATAAAGTCCGATAGTCCATGTAAATGTAATCTGTTATCGGCCGGTCACAGTACCGTCTGGAATATTTCAACATCGAACTTGGAAAATATAAAGTGGGTTATACGGGCCGCAAAGTAAGTTTACTCGGGGGTTCGAGAATGAGATTTATTCGTGGCGAAGTCGTTAAATTTCCATCCCACGTTCGAATAATCTGACCGGACCCCGGGATTATATCGATGGCATATACGTACCGCGTGGGACGAATCCGTAATCCGAGGGATGAGGAGACCGAGTCCCGAATATACCCAAGAATATCATCCTAACGCATAGTCGTTCCGGCTGACTTCTGTTGATGTCCTGATTGGCTCACCGTTGCTTGATATATAGAGCATTAGCATCCGAGACGGTAGCCGGTCCGACAGAATTCTCCATAGACATCGACACGCTTTCCCATATACGCGGTGATCAAACTTGGACCAGGAAAGTTAGTCGCACCTCGAGCCTCACGGCAGATCCCGGAGGGTAGTAAAATGGTGCACGCGCGGACGTTCGCCGGTAGATCGAATTACCAACGATTCGGTGGTTCACCGCGTTCGAATGAAGCATGGTTTGTTAGTCCCGGTATCGTACGTCCGGACTTCTGAGTTGGTGGTTTCGAACGGAGACGACGGCAACTAGCACTCGCTCCATCAACCGAGATTCGGGCTCGTGAATGAAACTAAAGGGGTGGAAAGGTATGTCGGCGCATCTCGAAACTCCGATATTTCACCAAGGAGCAGATTCGCGTGCCAGGTAATGACCAAGTTAAGAATATTCGGTATTGTCAGAGGTTAAATCACTAAATTGGAGCTTCGACCCGAACTCGTTTCTCTAATATCAATTTGTCCGTTCAATTGATCGAACGTGTTCTCATGTTGCTATCTCACATCTTCAGTCTCGTTACGTTACTCAACTTGTCAGACGTTTCTCGTGTGTGCTGCCTTTCAGCTTCTTACGTCGTATCGCTCGTATTTAAAAAGTCGTCTCACGTTCGTCGAACAATGTGTGGAGACAAAGCTTTAAGCTCGGCACTCCTGATCTCTTTAATTTACTCATCCGATATGCGACACCTGTCAAGGTTTTCGTTCTTTTCACGAAGGTAGGAGTTGACAGAGTGGACGGGAAGTCACAGTGAGCCTCCCCTCTTCGAAGCTTGCGAAAGTCGCCGCGACTCATCTCCACCTCCCTCTCCCTGCACTCGATTGAACTCATTCTCTTACTTTCCGTCATTGCCCCGTTCCTCGCTTTGGCACCACGTCATTCTCATTATTCAAATGAAAAATTAAGCGTCCGCAAATCTTCCACTCGTACTCCCTGACTATGAAACAGCCTTTTCCGTCCTATAGTTGTCCCACCCTATCTATATAGGAAAATATATATATATGTATGTATCTGTCGACCTCACGAGTGCCATATACCACGACCTCTACCTCATCTCGCCTCGATTATCCAAGCATGAATTTCTACTGCAGAGTGCACCGACCTCGGCAGCACCAGCAGTTTACGGATTAATCCCCGAGAGCTACGGGTCCTTCACATGTATGTCACGTTGCTTCCGCAATGAGGAAATTTGAATTACAAAGGACAAAAATGTTGGCGTATTTGCAGTGCGATTTGCGTCGAAACACCGGTGGCTTCGGGTCTATGGTAATAGGGCGAGACAGGGTGACCGAGTATATCTAGAGAATTCCGGATGGGTAGAAACGGGCCGAGATTCACGATACGGAAATATTAAGTATCGTAGTGTCGTACGAACGTAGTTAGGATAACAATCCTATATAATTCAAATCTGGAAATGTCGGATAGGAGCCACCGAGTTTCAGAAAAGGTGAAAGGGTCATCGTAAATTCGTCAAGCTCGTTTTCGCATCTTCCCCCCCCCCCCCCCTCACACGATATGTGAGAGTGTTCTCAACGGCATCACTCGTGTTTTGGCCTTCCGACCAGAGGCTATCTAGCCCGCAGTACGTGGTTCGTCGGTTCGTGCTCACCCGGCATGTCCCTCAGCCCCTTAAAACATATATAGACATTGCTGAAGGCATGATAGCGAGAGAGGGGGGGGGGCGGTTGAGGTCGCAATGAACAGAATTCCCGTTCCCGCGGGTCGAGTCTCGAGGGAAATCGTATCAGAACACTACGCCAAGCGATCCTTCGAAATTCACGCTAGTCGACCTCACGGGAACGAAGACTCCGCGAACGGTGAGTTTTCGTTAACCCACTGGCGGTGATTTCCGGTCCTCGGAATATATTCTTCAACGACTTTTTGTCATTCTCTTTCGAAGCTCCGGGTCTCGCGTTCACGCTGGAAACCTCCAATTTGAGAGGGCCTACGGGGATTTGTCCCGATTTTTCATACCCCTTGATATCTTTGTGTGCTCTGCGCTTAAGGCACATCAGAAACGTAAGCGCGGGAGGGTGAACTTGTCTGAATTTTCATCCCCTGAAAAATACGGTCGAGCAAAGTTCCCCCAAGTACCGGCTAAAAAATTCTGAAGGATCGCGACAGGGTTAAAATTACCGGTAGTAAAAAGCCAACGAAAGTGATGACAGAAGGGAAGGAGGTATATGCAGCGGTCCCGCTAGGGTCGCCGAGCGAAGATAAAGAGTACCCACTCGAGAAACGATTACCGTTTCATTGGTAGGTTAAACAGCCAGAGCTAATTATACATGTCTCGATGGTAATGACCATTAAGCGAAGAGACCTCTCTAGCCAAAGCGATGAGAGATGTACGCGTTAATGACAAAGGGTTTATCACGTGATAGAAAACATACGAGACTGAAACTTGGCATAGGATTCTACATAGCATCTCGCATGATTAAAGCAACGCGAATGAAGCGAGAAAGACAGATATTGCGAAAATTATACTAAAATATAAAGGGCTCTGGGTAACGTTGAAGAAAAACACCTCTCGCTGGAATGCCGAAATTGGACTTTTTAGCCGAGGGATGAAAGCACGCGCAACTCGGACCCAACGCGCGCGAGCCTTGTTTCGATGGCGAACTCGATGCAGTTAACTATCCAGCTAGTCCGAGTTATCGTGTACGTATGTTGAACGCGAGTCCGTAACGTATGCACCCATCGCAGCGCTTCCGTAGCAATGCGTTACCACTTCTTGCTATTCTGAACTAGCGCGCATATATCAATGCTCCTCTTCAACCCTCTCTCACGCTCGCTCTATTCTCCGTCCCTCGCTCACTTGCTTTCTATCGAGCCCCTCGACAATTGTAACAAGCAAGCGGATGGGCATCCACTCTGGTGGCCTGGGGGATTCATCCGCGTGGGCCATTGCGAAATTGCAACTAACCACGCTATTGCTGGCCGGCCTCGGATATTACCGTCTCTCCTTTTCAGCCGTTTCGTCGATTCGCGCGGATATGCCGAGACCATTTTACGGCAGGGCATGAATCTTATAATGAAAATAAACAGTCCAACCTCGGACAGACTAACAATCTAGACGATGAATTTCAGTTTATCCTTTAAGTATCTGAAAAAGACAAATTTGTTGGGTATGATGGAATTTCTTTCTCTCTCTTTAGGTCCAGTAAACTTGATTTTTAGAAACACCGTGTAAACCCAGCGATCAGCTCGGAAACACATTAACGTCATGAAACGAATCCGAGCTTATCTGCAAAATCCTCGGTTAAAGCCGGTCTTATACGCTCGATGACTCGTGAAATATGTATTTCCAATCCGGTGGATAAAGATTCAGGGTTTTCTACATGGTGAATCGGCGATGCGCCGAAAGAAAGCCAAGTCTGTATTCCCACACACACATACGAGTGTGTCCACAAAGTCTGCGAAAGTGAGACGGTATGGTAACTGCTACGTTTATAAGAAAGAAAACGAAGTAGCGGGAGCGGAGAGGTGAGCCTCTCGGTACGCTTTTCGAGTGTAGAAACCCGAAAGTATAGACGGGGGTAGAGAAGATTCGGTGGATGAAGGAGTGAGGGCCCCACGCGGTAGGGTTTTGTACGACCTGGTGCGGAAGGAAGAACGCGTACGTACGGAAACGAATGGAAAGATTGGGAAGAGGGGTTGAGATCGAACGATGGCTGGTAACGCAGAGCACACGGAGATATATACGAGACTATTGGGGACGAGGTTGGGCCAGAGGACTGCTGTGTCGAGAGGAGCGCATGGGAAGCAAAGGCAAGCATAGACAGCAACGGGCGGAGAGGCAGGGCCAAAGGCTTGAAAAGCGTGGTGGAACGAACGGAGAAGGAAACCCCCGTCGGCGTGTACGTGACGCCGCTGTTTGCCGAACTCATGCATTCGCATTTTCACGGGTCACCGGGCATTCGATAGAGCCACGGTGCGGTACCCGTAGCCATCCCACGCGCACTCTTCGTACTTGATGCCGCTACTGCCGCCTGCCGGTCGCTTTTCTGCGCCATCCCTATGTGCATCCTAGGCACTCCCGCAGGACATCCCGTCCACCTCCCGTTCCCTCATTCCTATATACATTCTTTCGTCTCTCTCTTTCTCGCGCTCTTTTCCTCTTCCTCTCTCTTTCTCTCTATCTCTCTCGCTGCGCCCACCTCCCTGACTTGAACGCTGCGGGAATTGAAAATCAATTTGGGGAAACGGTAATAAACGGCCCATGATGGAACAGTCGAAGCTCTTGATGGCTGCCTCTCGTTTATTCTTTTGTCGTCTTTTTTTAAGAACGTTGTTCTTTTTTTCGCGTTGTTCCTTGGTATTTCTTTCTCTCGTTCGGTTGCGTTTTATTTCACTGTCTTTCCTGTTACCGACTGTTTTCCGGCGATCGAACAATCGAACAACGACCAATCATTTTCCCGTTTGCTCTTTTATCAGCCCTTGAGGTCACTGCACCGTGACATTTGGGGTTAAAAATAATAGTTCGTGCTCACGTAGGAAAATTTAGTGGTATGTATTTCACATATCAGTTCAATTTGGATTTTCATGTATTTGCAGGTGACGCGTGTACACTCGCAAATTTATCTTCGACCGCGGGTGGTTAGTGAGGAAATCATTAATCCAGGTATTAGTGACAGATGTAATCTTCCGGCGTTTTACTGGCAATGAGACAAGACTCTACAAATTGCGAAGAGTCGGACAAGTGGAAGTTTCGGTCCACATGTGTTCTCTCGCTCTCTTCCGAGCTCTCGAGCAACACCGGCTCTTGGAACTCGTGTGACTTTCGCGACGATGTATACGATGTCGCATAATGGGATATATGGCACGTAGAGAAAGAGAGAGAAAGTCTTAAAATTTTATAGAAGCATTTCAGCATCGAGCTTTTTGTTATAATATATTGTCGTATATCCCCGACACTTTTATGTGCATAAATATCATAGCAAAGTATCGAATTCGACTTTATCGCACGAGACCCGCATTAAACTTTTTTGTCAAGAGTGTTCGAAGTACCAGAGAAAGCATTCGGCACGAAATTTCACCCTCTGTGCTTTGTTCGGATTTCCAAACTCCAACTAACCGATCGTTTCTTGGTAAAAAAAAATTATTATTGGTCGTTTCATCGATTTTCACGGATTTTACGAAGAGACGACAATTTTCCTCGTGATATTGCTGCATGTGAAGCTTACCGTAAAAGCATGCGAGCTCGGGCTTCTACCGCCGCGATCTCACACGCGAGAAGAGTCTCCGGCGTAACTCCCGGAGTGGCGGGGCGGCAAGCCTAAAAATATCGTCGCTGCACTTGCGAGGGAGCAAACGAGGCCGAGAGCTTTCGTGAAAGTGCGAGTGGAAGAGAACTCGAGTCTCGTATAGCACGAAAGAGGGAAAGCACACGACGTGTAAATGGCCTTTAGATATCTGCATCCCGAGGTACGTTTATTGTTTTAACTTTCAGACTCGTCGGTCGTTGTTTTTTCCCCCATTTGACTCTGACTGAAGCTCAACTCTCATTCTTTCTTTTAACTTCACCTCCCTCTCTCTCACTCGGTTTCTCGCACGACCACGCGACCTCACCCGAGGATGTATATACGTCAAGTTTGTATTACGAATTCATTAATTTTTGTACCCAACACACTCGCGCCGGGCGCGCGAGGTTCACGTGTTCTTGCCTGCTTTTCTCGGGGTCCCGACCGACCGACACCGTGAAGTATTACCCACCTATCTGCACGCCGGGGCATCCAGTGGATATATATTTTTAGAATGCCCCGTTGCTTCGTCGTTCTGCTTTCTCGCGGTCTCTTCATCGCAGACACTTCGAGACGGAGAGAGAACGGTGAGATACACCACGTGTATCTCATGCTCTGACTTTTCTTTTCGATTCGTTCTCGCTCTCGCGATAGAGAAACGAAGAAAAAAATATGAGGCCACGTTTCGTTCGCAAAATGCAAACTTCTGGAACGAATTTCATCTATAGATTTATCTTCGATGATTTGGGAAAAATTGTTGGAGAAAATATAATTGCGTATCAACCATAAAAAATGTACAAAACAATATACGCGAAGGAGAAAAAGAGGAAAAAAGAGGTGGTGAACGCGGTTCTACGAGAGAAAAAAAAGAGAAAGTCGCCAATGGGCAGTATATTATGTTTTATGATGAGTGTGTTGTAATGGCAATACGAGAATCGTCCGAGAGTTACTGCGCCTGAAATAGCCGGTGTAACTCTTGGCTGATGACTTTTTGTCCGCTTCTGTTCGGAACTTCGTACGACTGCGAAGGTCGTTACTACTACTGCTCGGTACTTAACGACGTAGCCAAGATTGCCGTTTTGCTGCTGCAACATTTTCTTAACTCGCGTCTTTCTTTATAACAATTCACCTTCGCGCTCTCTCTTTCACTCTCTTGCTTTGTTTCTTTATTCTCGTTTCCTCGAATAAGTGTCAAACCCCAATTGTACATTTGTTCGTTCTTCACGAATGCATCGTCGGTGATTTATACAAGGCTATCGGATAGATGTCCCTACACGCGGGAGGAGGGCATAAAAGTGCAGATTGGACCGCTATCTTGGCCGGTCCCTCGAGGCTGATCGTAACAGTAACATCCGGTGACACCGGTGGTTTGAAGACATCTCACCTCCTCCAACGATCACACCTACGTATCGACAGTCCTCAAGATCCGTCACTCGGTCTCAAAGGACTTTCTACGAACGAGAACTGGTGATCTTGCGGAATACGTAGAATATTAACATAGGATAGAACGTCCAAGAAAAGCTTGTTACTAGTTTCTCTTTTTATAGCGCTTCTATGTTTCCATAGTCATTTGTCGAAAGTCCTGATCCTTATTACTAGATTTCGTCGTAACTTAATGTGAACATGTTTTTTTTCAAACTAGATACCTATATATGGACTCAACGGTGGTTCTTATAAATAAATAAATAAATGATTAGCTATTTATTTAGCTATTTCCAAGTACAGCACTTATATACATATATAAAGGGTACTCCGAAAAGTACGTGCTAGCCTATCGTAAATCCTTCGAGAAAGACAGTATCTTCCCCTCTTCATTGCATTCGATGCACGGCTTCGAAGTCACTTAGGTCTTGGAGGTATATAGGGTGTACAACCAACAAGAGAGTGTGTCGACGTTGTATGTTCGAACATCCGGACGCAGCTTAAGCTATCCTGTAACCGACACGTTGCCCGATAGTGTGTCGTCAGCGCCACAACTCACCTTCCCCACTCTCCCCAAGCCAGATGGCTGACAACTCCGTTGAAGGCGTATCACTACCAACACCCCTCACCTCTCTTTCGTCCCTTGTCGCAAACACCAAAACCCTCGATTTTTCCGGGGGTGCTTCATTGCCGTCGAATCCACCGTACATCCCTTGGTTCGCACTCTCTTCGACGAACCTTTTCGCGCAAGAGTAACCGAACTTTTTACCCGGGAGTTACTCGCGCGAAGCACGAACCCTGTTATCTTCGAACGTGTCGAGTTACCTCGTTAACCAACAATGCCAGTGCTGTCCCCCCGTTCGAGCCACACCGTGTGCCCGGCTACCACTCCCCCTCCACCTTGCTACCACTACCTTCCACTTTTCTTCGCCCGGTGGCTATGTCTAGTCTTCTCTTTTTGCACTGTCGCGTCTCTGAACCTCCCTCTCCCCCACCCTCCAACCCCTTGCCATACCGAGCCACCCGCTCGCTCTTTTCCTTCATCCCTTCCCCTTCCTTCCTCCCGTAAGCAAGCTCACAAACGCTCGGCCTCGTTTCTCGCGTCGTGTTCAACGCGACGAAGCAGCCCCCATTGTAACTTTTCACTTTACGGCGAAAGGGGAGAACTAATATCTCGCTTCGCAGAACGACCACGTCGTCGTCTTCGTTCCATCGTTGGCGTTAGTAAGGAAGGGAGGCGATATGGGTATGCGTGCATTCATGTACATTAGAAATGTTTCCCGAGTACGTATACATGCGTACTTTGAGAGGGTGAATCGGTGCCTGGGAAACGGTTGGTGTTGTCGACGCGCGGGGCTATTGGGATTGCCGGGTAGGAACGATGTGGGGGCGTCTGTGAGACTCTCCCGCGCTTCGTAGTCCCGTTGAGTTCATTTGCATGTTCCACGATTGCTTCGGGGACGCAACTTTCAGACGTATACTGTTTTCGATCGCGACGTAGAGGAAGAGAATGGAATGAACTAACTGGTAAGGGAGGGGGGGGGGGGGTTATGGAACGAGGACTTACCAGGGGAGGTTGTCCCGTGTGTGCACCCGGAGTTAGATTCCCCCTTTGTCTTTCGCTTTTCTTGTTATATATAGGTATGTATATAAGTGTATAGATATAAATGTAGCATTCTCTCGTCGTTGTTCTTGCCTCTATGTACCGGAGAATTACGACGACGTTTCGCTAAATGAATAGTCTGGGTCACACGTATATGCTACTTTGTGCTTGGGACGTGCGCTCGCACCTTTCGCCTCTAGGCTTCCTTGTCCCCTTTGTCGAGGGGTAAGTATTCCTAGCTGTTCGCCTAATACGAGAATAGGTCAAATCGATTCAAGGGATTGTAGTTTTTTTTATTCTCGTAGATTCGCAACGGATGATTCGTCATTCGGAGACGAATTTTTCAATTTCCAACGAAATCACGGAACAGATTTCCGCTATGTGGCTCGATTCTTGAATAGTTGATGTATTTGTCTATAAAGGGGCTTTTCAAGCTGAACATTTTCCGAAAACGACCAAGTTATAAAGATTAAATTTTCGATTCTACACCTCCGTTATTCACCCCTCGTTCTCGACAATCCGCTCCAAATCGTTCGTCAAGTGGTTGCGAGACCCGCGTCCCGTGACCCCGACGTAAACGAAAGTTCGCTCTGAGCATAAGAGATCCGAGGTATTATGTACACGACGTTCTCAGACGCCCGCATGTGCCGAAAACGTAGCAATCTTTAGGGGACGACGAACCGCAAAGTAGTGGGATGTTCGGCGAGGCGCGACAGATTTTTTAACGTCTACCGCCGCTGGTACTGCTGCCGGCTTGTAGAAAGTGTGCGAGCGCGGTCCCGTCGCGTTGGGGAACGAGAAGCAAGGGTGGGCGGGAAGAGATATACGAGTGAGTCAAAGAAGGACAAAAACAAACGAGACTCGAGGGTGGGGGAGGTGGGTAGCGGGCTCGCCGGGCCAAATTTAGGGGGTGTAAGCTGCGCTGTGCGAGCCTCTTGCCGGGCGATATGCGAGAGACCTCGTAGCCTCAAGGCTCATTTGAGAGCAGTTAAAACTCAGTATTTCACGGTAGGGTCCTCCAGACCACCAGACAGACAGAAATAGCCCACGTACATATAGAGAAATCGCACTTGCATCCTTTTTCGCCTCGTGTACTTTTCGTCATACCTTTTTATACTCGTACACTTTCTTGGTGCGGTGTCTTCATCTCCCCTACGACTTTCGGAACACCAAAATTCGTTTTCGTCCCCTGATGAGTTTTTCGTACCGTCAGTCCCTCAACCCTCGGTGAAATATGAAACTTTTCGTTGTCTCGAATTCCCCGAAAATTTACTTAATTCCATCGCTCAAACGCGATCAACGTTTAACGTCCCCATTACCCGTACTGAATTCATTAATCGAATTTGAGAATAATGGATAAGGGAGGAAATTCGATTGCGGAAATGTTTTACAGGGGGCGCGAACCCCCGAGGAAAAAAAGATGGAGAAATTTCACTCTGGAGCCTCGAGGCGGCCGAGATTAAATCGAAAGATACCGAGCTACCGACTATAAAGGGATTCTTTGTTCCCGCGGAAGCTTCGCTCCTCTCCTGAAACGTTCGAGAAGAAGAAGAAGAAGCGTATGATAGAAGACGTTCTTCCGCGTTTATCAGGTTCGCTCTACGTCGGGCACTTAACCGTCGACGTAACGACCCGATGAAATTCGTAGTTGGCGAGAGGCGCCGCGCACGATCGGTAAACCGCACGTGCGAGTACGAGAGAAGCGTGGTCTGCATCGTCCGCGGTACGAGTCGTATATCGCTAGCAATAAGTATCGTATACGTTACGTTTAGTGGTAGCACCGATCTTCAGCACGCGAAACGCGATTAACTACCGATTATATACAGGGTTCGTACGATTTCTAAGACAGTACGTGGGAAATGGGTCGTTGGAAAATAAAACGACCCCCCGTACCACGGGCTTTTAAAAATCATCGCGAGAATCAAATCTACGGTCGGCTATCGTAAAAGTCCGTGGGACGATAATATACTGGCTTTAATATATAGTACATTTAATACGAATTGTTAAAGCACGGTGAATTGTTCGCGGGAGTATTCAGAGGATCGTTATATAGCGTATAAAATCTATTAGGGTTATAATACAACGGCGTAGTGGTATATAGCGGATGAGAGAGAAAGAGAAAGAGGGAGAACCACGTTTCCGCGGACGAAATAATTCTTAGCGGGATACGATTCGAGTGGATATATCGTTATTACCACCCGCGATATTACTCTTTACTGGGCAAATCCTTGTGCGAACATTAAGAGAGACACTAATTGAGTGACTAATGAAGACGCGGCGGGAGTGGCTTGTGAATTGCGCTCGGTATATATATATGAGCTTGATACCGTTTGCCGGGCTTAATTGATAAAGGAAAAAAAGTCACCGGTGTTGCCGACAGCACTTGAATGAACCTCTCATCCCTTTTCCGCCTCCTCCAAAAGGGTTAATGATCTCCCGGGCTCACCGAGCGTCGTCGACGACGTCGTCGTCAGAGACGCCAGTTCTTCGTGGCTTAGAGTACTATTCACTGAAGAAAGAGAGAGCTAGAGAGTTCGTCGACGTATTGTGAGATCCCCCGAGAGAGGGAGAAAGGTGCCTGTTGCGAACCATCAACAGCAACACCGTCATTTCACCACCAACGGCGTACAGTCACCACCAACTCGATCACTCCCCAATCCTGATGTCTGGAGATATATATATGTATCTGCTTGACACGTTATACGGCACACACACGCATACACATAAGTACGGGCACATGTACGATTATTAGTTCTGTATATTGCTTTCATTGCGAGCTCTGAATGTCGGCGTTGATCGGCACAACGGTCCTGGACCCATAGAAAAAGGGAAAAGCTATTTCCTCGGTGCTTTCGCTTGAGAAATGATCGAGCTTGTCTGGTGTGTGACTGGTTGTTGGTTTTTTTTGCTTCCTTCGTTTCCGCGTGGTCGGTCGAAAAAGTGGTTGTCACTCTAGAGAGCGAAATAGTAGGAAGTATAGTGGGGGATTGGAGGTATGAGGGATACGTTTGTAGGACCAGCGATGACAGTCTCACGTGAACAAGAACATTCGTCCACTACCCTTTGACAGATCCACTCATAACTATAGTAATATGCGTTCGTAGATACAATGATGTGAATTGAATGTTTTCTCGTTCGATTAAATCAATTGAGTCCGATCTTGCAACGTTATTTGCAAGATTGAACGTAGTTATTCCGGAAGCGGACGGAAAATCGGATGATGACATTGTCAGCCCTCGTAGCAAGGATCTAGGCCTGGGGTCAGGAAAGAGGGTTAACTTTCATGAAAATTTATTTACATGACATAATTCTGTCAGTTATAATTACAATATACCTATAATTGACATAGAAATAAAAAGAAAACGAATCGAATTTATTGTACGGTTTACGATGACCTCAGAGTCACCCTGGACTTGTTCATTCCATCAGACAGGCGATAGAACTTTGCAGGATTAAGGCCGTTGGTGTTGGTACCCTCGCGTTACTTTTGTGTGTACACGCATGCGTGTGAGAAGGTAGCCAATCACCTTAATGATAATTTACGATCAGAACATAAACGTGTCTCGGCCGGAATTGATTTGTTTACTCCTAAAGGATCTCACGCGATATCACGGCGCGCCATACATGTTTGCTCAGACACGGGTGCATCACGGCTGGCCCCTCCTCCCTTGCCGCAATCTTGTGTATATGTGTGTGAACGATACGAGCTTCCAATTTCTCTTTTACTCTCTCTCTCTTTCTCTATCTCAACCTATCTCTCTCTTTCTCTCTCTCTCTCTCTCTGTTCTTAATCGTGAGTAAGTTATTCATCCGTTCGCCTCTTTTTTTGAGAACTCATAGCTACTTCGATCTCACAACTCAGAACTTCAAAGACAAAATAAGATAACTCAAAATCACTTCAACTTTAAATATAATAAATTTCACGTAAAATTGGGACTGTGCGCGATTGGTCGTCAGCATCGTTTGACTCACTACAGACTTGATCGACTGGCATCTTCATTTATTTTCTTGAATGTTCTTTAACGATAAAAACTGGCGTTGTGCAGCCGTCGAGAAATAGAAAAAAATTAGCAATAGTTTGAATCCTTGAAAGGTACCACTTACGTACATTCTAGTAGGAAACCATTAGGAAATTTTGAAATTCACCTTTACCAAAGTCGTCGATGTTAACTTTCATTCAATACACAAACGAGATGCACGACTCTTGTAATCCTGCCTTTGAACTAACAATAACTCGAAACCGTCTCTTCCATTCGCTATATTTAATTGGGTGAAAATACATTATGCAATACCGTGTAGACACAGGCCAGATGTTTCCAGCTGCCATTATCAAAAGCTCTACTGCCACTGTGCTTCAGCCAATTCCGGGAAAATATTCCAGTAACGAACTTGGTGAACCGATCGTGCCGCGGCAAATCTTAATCTAATTCCAATAAAGCTATAGCTACTCCATCGAGCGGTCCAAGCCACGAGAGCTTTGGCCTGTGGCAAAAG
This sequence comes from Netelia inedita, assembly GCA_964017225.1. Taxonomy (NCBI): domain Eukaryota; kingdom Metazoa; phylum Arthropoda; class Insecta; order Hymenoptera; family Ichneumonidae; genus Netelia; species Netelia inedita. The sequence continues at coordinate 7,029,629 of OZ024920.1, read as the reverse complement.
GAAACGAAGGTACCATCGTGACTACTTGATTGCACCAAAACTGAAATTCCTACTCACAATCAGATTGGTATACGAACTCCGTTCTTCTCGTGCCTTTATCTGTTCCATCTTTTCATGCATTGTTCTCTCCACCTTCCCCCTTCATCCGTGCTCTATGTTTCGTCCCTTGTGCAAGCTTTTGTACATTCAGAAAACTTATCAATTTGCAAGCTGTTTTTTCTTTCTTCTGTGGTGTCCCTGTTTTCCCTCGTTTGCCTTTCCTCCATCAAGGAACTCGAGCACCAAAGTCGCCTTTTATCATTGCAGTCCATTTCACTCCCTCTCTTTCTTCATCCTCTCCAGTTTCGACGGTGATGTGATAAAGCATCGAATGAGCAACAGACGCGAATAAGAAATGAAGTATATACCACAAGAAAATGGCGTTCGGGACATATAACAAGCAATTGTACATGAGGCATTGAAGCGGCATAGGAGAGTCAAAAAAGAAAGAAAGTTTATTCAAAACGGATTATTTATCAATTGGACAAGAGTACGCGAGAGCTAGGGGAGCGAAAGTTATTGAAAGCGGATAGAATTCGCGGAATTGGACGTGATGTTTTGCTACCGGTAATAGAACGAAGGTAAAAGAAATACGCCGAGAAAATAGCGGAAAGAAGACGAGGTAGTAATAGAGGCGGAAGAAGAAAGATAGAAAAGCGAAGACAGTGAGGAAAAAGGCTTGAAAGAAAGAGGATGGAGAAAAGCCGAGCGGAAGATCCAATGAAACTTTACCTTTTACCCGTCGAGAGAAGCGAGGTCGCTGCGCGCCGTTCCCAGCGTTTTCTCGACCATCGAGCGGGGCACCAACTCGGTGGCACCTGAATCATTTAGGTACTGCTCAACGTCACGTGTACTTTCCCAGACTACTCGGAGGGAAACTTTGCTCGGGGTATCGTCTCGACGAATTCCCTTTGGGTAATCCAGCGTGCGACGCACTGAAGATGAGGGGAATCTGGAAGAAATGAGAGATATAGAGGTGAAGGGTGCGAGGTGATACGAGATGTCAGTCGCTGGTGCGACAATTTCGCATTGAGACGAGACTCTGACAAAAAGAAATTTTCTCTCTCATTAGATCTTTCCAAAAGATTCAGAATTCTGAGAGGTGTTGCGCGATAATCTTATAATCAATTATAACGAATTTAAGGATCATCTATGACGGCTCGGAGCTATTATGAATATTTTTCTCATTGCATTTTCTACGACCGGTGAAGAACTATTGGAACACGGAGGTACAAACTAAGAAAAAAAGGATAAACCAGTGCCGCGGTAGTGAATTACTCCTCCAATTATACAGCTGATTCGCGGTTACGTCCCATACGCTGCAACGACACCACGACATTTCTCTCTTTCATTTGGGCCAGGAATGGGCTCTCACCGCTTAATTAGTACCAACGTATAATTAAACCGGGCGGGTAGAGTAGCAGCGCCACCGGAATCTCGTGTTTAAACACACCTCGGCTGTGTCGCTCTACCAACAGAGATAAATTGGGACCAATGAATGCCAATTGCTCGGCTGACGGCAGGAACGAGAGGCGTACTAGGAGAGGGACTGTGATCGATAGATGCAAACAGAGAATCAGGATCCCCAGAAAGCCATATAGAGCCAAGAGCGAAAGGACCTTGATGGAGATTGAGAATCTCTCAAGTCAAGCGCCCCCAAAGTGTCTTAAGCCGGGGCTTAGGCGGCCAGGTGGACGATAGCGACGCACGGCCTCCGCTCTCTTGTGTCCCACAATCGAAATTTATTCGAACCTGATAAGGGAGAGGCTCGAGCTACGAGTAGTTTAGTCACGTAGGATTCATTCACAGATCGTGTACCATACTTCGACTTGTAGTAGTTTAATTTCATTTTTCGTCTACCTGGCTCTTAATTGACTTTAAGGGAAGGGGGACAAAATTGTCGAGGCGCTACTTTTCCTGAACTAGATTGAAGTATAAACGATGAATTAAACGAACCCCGGAGGGGCGCCAGTCAAGAACTGAAAGAGTTTTTCGAATCGCAGCAGCATCGCCGGAAGGATACGAGGCTTAAGGAGGACAAAGTTGCGGAAGCTCACTTTCGAAGACTTTCCGAAACTTTTCACAGCGGATTTATTTACTGGTCCACGTTTCGAGCTGGAATGGCAGCAGCTCACCCCGGGGTATCGCTTTCTCGTTCTGCTTTGGCAAACGTAAGAAATTTATTTGCAGGATCTCAGGTTCTATTTACTTCCAAGTTGTAGGTATGGACCAGTGAAGACTCTAATGAACTTTTACGACTCTCTCCCTCTTTCTCTCTCTCTCTCTCTCTCTCACACACACACACACCCACACACACACACACACACACATACACACACACCAAGTTTATCATAAACGATAAAAATTCTGAACTTTCTTCGCAATCAAACGGTTCTAGACGATAATTTCTGCAAATTAGGTTTGCACGATTTTATTCAGTCGTCGAGGGTTTCGTCTGATGGGGTAGGAAATAACCGTAAACTTTGAAACAGTCCTTGACGATACTCGAAGTACAGATCGCATGGTAGTTTCTGTCTGTGACCGCTACGAACGTTGTGATCCCGGTAGTAATTTCGTTGATAGCTTGACTTGCCTTGGCACTACCCAAAGTCGAAGGGCTAGACGTTTCATTCGAATAGCCCGGTGATAACTTTGGCATCTTTCCGACTGAAACTGCTGGCCCGCGAAGCTTTTCAATCATTCTTATAAAAGAATGTTTGAAACCCTGCTTTGGTTAACCGAGGCAAGTACTGTTGTCTCGGAAAGTAAAAAAAAGAACTACAATCAATAAACTGGCAAATTCTAGAAAACGATTACCCTCAACCCGGCGAATCGGAACAAAAATTAACAACCATCCTCGAACCCAACCTCAGTTTCCAAATTTGTGCAGCACTTGATCGATGCGATTCAACGAAAGTAAAATCAGCTCGCGAATAATCCACCAACGTCGCGCAACAAGAGATACGTGTCGTCGTTTCGCCTTCCATCCGGTAGCCATCGGTATCCGCACGGTGGGCCTCCTATCAAGATCCATAAATCGCGCGTCTCTCTCGTAGAATTACCCGGAGAGTCTCTCAGGCTCGCGACCATAAAATGGTCGAGGCAATAGCGGTTGAATAAAGAGGGCGAGGAAGCAGTGTGTCGGAGGGGTGAGGAGGGTAGATTTCCACCCGCGAAGGAATCCGCCTCCAATTAGTGGAGTAAGCCAGAGCTTTGTCCATCTAATACGACGATAGAGAATATATATATGCATACAAACAGGAAATAACTGTTCACGTACATTTCTACCATTGCATTAACTATGCTCTGCCAGTTTCTATGCACTTCTACGGATACTTAATCGTTCGCCATGCGGACGTCGTACTTTGGCTCTATTGTCGCTGTTACAAACGTCTCGGAGACTCGGAACACGCGATCGTTTGATACTTCCGCCGATGGTGGACGTGTGCTGGTTCCTTTTGCTCGAGTATACAAACGTTAACCGGGGCTTACCGCAGTACGCTTATAGTGCAACCATGAGAGGCTTGATGAATACATACAAGCACGCTTGTCGTATACATCGTAGCGCACTATGGGACATACGTGTCCGCGATAATCCCCGACGCACCGCGATTAATCTCTTCCCGTACCTCGAAATTCCCAATGCCATTAGCGAAATCCCGGTACGCTATTAGACGTTCGACACTGCGATGATGCGGGCTTCCCCATTGCCCTGTCATCGTTGCGCGTGAAGTGACAGAGAGAGAGCGACGTATGCATTATCGAAGAGCCATGTAGGGGTAGCATCCCTCGTGAAGACCAACGGTTTTCAGCCGGAAGAGACAAGGCGGGACTCGAGGACAGTGAACGTGCGTCGGGTATACCATGGCGACCTAGAGCTTTCCATCTCGGGTCTTGCTTCTACGAGGAGCTATATACTTACCACCGAGGCATTACGTGAAACGTATAGGAATACGAGGTGAGGGTATGCGCGTGGGCCCACTCGTCGAAGCACGACTATGTTTGCGAAACCGGGTGTATTGACAAAGCTACCAACCCCGTACCGCGCACGAACGTCGAGTTTGTGCCCCTTGGTGATGTACGGATGTTGCCCGGTCACGCCGCAACAGTAAGACGCAACGCAAACGTCCTGGTTAACGGCCCTCGCTATATGCGTATACTCCTCCGCATACGTATTATAGCCTATGTTGGTACATGTCCCCGCGTTTCCATATGACTATATGGTCCTGGTAAACGTATCCTGGACGTAGTATTAGGTCTGAGTGAGGGGCAACGCGCGAAGCGGTGTTCGTATATGGTGTGTGTGTGGTAGCGGCGATATATACGCATCACGGCTTCGGTATCCTACTTCGATGCTTGAAAGCTGCTCGATTCTGCAATGGGGAAGCGGACCGGTACAGCAAGAGAGAGTAAGAGAGAGAGAGAGAGAGGGGGCGAGTATACAGCGGTGTATACCTGCTGGTCCTTTGGTGCATTTCTCTCTCTCTCTCTCTCTCTCTCTCCATCGTTCTACTTAGTGGTAGCGCCCACCTCCCACTCGCACCGCCCCTTTGCTCTTGTTGTTGCGGAATTCGCTGCACTATGCCGTGTGGGCTTCTGGCACTGCTACGTGTCACGTCTAACGTACCGTTAATGGAGAGCCTTGTTACGCCGACGGTGCATTCGGAATGGCGCTCGATAACGCATCGTGTCGCGAAGGCGAGCCACCCCACGGTGGTGAAACGGGATGGGTGGAAAAGCAGCCGCGGTTTCCAGCGACGACGACATCGTCGTCGTCGTTTGCGTTGTTGGAGACGTTATCGTCGACGAGAACGATGCTGTCGTTGGCGTGCACGGTATCGTTTGTCTACACCGTTTGCAACGTAACGTAAGTCAGTCGTCTTCCAACCCTCCCCTCTTCGTCTTGAGAAATTTGCTTCCTCGCGACGACGTCGGTGAAAGGAGACATCGTCGTGATTTTTGTGTTGAACTCGAGAGACTAGATGGATGGTAGAATTTTATCGTCGCAGTATTAAAAAGTAGGGATAGGATTTATCGTCGAATGATTATGAGGATTGGAACGTGTACATTGTAGGAGTACACGATGAAGGGGTATGATGTTATATGACTAAAGCATGTATATCCACTTCGATGACTATCCCAAGCCGAGGTTGGAGCAAACCATGCGGCCGGATCAGAAACGCTATTGCACGGGTATGAAGCATCGTACTGCCGTTTTATAGCCCAAAGTTGATAGTTTGTGAGAGGATCGTGCTCTGACTGCACGTAGGTGGATCAAAACCGAGTACTCTGGCAAACTTGGCCGCGCTCGTGATCGAATTTAATAGTTTGTCCCGTGAGTAAATTTCAATGTCGCTACGTTGCTCGTTTCCGGGTCTATATGTTGACCGAACAACCGAATAATCTGCGTTTTATCGACGATTGACAATTCTGGCATAAAAACCTTCTATCTTTTGAAAAATATTTACTTCAAAGTTAATAACTTTTTCGTAGGTCGTTAGTTCGACCCCTAAGTAACGATTCACATTTTCGTTAGAGTAAATTTTTGACCAAGGATTAAATTGTTCCATGTACGTTCCTACGTAGATACGTGTACACCAGGAGTGCCAGAGGATAGCTCGTTTCCCAGTCTCGGCACGGCGCGTCTCTTCTAGAGTGGACCGCAATATGCCTGTCCGAAAATTCTTTTCTCCTGGCACACGCGCACGGGCTTCAGTTACCGCTTGACTGTTTACGAAGCTCTTTGTACGCCATGTACCGCAGCGTATACGGGCCTCCGTTCGTAAGAGCACTTCGTTCTATCTTACGACTTTGCGAATCTCATACCGAAATCCCCACAGCGCCCGTACGAGCCGCGATCCCTCCGATCGATCGAACACAAACTACGTCCTCGGTGCTCGCTTCAACGACGTTGAAACGATCGAAAAGACGATTGCGGAAATTGCCGGGGTCCACTTACCGGTAACAATCGCAAGAATTGAGATCGGTCCGCACATACCGAAGGAAAAAAAATAGAAGTTCTAGAAAATAAAACGTAGGTGAGCACACGTAAGAGGGTGAGATTCTTGAGGGGATTGACTACGATCGATTTAACTGTTTTCACGCGATCTCAGCATGCCCACCTAGTCGCGTACCTATACAAATAACTATACGTATTTAAAGTGACGTGTAATATCTGCGCAATGGCGTAATCCACCTGAATCTTTTTTTCTTTCGCTACTCGGCACAACGGTACGTACGATGGCTCATACCACGTTCTATACAAGCCCACTTGGGGAGCATGGTAGAATAAAACCGGAAGCTCGGTGGCGTCCAGGCTCTCACCACAGTCGCAGCTCGAAAAGAATAAAAGCCCGTTCTGGATGAGAATCACGATACGATCGCACTAGCGTTCTTTTCTCTCCTTTCACTCTTTTACCCTCTCTTTGTTTCTGTCTGTCTGTCCCTCTCTCTCTTTCCTGTTCCTTTCCTCTCCCTCAGCCTGTCTTCCTCAACCCCGTACTCGATCTATCCGGTTATTTCGCTAACAATACGCCAGGGGAGGCGGGCAGCGACGCCAGCAGGGAAGCTTACGGCACTAAACAATGATACGATAAATCTCTTCTCATTCTTTCTCTCTCTCTCTCTCTCTTCCTCCCTCCCATACTTTCTCACTCTCTCTTCCACCCATACATTCTGAGCCTGGGCACTCTCGACTCCGTCTCTTTATTTCACTCTCGACTAGCATGTGGCTATGCGGCTCTCGCTCTCGAGGGAAAATCGAAGTGAGCGAGAGAGGGGTACGAGGGTCCACATCGTCTTTCATCTCGCTCTCGCGTTCTTGCCACTAGTAGGGGGAGGGGGGGGGGGGGTGAGAGCCCTCGTCAGCCTATACCGTGTCGTATAGGTATATATACGAGGAGCCAGCACGAAGCAATTAAAAACTGAAGCGCGTCTCTCGAGAGGGCTTGTTACGACCGCACCCACCTCCCCTTTCCGCCCCTCGTATTTATCATTTCTCCACCGACCCTTACCAACCCTTCGGTTTCTTGTTTCCTCTCTCTTTTTATCCCTCTCTCCTTTCCTTCCCTGCCACTATGGCTGATACGACTGAAATCCTCCAACTATAATCCCTACCAACACATACGAAAACTCGGATTTTTTAACTACCCTTTCTTCTCCTATTTCTGTCTAATTTTAGAGACTTGTACCAGATATATTTCCCGTGCATGTTTTTTTCACAGTGTTTTTTTTTTCAAAAAATTACTTCTCCATTTTTCTCCCCAACAATACCGTGGTATATACGTCGTACAGCCCCGATAGATTTTTATTCTAATGCGTATCCGTAAACCCCCAAGGGTCTTCCGATCATGGCACCCGGGCTATGTCGTTTGTATTCATAACTCGTGTTGGGTTTCGGCCCGCACGTTCGCAAAGGGTTTCTCCTATCCGGGTGGCTTATACGTTGTACTTTAGGATACCGTACTATATATACATTTTCTGTACATTTTGCTTTTCCCATCGCTTTTCCGTACACCGGCAGACCTGGGGGCGATTTTCTCGACGAATCCGCGAGTGGGGCGGGGGGAGAAGGGGGGCGTAAAGATACGAAAGAGGCAGAAAAAGTAAAAACGCACGTAGGACGGCGAAGAATGAATATATAAATATGCCAATAGAACGAGGGCAGCTTAAGTGAAAAAAGAGAGGGAGAGAAATTGACGGGACCTTGGGTTGGGGGATGAAAAATTGGAACGACAATGAGAGCTTGGAGAAATCACGCGAACGAAAAGGGAAATAGTCGTTACCGGTGTCTTTGTGATAAGTTCTTGGTAATAACGCAACGTTAGTATCATTGTTGACTTTTTATCTATTGCTATAATAATAATAATAATAATAATAATAATAATAATAATAATAATAATAATAATAAATAAAAGTAATAATAATAATAATATCACAGCAAGCATTATTGCTAAGAATAAATTGTGCAGCACTATACGCGCGTCCACCGTACGTGTGCTCGAGGACCAAATACGTCGTATTTTCCTATGCGCATTGTGCGTAACGCTATTGTCCAAGCTGCACGTGCTTCAACGGCACGGAAAAACTCCTTCTCTCACTCTATGCGTATAATACGATATAGATAGGCATGCGAGCGAACCCGTGGCACAATCTCTCGGACGTTTTACGTTGGTGATGCTTATTCTCGGTATCGCGTTGGAAATTCTTGGTCCTAACTGCGCAAGGGATTATACAGCTCGAAGGGCTCGTTAAAAAAACGAGAACCGTGGCGCTCGCTACGCTGACCCACGATGAAAAAAGGTCCCGATTTCTTCCGTGCTTTAAGACCTTTGTACATTTTCTAAAGACCTTTTTTTTAGCTTGTACGTGCTTCGAAATCCGAGACGTCGACCTCGACGCGGCGAGAATTTTGTGATACGAATTTGTATGCAATATTGGGCAAACTCGCAAGTCCCTTGGCAAATCTGTTTTTGTATTTACTAAACAATGTTATCCTCCATAAAAACACCTTTTTTGGTAGAAACTCTGATTTTATCAATAAAAATAGGATTTTATAATTCAAACGACAAATACACCACATAGAATGCTGAATATATTCAAATATGTATATATATACGTGTATCAAGGAATAAATTATGTGCGATAGAAGAGGTAAAATGATCCAGTTCAACAGGATTTCGATTAACATAGAGAAGTTCGATCGTGCATGCGTAACTGCATGGTTTACCATATAATGAACGCTTAGAGTCTATAATTGTTTTAGTGACATATGCTAATTCTCCCAGGTCGCATATCGATAATATGCTGGAGCTTTTCTGGAGAGTGGAAGGGGTAAAGAGAGAGAGAGAGAGGGAGCGCGAGAGCGGGAGAACAGAACGGTTTAAACCAGTGGAAACGCAAAAGGATCCGGATTTCGATACGCTAAAATAGTGAAACGCGTAACGTATTATAGAGCTGGAAATAGATATTCAGCAGTAGGAAACCTCGCAAGATTTTGACAATAACAGGTTACGTTCCATTGTTAATTTCGATTGTTGCACGACGGATAAATTAGTCGTGCGGGACGTTATGCCGTTTTGTTCGAACCGTGACAAACGATCGTACAGGGGATTGCACAGAAACGACGATAATATATAGCTAAATTTACGATGGTACATGAGAATGTCCGTTTTATGGTACTAAATAAGCAGTGCGAGGAAAGATTAAGGGCGAGGAAGAAGCGAAGCTAAAGTGCGACGAGAACGCGCGGTCGAGGCGCACTGCGGTGATCAATATGATCAAAGTGTCGATCAAAGTCGGCACGGGGACTTTGACGACCGCCATCTCGAATGTCCAATGGGGTCGTACCCGGGCCCCCACGAAGAGGACATTAAACGCTCGGCTTGATCACCGGCTTCCGGGCTCGGCCCTGGCGACTATATCTTCCGGTAATCCTTCCGGTAATACGTATACAGCGCGTGTATAAGATGGCGGCTTAGAACCGACCGGCTAGAAGACAGAAGGGTAATAGCTTTCGTATGTGAACGGAATTGCGTCCTATCGAAAGTTCGAGTATTCTGGTCGGTTGTAAAATTATAATGACATTCAAATTTAAAAGGCGCGCTGGAGAGAGAGAGAGACAGAGAAAGAAAAGAGGAAACTATGAAGCACGATCGTTCTTCGCGAGAATTTCTGATGAGGGTGAGGGTGGAGGTGCGAGGAGTGGTAGTAGATGAGTTGCGGAAACTAAATTAATACTTGCGTGGGTGCGACGGCCCCGTTGTGTCACGAATACTTCCACGGTATCTCTCCCATCCTATTATATAGCGCGATGTGTTTCTCCCCCGTTCTTGCATCAACCCTGGTTATTTAGAATGAGCTCCGCGCACCTATCTTCCTGCTGCAGCGACGAGCTCGCCACATCTGCCGCGAAATTAATATAAGTGCGCGCGAACGATCGTGAAACATCCCAACATTAGTTCAATTTTGCAGATCGACGACACCGAACTGTATAGTACTTTAAAAAAATCCACAATTGGGTTCGAATAGGGATGAAATTTTTGTTTTTTAAATGGTCTAAAAATTGAAATAAAATAATTTGCATCCAATCTTTCTCCTTCGTTTTTCCCGGACACTGCGTTAATAGATTTTGGTTCGCATAACACAATTTGAAAAAAAAACAATAAAAAGTTATCAAATCGTCACTATGGTATATTTCGTTAACGGCGATCAATCAAAAATTGTTCAACCCTTTCAGCACGACCGTTTAATAACTGGCAACGAGAGGTACACGTTTCGCTCACCGATATTTCGTAAACAAATACAGTATCATGCGAAAAAATCTATATTTACCCTATGCAGACTCTCCCAACGACACCGTTGGGAGGGGGCGTTCCACTACGTTGGCGAGGACTGTATCTACCGCGGGTACGAGCAGCTGACACTTCGTCACGGGGGTTTCTCGCGTACATTCGAAATATATTCCGACGACATTTACAAGGGAAATTGAAGGGAATAGCACAGAGAGAGAGAGAGAGAGAGAGAGAGAGAGAGAGAGAGAGAGGGAGAGGGTGGTTGGCGAGGCTCGGAAGTAGAACGAACGCTTTCGCGGCAGACAAATTGATTTCGAAATGCTACGAGCACAATGCACAGGGCGTTGCTGTGACTGCTGCCGATTGTGTTGCTACTCCGCGCGTTGCATGTTGCCGGTATGCGCTTCGAGCATTCGCTATGTATGCGGGGACATTTTGTGTGCAGTACGTAGAGCAGTATGCCTCGATAGAGGCGAAGAGATGGAGAATGGGGGGCGGGGGTTCGAAGAGGGGTAGGGATGGAACAGGGAGCTGAATGAAAACCACTACGTATCCTGACTCCAAACGTAGAGCGCGCGTGCTATGGGCCCATACGTAGTTTGCTTGATGCGAGCCCATTTCGTACCGAGCTCGGTTGCGCCTACAACTCCTTCTCCCTTCATCCTCAACGGTACATACGATCACCTATATATACCACCTACACACTCCGGCACGATTATTCAAATGCCTCGGGCACGCGAATCCATTCCGATGATTCGCGTCACTCCCTATGAACGTATGTAAACGCTACATACGTAGAAGCCCCGAAAACCGATGCACAAATCGCTACGTACGGTTGTACAATACACACATAATATATATATCCAGCGTGCCGGAAAATATGCGCAAGTAGGTCCAATAATCCACTTATCAATGTTATCGTCGTTTAAACGCGCGCAATTTCGAGACCGGACTCGCGTCAGAAGTCATCGAATGATCGACGAGCGTTTTCCACGCTCGTCCATTAATCGACATTATGCCAAATCGTAGGTGATGCACGTCGATCGTATATAAGCTATATAGTCGGAAATTCGAGTATTTCTAGTGATTTCGCGCGACTCGTCGCCAATTTGCATTTAGGGACGATGAATCGGTGTATGAAAAAACTACGAGTATCCGCATAAGTTTGTTATTTTTGTTTCTCGCGAGCGATCGAACAACGAGATTGATTCGATCGATCTCAAATCAATCATTGCGCCTATTCGTCTGAGAAACGACCCAGTTATAGGTATCTATGTAATTCAACGAGCGAATGATATATATATATGTATACGCGTATATAACTTTAACTATATCTCTCGACATCATTATCTGCGGCTTAATTGCTTTCCTGATTCTCATTATGGAAATTCCGAGCTATAAATTCAAATGTACGTGAATGTATATATATATATATATATATGTGTGTGCGTGTGCGTGTGTCGCGTACGCAATGGACGGATTATGGTATTAGTATATGGCATAACGTACCACCGCGCCGACCACGATCCGATACGATTGGCCTCGATACGTTTCGTTCGCTCGCCGGCGCCTGATCGATCTCTCACATGCCATGCAGTCCGCTGCGCTCGCGATTCCACCAACGACCTAATATAGTTCTCCCAAAGGCATGTAAATCCGCGTGGGAGAAAGACAGACACAGAGAGAGAGTGAGAGCGAACGTGGAAGGGTGAGGGGAGAATGCCAGAATTGATCGACACACGCGCGAAGGCACTAGCGAGCTCAACGATGTTTCCCGCATGCCTTGGTCAATGCGCCGTATACACTGGAAGCTCGTTAGAACCTACGAGGAAAATTAGTCGACGGTGCGAAGAACAATTTACATACTCCGCATCGCGCGGCTGCATGTCGTGGCATTCCGACACGCGTTTCCTCAACGCTCTTCGGGTACTTCGCCCCGATCTTTCGACTGTACTTCTCTCAATTTCGTTCGTGCACCTTCATTACTCCCTCGTTCAAGGAAAAAAACACACACATACACACGAACGACACTTTCCATATGAAAAGAAACCTGCAACCCTTACAATCGCCAAGGGGTGCGAATGAGTCTATTAGCGTCGCAAAATTCTACCCTAATGCGTATCGTTGTACCACCTTGAAAATTGCGATATATAATAAATTTAGCGGTCAACGGAACGTTGGTATCAGAGAAGCACGGTCGACGAACGAAAACGGTCGGTGCGTCCCATGCACGGCGGCGCCTGCATACACACAACACGCGCCTGTATAGGTGCGTGCATGATCGCACGATCGACGTGCTCCCTTCTTCGCGAGCCACCTTAAATAATTAATGCGCGACACATGCGCCAGCCATTAATCCAACGTTTCTGCGAGTATAGCCTGGGCGAGTATATCCGCGGAAAACGACGGAGGGACACGCGCCCGCTCGCTGAGCCGGGATCGAGCGAAGGAGAGAGAGACGGGAATATACGGAAAGGCGGCGAGTCTTTGACGGAACGCACGTAGGGTGTACACGTTCAGTCACGACACACTCGTATAGATATACATATATATTTATACCGAAGTTGCAGCTATACATCTACACGACCATCGATCTTCCGTACAAGACGCGGGCGCGAGAGAGAAGAGAGAGAGCTGCGGTTAAAATCGCGAGCGAGCACGCGAAAGTTTCACAAGAGCACGAAGATGCATAGCAGAACTGAGATGAGGAGAAATGGAACTGAGAACTCCCGCACTCCCCACCCTCGCTGTCGCTCTCTCTCTCTCTCTCTCTCTCGTGGTTCGTGGATCACCAGCTGCCAAGAGTTCGTGTTATTTGTTGCATGTTTTTCGCGACGGTTCGTGTATTCTCTCCTTTTTTCAACCATAAATCTCGACTGGACCATTCATTAATGATTCTGACACTTTCTGTATCGTTACCACGGACTGCAATAATAATTTTTCGTTTTTTCGATTTTCCCAAATGTTCTGAGCAATCGTTGGGATAAAACGTACAATATCAGAAAAATTTTCTGCTGACTGATATGCGACTATTCATAGGTATCGGGATTTAGAAGTATTTATATATATATATATAATCCGTGAAAAGTATTTCACCCTGACTGGGCAGATGAGAGCTTTTCTCCCTCCCCTCCCCCCCTTCGCCCATGCTTTCGCCGAGATACGATCGTCGTTGAATGCCCGAGAGTCATAACTTTTTTTTTAATCCCCAAGGATGCGAAAGAAACATCGAATGTGCGATAGAAATGAGCCGGGGGATGACGACATTCGCGCGTCACCCTCTCTTTAATAAAGATTTTCTTTTCATTTATATATATTTTTTTTCATCCCCATTCAACGGTCGCGAATCGAAGCATCGGTAAAGAAATTCTCGCGGAATCCGTGCGACTTGGGAACGGTATGAGTGGCGTCGAGGAAAAAAAATGAGACGATTCGAGGAAGAAAAAGTTCAGACGCCCCAGTGGCGAGACGATCCGTCTGTAGGGTGGTTTATTCGGCAAAAAAGTGAATGGTTCGTACGTATAACGTGGGTGTGATTCAATAGAGGGGTCGAAAGGTATTCGATATTATACGTAGTATTTGACATCACCGGATTGAAAATTCACTCGCCACACTTTACGAGGGAAAACGTTCGACACGAGGGCTCGAATGGGGTATAAATAGACGCGTGTCTACATATAAAAAAAACATCGACGAAAAAGTGGTCAGGGTCTTCGTCATGAAAAACCATCGATAGCGAAGTTATTTAGACTAGATGTCGGATATTATTCGACTTCGTCCTCTCTCCCCTACGTCGATCGTAATTGCGTTTGATAAATGATGAACTCGTTCTTTCGTTTTACTTTGGTCGAGCGCCGGAAATTTTTCATCGCGAAGCCAACCACGTCACGCACGAGGGATGACAGATAACCCATAAATTAAATTATCGGAGGATATACCCGTGGGGCGAGGGGATGATTCGATTTGATAAACTGTGGAAAAAATACGCAGCGTCAGTCTGCAACCGTTGTTTCGTTAAAAAAAAAAGGAAACACGAAAAAAGAACCAAGAGGCCTTTACGAGATAAAGATATAGAGAGTGAATGGAAGCCGAATTGCGGAATATTGTGAGAGACGCCAAGAAATTGGAAGATGGTTATAAGCGGCTGAACGTGAAACGGAAGGAAGAGTTAAGGAGACACGATTGCGATGTCGATGCCTCGTTAAAAGAGCCTAGGGATTACGAGGCACTCCAGAGAGTGCAAGGGGTTGAGAAACCGAGAATCGTGAGAAAGTAAGGTTTTCGTCTCGAAGACGAGAAGATGGTGGAAAAATAAGGATGAGAGGACCGAGAGAAACGGTTCTATAATATTGGGCACCGACGCGATTCTTCACCGCTTCTTGAATCGATAAGTCTCGATATCGTTCCACCGGACTCGAAATCACTGGATCGAGTTTCTCTTCCAGTTACGTATAAATCTTCGCAAATTAATCTCGCTTTTCCGGGACTTTCCGACTATCCTTCGACTTACAATCGGTATTGCCCGTTCTCTTTCTCTCTCTCTCTCGGCTATTAGGGACAAGATTTTCGATCTACTCTTTCGTCATCCCCTCGATCTTTTCCAACCGTACAACTTCTATCAGGCGGCTTTCCTCTCTCCACTTGTTCTTCTCATTTTCTTCCGATGGTCTATACCACTTCCTCATGATCCATCTCTCAGGAGGATGCTCAAACGGGATATACCACTGGGCTTGGACACCTTGTTACTTCTCTGATTCTAATCTCCACTCGGAGAAATTTTCAAGAATCTTGACTTGAATCTTCTGAGGGTTCGACAAGAGCTGGACATAATGTCAAGCCGACCTTCTTCTCACTGTCTGTACTCATGATCTTCGCATTTCTTGCCTTTTCACTAAATTCGTTCCTTTCGCAAATTGGATGAGAAATTAATAAAATATATGACGACTGGTGAGAATAGCAAGGGTAGGGTTAGTCAAATTAGAGTTACGATTGCTCATAAATAATTAAGCGTCGATAAACGTAAAGCACAAACGCGTCTTAAAATACGTCCTTAGAACCATGCTAACATAGTACGATCGATTTCGAGGGGGGTACAAAGAAAGCATGGGGGTTGCAGTAAACGACCTTGGTCAGGAGCGACCGGAACGATCGTTTCGCTCGCGGAAAACGATCATCTCTCGACCGCTCGTTGTTGCGCTAGCGGGAGTGCTCGAGCTCGCCAAGAGCAGACCGAGAGGGTGGGAGAGAGGGCGAGGCTTTTTGTTCACCACTGACATTAATAATACATAACTACCCGGGCGCAAGGTACCACGTACGGCCCGGCTATGTCAGCGTGAAAGCAATATCTTGGTCCATTAATATCTGGAAGGGGTTGAAAGAGGATCGGGGCAGGGTTGAGAAAGGAGGAGAAGCTCGCCCGGGCATACCGCTCGCTTTCCCAAATGCATTCCATTATACTCCGCGCCCACGTTGCGCCTCCCCCTGTTGCCCTGTATTTCGTACGATGCGGCTATACGTCGATTTTTGCAAAGGTGGGCGGGGTGTTTCTGAAAATTTTCGAGATACGATCTACTAACATTTCAAAATACATAACATCACGGAGTTTGTAATTTTGTAACGGCTCAATGATTTATTTTCGATCAAGAATTTTTTTAAACGCTATTAGATATGCGTGACCCTTGACGGTTTTCGTTGCGAGGGTTGTTGGACGTCGTCTTTTCAATATATTCACCACCGAACTATCGACCACGTCTGCCACGGTGCCTTCCACCCCTTGTAAACCTCATCGCTCTTTTTTTTCTTATCGTTCTTTCTTCGATGCATTTTCCGGGTCGGCCAATAGGAAACCCCTTCATGACTCATGAGTGACGGAGCCACTCGCGTCCCTTCGTCCTATATCGAACTCACCGTCCTCGACGAGGTCCAAGTGCGACTTTTGAAACGACCACGGGAGATTGATTTTTCGTCGGGAAAGTAGAGAACGATCAAGAGGGTGACGACGAAAAAGTGACTAAAAAAGAATGAGAAGAAATAGAGAGAAGGATTGAATGTATGAGCTTGCGAAAGCAGCTCCTTTCAGTTCCCAGGAAGAAAGCCATCGTCCCTATCCAGCACGGAGGATTAGACTCATGGGACTCTGTGCACGTGATATATCTATTGTCGTAGCTCTGCGTGCACTATAGGGACGACTGGGCGAAACGCGAGCACCCTTCATTACGCAAGGATTTAGTTTCGTATCAAGATCGAACATTTTCCGACTTCTCATCAACCTGAAAATATATTGATTAACCGTTGCCTCGACTCGTGTCTCGCGTCCTCTGGGAATTCTCCCTTACAGGGAACCTCGTATGTCTTCTCATTCCAACGTAACCGATTTTTTTTAGTAACAGAATATTGCAGAATAAATATATCGTAAAAAATGCGATAGAAAATTCTCAATTATTAAACATCTCTTAGACGGTTGAAAGATCAAAGGACCTTTATAAAATTCTTCCGTCGTCGAAAATTCGCCATTAAACTTCATAAATCTTATGAAAAATTCATGACCTTAATATATTGTCATTAAATTTCTGAAATCTTATAAAAATTTCGTGAAACTAATACTATTTCGGTACTTTAGAAAACGTCATAAGATTTTCGAGCCCTTGAAACATACTCGTTGTATTTTAACCCCTGGCAGATTTTCGACCACACAGTACATTAGCGAGAATACGGTCACATACACGAAGGTTATATGCGTCGGTACATGCTAGTAGGTGCAGCAAATGTGCCGGTACGTTGAACGAACGATTGGGCGAACCTCAACCACTGTTTAGAGGAACAAATTGGATCCACCACGAATGTGTTTAATTAATGCTCCGCGTCGCTCTCGCAATCGAACTTGGTATTGTATACAAACGTGAGCGCACATACGTCGTATATAACAGTTGTAGCGCATATATAAACTCGTCCGGAAGATGCATGGAAGTAGGAAGATTATATACGTATATAACATCCCACGTCGCGGGGGTTATTCTCGCGAGCCAGTGAAACGGTTACGCGTACTGATTGCAGGCAGCGTATCGTTCGATTGTATTTGATAGATATGTTTGATTAATAATAACCGGAGATTCCTGCCCCGTTGTCGAGAAATTCGTCATGCGCGCTGCGCCAGAGATCCTTGCTTTCACGGATATTAATCCAGTGTACGTGGAATCGGATGGAAATCGGATCGCGTCGATGCAAATAAATATCGAAATTGCTCGTGTCGCGATACGATGCCGATAGAGATCGGAATATAAAGCAGAGAAAAGATTAATAATCGGAAAGAAGATGATCGAAATCGATTATAAACCAGTCGTTTTCGCGTAAAATTCATAAAAACCACCCTTCTCCGCCCATAATATTAAATGTCCGAGAATAATGCCAAGACGATTTATTTTCAACCGTCGATTAATTATACCTCGGGAATAAACGACCATATGTCACTCTCGTATGGACTCGACTTCGAAAAAAAGCATGCAAAAAAATCCATCTACTCCATGTTCGCTCTGTGAGACCGAATGGGGAAACGTAGTTGATGGGGTTAAAACTGAGCGAAACGAGAGAGCGAGAGAGGAGGAAGCTACACTGCACGGAGTGACCAGACACTCTCGCTGTCTCTTTCTCTCTCTCTCTCGTTCATTTTAAATTTCGCCGCCAGTTCTCTGTATTCGTCAAATGACCAGTACCGCAGTCGGAAATGACGATACTCTCGTGGTGTGGATAGCGAACATTGAGAGTGAAAGAGAGGTTGGTCTTGCGAAGAACGAGCAAGCATGGTCTATTATCGGTGTCAGTAGAATTCCCATCGTTGCAATAAACTCAACCGACCTCTGCCCCCCCCCCGCCCCACTTCCACTTCCATCCCTTTCTTCTTCGTTTCCATTCCTGTCACCGTAGAACTAATACCCACACCTAGATAATTTACTCTCCGTACACCTATGTATGTCGCAGACCCTCGTTCTCCTTCCCCCTCACCCCGAACTATCTTTCCTCGCTTTATACCCCGTCGTTGCCCTCCATTCTCTACTATTTCCCGAACTGGCAATCGTTTTCACCAATGAATGTACACGCTATATAAGCTTGTATACCGATATACGTACCCCAGGCATATATATATATATATATACATAGACATATATATGAATCACTTGGGTATATAATGGATATATATATATATATATATAGGACTTCGCCATGTGCTCCGTTGCGACTACTACGAGGCCTTCGTTCTCGATTACCAATTTAAATAAATGATAGTCCCGGATTAAATGCGAACCATTACCAATGCGCAAGGGGACTATATATCGATACATAGATACTACTCTCACCTCGCTTCGCTTTTACCAATATACAAAACTGTGCACCGCCGGTACAGTCTTATCGTGATTTTTCTTCCTTTTTTTCATTCATTTATTTATTCTTCTCATTTCCATCGTCGTTGCTTTTTCTTACCTCGGAAATTCCTCCTTTACTCCCAATCTACTTTCTTTTTTTCCGCTTCTACCGATGTACTTCTCGTACCGTGCTACATATTAGATGGAACGAGAAACGAAAATTTCGATGTCGTGGAAACGCTTGTAATTTTATTCCTTCCATTTCGGCTGTTCATCCTAGCGGATTCTAATCGGGAATTTGTAATGGTACTCTTACCCTCCCCCCCCCCCCCCCCGCCCCCCTGTAACTACCCCTAATTCGGTCTATAGTTCGGCTAGCTATTTTCTTTCTTGAATTTTATTCGTATCGTATATCTAAAACCACCCTCCATTGACATTCTTGTACTATTTTATCCTCTTGCTCTTCCCCCATCCTTTTTCCTCACTCCTCTCTCTCGTTCTACGCTGGATATTATTTACGTTACAATTTATACCCGCCGCAGTATCACCGTCTCGCACTTATGCGTCTCGCCACATCAAACCACTCGCTCGAACGGATATGGAAATGGGAAACTCCTCAAAGTCCCGCGAGTCCCATGGTCGTTCTCCTTTTGTTCGAGAGCCTGTACTCGAGGTGGTTGGGATATATAGACGGAGAATAGGCAATGCATATTTTATGACCGCTTTCCCGATGTCTTGCTCTCCGTCTATCTCGTGTCATCCGCTGTCTGAGCTTTCGTTTGCATATACAACGTGTCTTCGTTGTACACGATGAGCAAGTCTACTCTCGTATGCCGAAGAATGTGAGCTATGTTCATATACGTTATATACATATATAAAGGTATAGTATTGTATATAATATAGAGTATAGCAGTATGATATGACGTTGGAGCTACCACGAGACACATCTCACCGTTAACTCTCTGGCAGCGAAGTGGAGAGTTTTCGAGGCGTCGAAGATATCCCCATTCCTACTGTACACCCCTTCACGAATTACGCGATTCTCAGTGACTGTTGAGACGAGCGAAATCTTGTCGAAACACGCAGTTATATAGCTACCATACTTGATCGTCGTTGTTGCTGACACGGTAAACGAGTATTGTCGGCGTTTGCGTTGCAATTATAACAAATTCGTGCTAGCCTCGAATTTCAAAGTGTCGAGTTCGCTCGATTTGAGTTCGTGCTGATTGGTAGGTAGGCATTTTGAAATTGGAAGAATAGACACCATTGTCGAATCACGATAGTATGTTTGCATTGGAACGTTTAAACTTCGTGTTTAATATTCATGTACGTCGAAGGACGAAAAGAATTTGGGTTTTTTTTTGTTTTTCGTGTTATTCGTTCGTGAATCGGCACGAGGTTGTACGCGAGGGTGGCAGACGTATCCAGCGCGCGTTTGAACCCGCGGCTATTCGGGATATCGGGATTCGCTAAAATGGAATGGAGTTGGCCAGATCTCTAGTGTACTCTTATCTGGGAAAAGAAAAAGCTTGTCGGCATTCCGCAAATGGGAGATTTCTGGATGATATCGTAGTCATCCCCGATAGGTACAAGGCTCGTAGAATTTTAAACCGGAAACTGAATGTGATGTCTAGCACTCCTTATAATTTTTACCACGTTCACGAAAAAAAACATCGGAAAAATTTATATTTTACGATCAAATAGTATTATTTGTAATTGATCGATTATTAATCAAATTTAAAGGGGGAATTAAAAAAAATGTGTTAAAAATAAATCAATTTTTCATTGATAGAAAAGTAATTTTTTCGAAAATGTGGTTCTATTTCTTTCACGAAGACGCGACCCAGAAAAATCGGGAGATAGGGGAGGAAGCGAGGGTGGAGATCAGCTGGTGACCTATAGACGCGAGGGAGAAAATAGTCGGAACGGAGAGAATGAAACAACGGCGGGAACAGAGAGCGTCCGGGAAGATATGTCGAGAAGAGCGAGTAAGATAGGGACGGGGGGTGGTGAGTTACAGAGAACGGCCCAGTATCTATACATACTACGCCTTTAGGAGGCAACAGTGAGACTCTACTAGCGCGTTCCGTGTGCGCAGCTTAATATTTCACGAAAGCACTTTCACGAGACAAAGAGGACTCCAGGATAATGATTCGGGTTGCTCTCTTCTCGTTTATACGATGCACACGAAATGGCCGAGTTATACGTACGCGTTAGCAGGTGTGTGTAGGCATTCGTGGTTTCGCAAGGTCCCTGGTGCATTTCTCAATGAGCATGTGCATTCAGGAAATACGAACGAACGATATTAATACACGTCTTCGTACATTATAATCAAAGCCAAGTTTCGCAGAGCTTTAAAAACAAAAATATCGCACGACAATGATAGAGTTTACGATTGTTGTTCGAATGAAAAATAGTGAGCAATAATGTAATGCAATGTAATAATTGGAAGCGAAGTGGTGTGTAAATTCAAAGTTCATTCCTTTATCGAATAATCTGCGATAATATTGTGCAATGAATATTAAACGAAGTTTGATCGTTACCTCTGAAAATTAGTGGAATTAAAGGTAAATTGTACTCACTAATTAGCAACAATTGTTACGAAATAAATATTAATACATTTTAATAATTTGGTTCGAAAATTGGAGATACTCCAATTACGTTTCACCTTAATGAGGATCAATTTTACACGATCACTAGAATCATTTTTTAATATTAAATATCAAAATATAATTGTAATTATTTCGTTCTTTTTCGTTTTGTAATTCGTTTTCATAAATTGTTCCACATATTTGTGTGGAACACAAATATGTGGAACAATAATTTTCGATTTGCACGTTATTTCTCGAGAATATCCAGTTGCCAGCATTTCAATGTTGCTCAGCTTCTTAATTCCTCTCTTTATTATTTTCTATCCACCCCCTCTTTCTTTCCCTTTCTCTCTCTCCCTCGTTGTTTCCATCTGGCGTTCTACGTACACAGGCACAGTGCTTGCATCCCCGCAACGTTCATAAGATATCGCACGTTTTGCGATAGCTTTCTCATTTGTTGCAAGAAACAAACACCTGCGCCAAACTTTTCCAACAAGGGTGCCTGTGGATGCTGCAATATTCAGCCGATCCTATTGCAACGGAAACAGAAAGAGAGAGACAGAGAGAGAGAGAGAGAGAGAGAGAGAGAGAGAGAGTGACAAAGAGAGGGACAGCGGGAGAGAAAGAGCGGTAGCAAAGATGCGCAAAGACGATACGTATACAGCAACGAATGAATGATAAATTAAAAGAGCTAGTGAGAGAGAGAGAGAGTGAGAGAGAGAGAAAGAGAGAGGGAGAGGGAGAGACAGAGTGAAAGAGAGCGAGAGTTCGTGCCGCGCTCCGGGACATCCGACTGTTTACAATTCATTAACTACCGGAGGTTTTGATCAGCGAGCAAACATTTGCTCATTTTCCTTTTTCGAGGCGATGTTTGAATAGGGGATCCCTGGCGCAACGAGTCTCCCTCTGCCCAACAACCACCCCTCGAGGTAATTCTCCGACCCACCGATAGAGTTTATTGCAAAAATGTTATTATGCGACATCATCGACAACTTTACTGAGACATTTCGTCGAACCAACATCCCCTTTTTCCGTAACCTTTTTCGACGCGGTTGACACACTACTTGACATAGCTCCTCTTCTTTCCAATTCGAGAGCAAGCCACCAAAGCAATTACTTCGATATTCTGTAACGCGACTACCTTTTTTCTCAGAACGAATCGAGTTTACTACGAAAAATATAATTTTCTAATAGATATCCTTCTCGTTCCAAATGTCCGAAATCGCGGTTATAAAATAATTACGGTGATAGACTTTTTTTGAACAAATATAAAATTGTGACTTTTAAAGAAAACATTTTTTTCATAATTTTTAACAAAGTCGTATTACTTTGATTTTTCGATAAGTTCGCGATTGTTCTATCAACAGAGGTTTTATATCTAGGTTTAATCTCCACTGCGAGGACCTAGCAGTGGTTTGCGCGAGTTTATCGCTTTATCAGACTGTTACGGTGCATAGTACGTCGTCGTCGTCGCAACGCGAGGGAGTAAATTCAAGCACGGATTCAAAGGGTCCTTTGTGTCTGTTGGAATTCAATTTCGTACTGCTGTTTAATTGATCGAAGATCGTTGCCTTCGCTGTGAGCATATACTTCTCCGTACTTTACGGTACTCGTAGCTACAATGTCGTTAGAATCAGATCCGTGTTATCTGCGTGTATAATCATATTGCTATACCTTGTGTCATCCATGTACGAACGAAGAAAATCTTAAAGTGCACTTTAACGTCGTAATATTTTATAATCCTCGAAATATCGAATTGATATTTCTTATTAAAAATTGACAAGTCTAATGAAACAAGCATTCCATGATTGTAATGACGAAGTCGTGCTCTAAAAATAAAACTAAAAAATTCGCGTACGTCGCGAACCGAAAATAGAAATAAAATCTCTTTATCGATTTATATAAGGGTAAAAAATCCGTGACGAAATTATACCAAAGCTAAAAAGATGCGAGAATAATTTATGCTAATAACTACTGGCTGTTATAGAGAGTATTAATCATATTCGAACTAGAAACTAAGTCAGGAACTCGTACGGAAATTATTTATTGCAAAATCTCCCTGAGATTAAGAAACTAACGAAAGTTTGATGACACTTTGATAAGAAGGATACTATGTGCATACTCGTTCTCTAAAAAAACGACGTTAACACATATATTAATCAAATAATATCACCCTGTCTATTTTTCAATAAAATTTGCTTGCTTTTGCATAAAATTCGTCCTCGAGTTGATTTTCATTCGTATCACAAGGCGGACATTCGCCAAAGTTAGAAGTTTATCTGTCTTAGAGACACGAGACCCACATTGTGCATCCTTGCCATTTTGAGTTTACGGGGAAGAATAGAACACGGCTAAACCTCCTGTCGTGCCCGGCTCACCCTATGAGCACCACCTTGCCGAGAAGAAGGAGAGAAAGAGAGAGAGAGGACGAAAGCTAGAGAGCTAGACCAGCTTCCGGTTGATACATAATGCGAAGTTTGAACCACGAGGTCGGCAGCGGGTGCAGCAGCCGCCCTTCTTGAAATATTAGTGCGGCAAGTGGCGTTCATTATTTAAGAGGTCGACAGTAAAACCCAGCGACCTCGCTACTGCCACTTTCTCTCTCTCTCTCTCTCTCTCTTTATATTTCTCTTTCTGTTCTTCTTTCATTTCACAAATTCATTTGCGCGGAATACTTTCTCATAATTCTCAAAGGAAGGAGAGGGGATGAAAAAATTGTTTCTCATTTTGTCATCTCGTAATGCAGAAAAATAGTACGAGAAAATACGAGAACATTTTTCTACCAACGCCCTTAGGATATTCTCGTTATAATGGGATGGAAGGATGAGGGGTGATGAATTGCGAGGTATCCTGTACGCAATTTGGGGTAGTCAGTCAGGGTGAAACGGATACGCGATGTGGGATAAAGCGAATATGAAACGAACACGATCTCTTCGACCTCCGCTCTTTACATTATAATAACCTGCATTGTGTTATATATAATACACTTACACACGCAATTTTATATCAACCCTATATACTTTTTTACTATCGTACATCGTCTCTAGTACCGACCCACCCTTTTCACAAGGGACAGCGTTTATATTTAAGTTCCTCCGTTTCTCTCTCTCGACTGCGCAACACTTTTCGAACTCTCGTGTATGTGAGCTACAAAAAGAAAGAGAACAGAAGAGAGAGAGAGAGAGAGTAGGCAGGGCGAGAAGTACTCAAGAATGGGAGAGCGAGTGCACATAAAGATAGAACGTAAAGATGGAGCCTCGCCCCGGCGGCGTGTGCGACGAGGCTGTAGGAACCCGCTACGAAATGTGAGAAACGCGAGCTTGCGACGACGGCGGACGAAGGAAGCTCCGAGAAAAAGACTTCGGTGGAATGGGACAGTGTGCCAACGAGTGAAAAAGTAAAGCGCAAACGTCATTCGGACAAGGTGAAAGAGAGAAAAAGAGAGAGAGAGAGAGATATCTCGATTCGATGAAGAAAAACGCGTAAAAGACGTTTCACTCAGGTGCATCGATATATATCCCTCGAAAATTGCAACCTCTCGCGCTCGTGCGACAATCTTCGCCGAGTTCAATGGGATTCCTGCTTGTTCGTCGCTTCGCTCGATCTATACGCTTTTACCCCTAACCCCATCACAACCTCTCACGCTTGCATATCGGCTTTTCTTACCGAAGGCTATTATTCGCTCTCCCACTTCGGCAAAACAGTTTCAATTTAGCTCCGAAACTAGTCCCCCTCCCCACTCCAACCACTTCATCACATTCTCTTTGCTTCAATGCTTTTCTTACGCCCTCTATATATCCGCTAAGGATTCTTCACGCTTACGAACGCGCGTGATGTTCACCTTGGAATTCACACGCAAATAGGTACAAGCGAATAATAGATTCCGCTCGGATTCTCTCATCGAATTTCGTGAGATTGAAAAAAAAGCTCGAAAGACGTGGATGCAACCTTGTTGTCACTATCGCGTCAGTTTAGGAGTCTTTGGTGAGCCAAGGTGTTTGGGAAAACTCTCGTATATTTGATATTGCCCCCGCGTCGAAGTGAAACGACGACGTTGCCAATGACTGATTTCTCTTTTATATCCACGTGGCCAATAACCGTACAAGTCTGTGTCATAAGTGCCCCCAAAAGTAGCGATATGCGCTTATGTTTACGAGAGAGAAGGCGAAGCACAGTGAGAGAGAGAGGGAAAGAGAAGGTACGTCCGCTTGCTTCAAGCCCTTAATGGGATTCTATTTACGGGGTTCTCTCGAGCTTACCGCCCATCCCCGCTCCTTGCCCTCCTCACCCTTCCCCCATTCGCCTTTCCAGCTACGCAAACACTTCGACGTCTCTGCCTCTTAACCTTCTTTGCTTCTTGCGCCTCCACCCCTCCCTCCCCCCCCCCCCCCCTGCGCCCCAGCCCCATCGCAACCCCTTGCACCATCGGAGAATGTCTCCGTCGTCTCCTCCATACGACTCGGTACCATAGACGTCATACTAACGTTGTCGCAGTAGTCTTAGACTTTTCGAGTTTCCAAGCCCGAAGTGCATGCAGTCTCTCTCGTAAACTGTTATGTACGTGGTGGAGGAAGGGATGGGGGGGGGGGTCTTCAGGGTAACCCGTGTGCTCTAACTCTCTTACGACGTCGCGTCGTGTGTCGCTTTGAAATTGCCTCTCGTCGTTTCCTCCCCTTCGCCCCTTCGCTCCTACTCTTCACCAACCCTCTTCGCCCGTTCTTCTCGTACGTACCTACTCGGATAAATAATTTACAGTTCGGTTGGAACACAATGCATTTCACGATTAATGCCGCTATAAGGGTGGAAAGAAATGGTATGAATTTTTTACACCGGATACGTATTAATATTCATACAAAAATATATATATATGTATATATATATATGTATATATATGAAAAAAAACGTTATTCACGGAAAATGGAAATTTTTAATTCTTTTTCCCATTTAGATATTTTTTTCGTGAAAATAATTTAAAACACACACACACACACTTTTATTCGCATATCTCACCACCGCGACTAAGTCGGTCGGGATGGATAAGGGCTGATGAAATGGGATTTAACTTTGTGCCACTCCATCGTTCAGGGTAATCAAATTTTCCCGCGACAATTTTTTATTTTTTTATTTACGAAGCGAATACCTCGCGAAGTCAGTCTGTGTGTCTGTGTGTCTGTGTGTGTGTGTGTGTGCGAGCGCAACCGCGAATAATCAAATAAGAGATTTTGCTTGATGTTGCCGGGGGAGGCGAGCTGTACGACCCGACAGGGTGGGAGGGGGTCGGTCGCGACTTCCAGGTCGGAGATAACGTGGACGGAACTACCATTTTTTTTTCTCTCCCTTTCTTTATTCTCTTTTTTTTAGCGTCTGGGCACACAAACGCGTCGCGTCCATCAACGAGGCGACCCCACCGGGAATATGTCCGACTGATACAAACGAACGGGGTTACCACTAGTTCTCCAGCGTCGTCACCACCAGAGTAACTTACTCGACGCTCGACTCGACTCGCAACGGTCGTAACGACCACCGTTCGACGCGAGCGGCTATAGCAGTGAGATGTACAAGTGGAATACACACGTGTACATATATATATATATATATATATATATATATATATATATATATATATATGTAGTGGAAAGTCGACGTCGTTGACCAGCGCCGATGCTTGAAAAATAGATTGACTCTGGGCATGCTACTCTCTCTCTCTCTCTCGCTGGCGATCCGAAAATAGAGAAAAATCGAACGTCGAAGGAAATTTTTTTCCCCCGTTGCTCGTTGACGCCAAGTCGAGAGCAAACACTTGAACGGACTTACGTCTACACAACGAGTGAGAATGTGTGTGTGTGTGTGTGTGAGAGAGAGAGAGAGAGCAGCGACGCAAAGTCGCGAAAAAGGAATAAAGATTCGAGAGCGGATCTGGTATTTGCTATTTGTGTGTGTATATTAAGGGAAGGAGCAAAAGTCGGACTAAAGTTTTTTTCCGCTCGAATAATCTAGAGTGAATAACGAAACGATCGGTTCGCCGTGCGATCTTGAGAGGATGAAATTTAAATGATTGGAACTTAAACTTTTGCGGAAATATTTGCGGAGGAGAACGGTGTGATTTTTTCTCTCCTTTTTGCGTATGAAAATACGTAGCGAGAGAGTCCTCGAAGTAAAATGTCGGAATTTGGTCGTTCGAGTTATTTTTAATTTAACGATGACTGTGTTATTTTGTAGAATTGTATTTATTCGTCGAGGGAGGAATTTAATAATTTCGTGAGTGAACGAACGATCGACCGATATGCACCGTCGTATTCCGATGAAGCGATTGCGTTCCCCCGCGAAATAAATATATACACACGCCTATTATACAGAAATGCCCGAATTACATTTTATAATTCATGCAATCCCGAGTCGAAATTTTTTGAGGGATCGAGATAGGCAGCATCGAGCGGACTGGTGAGGGTCGAGGCGAGGCTACGACGCATACTGGATGGTATATGCTTGCCCCCTCGTTGGGCCTCCAAAATGGCATGAACTTTACATTTGGGCCGAGAGGAGGTTAAAGGAGGGCGAGTAGAGCAGTCCAGTAACCTCCTCTCGGCCTCCAGTAACCACCCGGGGAACCTCGGCTCGGCGCGCTCGTCCAAACCTTCCATATATATATATAAATGGCAGTACTACCAGAGTCCGACAGATGGCTACGATTCTCGCAAACGGTATAGCGAATATACACACATATATAGCGTGTGTATATACACACATATGTACATATATAGATATATACATATATTCTTCCTTTCTAAACCCATATACCATCGAGTAACTATTTACACATTATAACGTCATTATTTTTTCTGATATACGTTGTACATTATGCAGCTATAATACACACCAATATACTCTGCTGTTCAGTATGCCCTAATATATAACCGCAAAAATACATACATATTTATATGTGTATGAGTAATAGGATGCCACAAATTACTCACACAACGATAGCCCCTTTAAGTAGGGTACTTTAGTACAAAATCATCATCGGCTTTTTTTACCGATTCGCGATTCTTCTTTAGAGTGATTCCCTCGGTTATATACAAATGTGTCGATATACCGTCCGCGAGAATCGTAGCCATCTGTCGGACTCTGATGGTACTGCCAGCGCGACATTATTTAATGCGAAATTTGAATGGAGATATTTTCAACTCGGCCAACTTGGCCGTCAGATCGAATTGGAGGCCACGGTGGCATCGAGAGCGGCAGTGACGGAGGGCCCGTGATGCCGCAGATCGAGTTGGAGGCCACGGTGGCATCGAGAGCGGCAGTAGCGGAGGGCCCGCGATGCCGTCAGATCGAGCTGGAGGCTACGGTGGCATCGAGAGCGGCAGTACCGGAGGGCCTGTGATGCCGTCAGATTCGAGCTGGAGGCCGAGTTGGCATCGAGAGGAGGCTGGCGGCTTGTGCACTACAAAGGAAATAGGCTCTAGGAGGCTAGGAGGGGCAGTGAAAATTTCGACTCGGGATATATTACGGTTCACACGAAATTTATTTACACAGAGGGGTGAAGTCGTAGCGGGGGCTCGGGCTCTTTCGTCGCGTGTTACATTAATTAATCGCGGCTGAGCAGCGCCGTAATGACGCAAGACTCGACGTTTAATTTGTGATTTGACGAATAACCGGAAGTACCAGTTGAATCCAATTAAAACGTCGCGTCTCATGCTCGACTCGATGTGACGCGAAGATCTGGGGAACGGGGCAGAAAGGAGCTTGGCCGGGTGCTAAGGGGCGGGGGGGGGGGGGTCAATGTGTACATCGCTATACATATTTGAAATGATAAACGGGCGACGAGAACGAAGAGAGGGTCGAAATCGATATAATCGCTGATAAACCGAAACGTAAAAATAACACATCATTTGTCGACCGGAAAAATATGAACCGCAAGTTGACAGGAAACAAAGAGACAGGCAAGAAAAAAGAACGAAAAGAGGAAATTTAATTTTCGAAAATTTTCACCCATTTAATCTTTCGTTCTCGGAAATATCGAATTGATATCCGGGAATAAAGATAAGGAAGAATCATCGAAATTAGACTGAAATTGATGATAAAAAATATTAAAATACATTGAGTAATGCATGTATAATTGAACGGAATAGTCGGTCGTAAGGAAAAAAAATTGGTCGGTAGGGACAGGCGGCATGGCGGATAAAGTACGTACCAGATGTATTGCCCAAGGGGCTCGTGGACCTGGATGAAAGATGCTTTCCGCTGGAGAATCCCCCCTCTCTCTCTCTCTCTCTCTGGTCCCTGCTCACCCTTCTGCCGCCCCTCTCATCGTGGTAAATTCTCGCTGTACCGAGAATACGAGATGGAGCTCGACGGACAAAGTGGGAACGACTAATTAAATCCGCAGTACGGAAGCCGGGGCACGTGTATCGTCTGATTAACACTCTCGCGTCATCGGACAAGCGAGAGTTTTTCGTATCCAGGCACGAAGTTAATACAAGACGGGACCGAGAAATGAGAGAGTAGAAAAGAAAGAGAAGAAATAAAAGGAACTTTTGGCGTACGGTAAAATGGGGTAGGAAGAACGGGGTCACTTTGGTTGGAACGGGGTGAAAAGGATGGGTGGAGGAGGGAGGGAGAGAGGAAGAAGGGTGCGAGAAGAGAATAAGAGATCAAATAAAACGAGCGAGTAAAGGCGAGGAGAAAATGGCTGAGAGGGTTGAACGATGATGGTAGTAGTGGAATGGACCGGTTGCAGCGTTATATTTCGTTCGCGAAACAGAAGGGAATCTCTCTCTTTCTCTCACTCGGTAGTGCGCGATTTAAGCGGGATAACCCACATAAATTCATGACCACACCCATGTACCCAACCCTCTTGCATTATTTTTCATGGGACATAAGTTTCTCTTCTACCCTTAAGATATATTACCCTCCCTTTCATTCTTTCTTCCTTCTCTCTTTATCTCTCTCCCCCTGTTGAAAAGTGAAGATCGCGATTTTCGTTTCGCAGTAAAACGTCGCCGAAGGGGACGATCGATCTTAATTTCTGTATTCCTCACTATCGTAATTCATCACTCGATGTATATTTTTATCTTGGTAATTAATGAATATTAATCACCTAAGTATCGAACTTTTCTCGAATATTTCTCGAGATTATGGGTTACACCGTGACCTCGCCTCGAGCCCGATAGAAATAAATACATGGAAAATATACAAACCGTGGAAGCTGGATATCATGTACCTACTGTTGATATGGGGCTAGATTAAAGAAAATAGAGCATATTCGACGAAATAAATATATATATATGTATATACTGTGGGCACTCATCTCTCAAAACCCTCTTCAAAGATCGAACGAACGGAATTCCCTCTCTCGGGCTTCCTGTGTTTCTTATACTCAGACATTGTCGGCTTCCTTCACGGTCGAGGAGTAACGATTTTCTTCTTCTCTCTGACTCTCTCGTTCTCTCACTTTCTCTCTTGCACCCGCTTTCCCTGTCTCCTTTTCCTACGGTATCGAGCACTCTCGATAAATATTCCCGTAAGGAATTCATCGTCTATCTATTGCCTGGTAGGGTTTCCTTTCCCTGTAGAATGGCCGAGACCATCTCTCAGCTTGCACGGCAAAGGAGAATATACCACGCCATAATCTTTTCGCTCGTACCTACACTCCTTACTTCGATTTGCTAGGACAAACATTACTTGCGCAGCATGCTGTACAAACTGGAATTGCTGTAATTAAAAAAAAAACCAATAATGATATTACCTTGGGACAACTTCTGTATTTCCGAATAATCTAAAAATTTAATTAAGAATAATAATAACGATAATAATAATCATTATTATGATTAGTATTATTATTGGTATTGAGATTTTTGGATTATAATAATACTTACTAAAAACGATGATAATAATAATATGTATATCAATTATTTCATCTCGTCGGTTCGCTGTTTATCGTACAATCGTATTAACCCAATATCCAATCAGCCCTCGGCGCATCCTCCTCCGCAGCAATATTCAAGCATTGTATTCAAGGCTCCGTACCGATATTCCGATATTATTATCGACCTATGGATACCTGGTTGACTCTCGCGTTATAAGATCACGTACACAGGAAATGGCCAGTGTATTTCCCGCTCGCACTCTTGTTACGTGGGAGTCGGAGTGGGGGGAGGAGGGGGTGGTAAGAGGGGATGGAGCACAGTGCTCGAAGATCATATTACAAGCATTTGCCAGAGCGCCGGATAACACACGTTTGCGAGTAACCCTGATTCGAGAGACCGTGGCTACAGAGGGTGGGTTTCCCAGGGGGGTTGGAAACGAGGGTCGGTACCCCGTTAGCTTCTCCATCCGGAGAATCTTGAGTAGATCTCGAGTGATATAATAGAGCAAACACCGGCATGGAAATGCCATCAATGAGTGCCGGAGTCTTGCGGTGGATTGGCATTTGTCAAACATACATATCGTATGGACATAGGAACGTTGGAGCGTGATTAACTGATTTTACTTGGATCAATTTCATACTCGTATCCTCGATCTACGAGTCAATAAAAAATCGATAAACAAAAGTTTCCATTCATTTAAGAAAATGATTAAATTCTCGGAATTCTCCCTCGAGTGGCCTCTTATCGTATGATATACGAACTCGGGGGAAAAAAAAATAAAAAATATATATGGAAAAAATTAATCGAGACCCCACGTTGCTATATATATTAAAACCCGAAGAGTTCGCTAGGTGCATAGAGAGAGAACGATGAAATTTCCTTGCGTCTTTGCGAACGTGCGTGCTCGCCCTCGAGCTCACGTGCATCGTCTAATTTTCCCGGTACACGCTCCGGGTACCGCTGGTGCCCTCAACTCGGCTAGGATGGCCTCGTGTTTGTGCTCACTTCAGATTCTCTCTTCCCCCACCTGACGCTCTTGCAAACGCTTCGTGCATTTCTGTATTTCTGCACATTCGTAGAAAACGATACTCTCTCTCTGTCTCGTTGCACACCCGGCATGTGCCCCAATATGAAGGAATAAAGGAAGGGTTGCTCGAGGAACACACCCCTCGAACAACGACCACCTCTTACTCTCTCTCTCTCTCTCTCTCTCTCTCTCGCTCTCTCGCTCTCTCTTGCCGAGAGATCTTCTCGCACGATTAATACCAAGCCGGTCTCGCACTTATCTCGTTATTCTATATTTCCCATTCCATCATTCACGAGACTCGTGAATTTCTATAGAAACCATAGATTTCTACCCAACTAACCTATACAGATATAGCGATAAGGGGCGGGAGGGAGAAAGCATTGTTCTCGAGAATGTTCTCGCTGGCACACAATTGTTCACCCGCTCGTTTCTCGTCATGCTTTTCATCCCTCTCTCTCTCTCTCTCTCTCGCTTACTCTTGATTATATATATATCTCCCGAAGCTTCTTCATCAAATTTAATGTATGATATAGTAGTCCGGGTAACCGAACACTCGATCTTCACCGAGTGTTCATACTCCATCGCGAGAAGCATATCATGAAATCTAGATTAATAATGCTTTCTCCTTGAATCCTTCGCCGAGCGGAGAGACATCGCACGAACAGAAGCGGCAGAATCGTCGTAGAAATGTCGGTGAAATTATTTATCGGAGTCGACATCTTCTCGTGTATCTTTGAATACGATCGATGTCATATGAGTAGCTTGAAATAACTCGATAACAATGTTCGAAGAATTGGTCCGAAATACCACGTTCCTGAATAATTTGAAAGATCGTTCAAAGTGCCTACGGGATGGTTTTAGCCAACTTGGCGTACTCAATGATTTTTGACTAATGTATGAATAAGAGGTATACTCAATATTCTTAATCGCCTTTGACCGGACGAGGGTGCTCTCGAGTCTCACCCGTCTAAAGCTCGAGAGCGATACTTCCCGGCAGCGAGACGAAAAAGCACTCGAGTACTTAACCTCTTGATATAATTGCCGAGCTCGAGAGCCTCTCTCCTGATACGTAGGTACGCACGCACGTACACACGGGCCGCTTAGTCGGCGTCAACGTCCGCGGGCACAGGCCGTTCCTAGTGGTAATAGAGCACGTCAGTTAACGGCACTAGCGCCCCAAGTGGGCGTAAACATCGAAGCGATGTGCAAACCCGCGAGCGGCCCTCACCCGCGAGCTTGGCATCCTCTTCTGAAATACTCGATTGCTTAATCGACGCTGCTCGAGGATCGGCGATCACCACCCCGCGTGGTTCTTAATGCCCACTCTCAGACTCCTCGGTTTCAACCCTTCTCTCTCTCTTCTTCTCCTTTTTTTTCTTTCACCACGATGCTTTAGCCACGAATCCAGCTCGTTCAACCGAGCACCGCTATCTCCGTTTTTCCCCTCTCGATTCCACCATTAACCGCCTACTTAACGCCACGAGAAAACGAGAGTGCCCGAGGTAAAGAAGTGTGGGTAGGGGGTTGGCGCAAAAAAATGTTTTAAGCTTTCGAGCTGGCGTAGTGCAAGCGCGAGATAGAAATGTGTAAGAGCGAGAATGAGAGGCTCACGTGCGATCTCACGTAGGTACGCCCCGAGGCGTACCGCATGCACTCTTACGTGTACGCGGTAACGCGTGGATGAAGAAAGCTAGCGATACGATGAAGGCGTCGAGAAAATCGACCCCGAGCGTACTCGACAGATCCGTTTAACGGTTTTCATTCGATTTTACTTCGAACCCGCGCGGTCTCGGAGCTTAACGTCAAGGTGACTACGACTCGCTACCTCTATCCGCTATCACCTTCCACCGCGGGCGATTTTTCCCGTGGTCGTTCCCCCTAGCCACGTCTTTAACGAGCCCGTGGTTCGTTATTAAACTAGAGAAGGGGAAAATGTGCGGTATGTACGCCTTAACGAAGCCGTCTATGAGAATCCGTAGTCACCGTACGATCTAGAGAAATTGCTCCTTTCATCCTGAAACGTATACACCCTCTCCTAAGGCCCAACCCCTTCGATAACAGAGCATACGACAGACATTCCCGTAGCGTTAAGAGTATTTGTTTTCAAAGCACGTTGCGCAAATGCTACCATTTCCAAACTCCGTGTACCGAATTGCTCTTCGTCTTGTATGATAATTAGTTCCCTTACGTGAATTTCAGCGTCAACGTCAACCGCCTTGTTTATAACTGCATTATATCATAGATGGATGAATTGTTTCCACTCGAGCACAAAGACTACAAAATTAACACGATGATTGATGAGAGCTAGAGCGAGAGCGAGAGAGACTGGGGTGGAGGCAGTGGCGTAAATATAGAGTGTCGAAGGATACAAGTAACAGAAGCAGAAGCTCTAGGATCCGCGAGAGAAGAAGAGACAGAGAGAGACACATAGCGAGAGAGAGAGAGGGAAAAGGAGGGTGAGTACGGTACCTCGAGAGATGAGTTTCAAGGGGGTTTTACTCGATTGCCAGTCTCGCGTTTCGCGCTTGGCCTTCCCAAGCTCTATTCTCGAGGATGAATTTCCTTCGCTCTGTGAATTGTCGAAGCAACCTCTACCGTAGAGAGGTACGAGAGGAATGCCGCACAATCGCTGGCTCAACGTCCCTTGTCGTCAGCCTCCTCCCTCTCTCTCTCTCTCTCTGAGTCTCTGTACTTTGACGTTCACCGATCCATCCCATGTCGTCAACGTCGTCTTCGTTGTCGACCTCGTCTCTCATCGAGGCTCCTACTCCTCGTTATACCACTGCGGAGTCTCTCGAAACGTCGCGTATTTCGTCGTTTGCCGTACGCTCTCTCTTTCTCTCTCTCTCTCCACCCTTCCAACCCTCTCGTTGCAGTTGTGCGTTCTCGAGTGTTTATTTAGCTTAACACTTGCTAATGCCTTCCAACTCCCCTCCGTCCTATTCTTGTCATGGCACTCGCGCAGCTGTTGATACTCGGGGTGCTCGTTTTAGCGGTACGAGGTAAGAGCATGAGAGGGTGAGAAAGACAAAGAGGGAGGTTGAGGATGGTGTTGGGATGAATATACAGGGGGAGCAAAACGACGAAGACACGCGAAGACCCTGCTCAACCATGCCCGCATTGTCACTCCCTTCTCCATGTGACGTAGGTATACCAACATCGCGTGTACCAGGGGGTCGCGAAAGATTGAGGGAGAGGGCGAAAAGATCCCTCGAACCCCGGGGTTAGAGGTCCCAGCCGTCGCGTATTATCCTATCTTTTGGCTCGGGGTCGAAGGTTAACGATAAGCCTCAGAATTTCAACGATGAATGTGGGTCACGAGAATTCGTAACAACAGAATTTCCGGGTTGAAAGGGGATTGAAAGTCGAATAAGCGGAAGCAATGAACTTTGAGTATTACAAATACTTCAATCGGATTTCGGGAGTTTCGTTTGAAGGAAAGCAAGAAAAGCAGATTGAGGGAGAGAGAGAGAGAGAGAGAGAGAGAGAAAATTGGATCACAGTACAAGGGTAGAAGAAAGGAGAACGGCATAAAGCGAATGAGGAAACGCGCTACCCCGTCCGATAAATACTAGAGGCTTCCTTCGGAAAGCCTTGTACGCGTGTGATCTATCGCGAAACCAAAATAGAAAGGCCTGCCGAGATGCGGTCGACTCCCTGCCCCGGTACTTCTGCTCTCGCTTGAACGCCGTTTCTAGTATTATATTCTCGAACGAGTATACGAGAGTGAAGAGAGAATGACCGCGCCTGGTGTTGCTCCGTGTCCAACAGCATCGAGAGTGTTTCAACTTCACGGGAACAAGTGCTACCCCAGTAGTGTTATAATTTATAGTTTGTACTGTAGACCAACATGTTATAACGTGGTAGAGACTGAAAAGCTTTCGACCGGAGCTTCTCGCCTCTGGGTCAAATGGTAGCGCTCGAGAACCCTCCTCACTCCTAGCCAGACCAGCATTGTGACGAACTTTTGCTCGTATATGCGGGCGAAGGGTTGTATCGGCCGGAGTTGGCAACCGAGTATGTTACGCGTACTTCCCTCTCTGTGTGTGTGTGTGTGCGTGTGTGTGTGTAACAAGCGAGTATTGGACCGTTATATTACATACACGATATCACCGGACGAGTTCTGAGAATCAATGAAGATTTCTCGATGAACCCATGAAAGCGGTCGCTTTAAACTCGATATACACGTGTTCTACGAGCGGATCGTTGATCAAATGTTACAACTACGAAACTACCGGAAATTGGTGTTCGAGTATTGTTCGATTCGACAATTAGTAGTCGAATGTGGTGTAAAAGTATTCCCAGATTTTCGTCCATCGATCGTAGACGATCATTTTTTGTCAGATTATGGCGTTTCACACAAAGAGTCGTTTTTTTCACAATATGAAGGTCTCTTCGCGAGGAAAATAATTAATATTACTTCGCGAGAATAATTGCGTTATTTTTCTACATTATTTCATTATTTCACATCGGTATTATTCGCGGATAATGCGGAATAATTTTCGCGTCGCACGGATCTGTGTTGTTCAACATTTTCATACTGCAAAACTCGTCGACTTTACTGGTAGTTCAATTCCGCGGAATAATTATGATGATTACTCGAGTCTGAGATCTAAGGGGTGGGGGGGGGGGGGGAGCGAGAAAGGAAGATGGAAGGCAATTAATTAATATTAAATCCACGAAAGTGGTAAAGTACCTCTATCTTTTAGTGAAAACGGATGCAAAAAGTCCTGTAAGCTTCTTAGAAACTGGGTATGAGGTTCTATGCCGTGCTATTCTCTTGCTGTGTCCTGCGGGCACACGGACGGGAGGAAGAACCACGACGGTCTTCGGAGCGTGGGAGTTGAAATCGATTTTTCCTCTGGTACTTCCTTCATCCTCTCTTTCTCGCTCTGGCTCTTTTCATAGCAGGCACACAAAGTGAAGCACGACGAGCGGACGGATATATAGCCAGAGACCGGCAACGCTGGCACGGAGAATTTCCTCGCGCAGTGTAGAAGCCTCTGGGGAATCCGACGATGAGTAATAACCCCTGTGAGGCTAGCCCGATCTCGCTCACTGTCTTTCTCTCTTTCGCTCTCTCTCTCTCTCTCTCTCTCTCTCTCTCTCTCTCTCTCTCATACGCACACTCTCCCTGATTCTCTCTCTTTCGCTACGTGCGGAGGGTTTACGGCAGTCGCGGTTTTTCACCCTCTCTTCGGGCTCGTGAAAACCAACTCTTCCATTTCCGCTATTGCTACACGTGACCCCGCGCACGCGCGCCCCCTCGACTAATACACAATTTAAGATAAAGAAAATTAACCCGCTAACGTGGAAATGACCCGTAGCCTCGCCACCTCTGTCTCTCTTTCTCTCCCCCCAAACGTACGATTTCGAAAACTTTAAATTCCAGACACTCGAACCACGTATATCCAAAAACTTCTGCACGAAAAATCTCGCCCTAAGAACTTTTGAACGTTCCTATCCTCGTACTTCGACGCCCCTCCGCGAACCTCCAGAATTTATACCAACTTGAATATTCCTTCGAGAATCTCTCACTTTTTTATATAAAAACTCGAAGAATTCAACAGAAAAAAGAACTTGAAAATATTTTATACGATGCAAGATTTACGTTTAACAATAATTCACAAATTTAGCAAATCGCAAAATGATAAAATACCTGTAAAATGCACGAATTAATTCTTCCGTGAGCATGTACTTTTGATGATTATCTCTTTGTCTCAGGGGTAGTTAAATACGCTTATATAATATACATATGTATGCACCATACTCGTAAATCACGTAACGCGCACAATAAGAGCTCGCATTCGGTATCACGAAAGTCGGGACACGCGATGATGTTCGCGCGGAGTTCCATCCCCGTATACCAAAATACCGACACAGGGTGCTTATTGTGCTTCGAGCACTGTTGCTAAGAAAGAAATTCTGGGTCGGCATACTTTACTCTCGTCTCTCGTCGCGTGTTTACGTCATACGTTGAGTTCGTTGAGTGGCGCTGGCAACGACTGCATTGTGACACACTTTTTTTACCCCTATATATACGCATATATATATATATATACTCGCACATGTATGAATATATACGTATAAAAACTCAACACGTGCGACATACACAGGTATAGTTTCGCGTGCTAGCCCGTATAAGTAGAAGCCCAAATGAATGTACGACAGGAAGAAGTCTGTCTCGTTGGTAGCGTAATACGTCCTAGCTATAGGGATGTTTCGTTGAAAAAAGATACGCCACACGTCTTCTCTCGTCTCCACAATATCTCTCTACGAAATATTACCCACTGGCGACATATGGTACGTTTGTGAATATGCGCCCGAGCTACATGTTGCTTTTGCTGTTGTGCTCGACGACTGAAGGGCGGGAGGGAGGGGTAGGGGGGGGGGGGGGGGGGTAGAGGAAAGAAAAACTAGAAAAAAAACGGCGCATATGGTAAATCTTCCACGGTGGTAAAAGCTGGCATGTCGTATGGCGGAACAGTCACACCGTACACGAAAGGATTTCACGAGTAACGATCTAAACCTCGGAGACAAAATCTGTAGATATAAGCTTTCTCCATTCTATTTTGTATTTTTGACGAAAATTTTTCTTTGCGTAAAAGTCAAAAGAGTCCTTTTGTGAAAAATGACGAATGAATCGAGTCAGCGAGGAAGGAATGAAATATTTTTCGCGGTCGTTTCGAGGTTACTGCTTCGTCGACAGTTACATCGTATCAAAAATTTGGCATAAAAAATTTTAGGTTTTTTTTTGTTTTTTTTTTCGTTTTTGCCGCGGATTAAGATTGACGCGAGACAAGTTAGACGTGCGTGTATATTCACGATGCGGACACGCGTAAGATCGAGTATAATAGAGTCTACGATGGCGGAAGGAAGAATAACTCAAGAACGTTCGTACGCCCGTCAATCCGCCGTCGCGAAACCAAAAAAGAAAAGAAAAAGAAGAACGTGAACGGATAACGCACGTTGTAGAGGAATATAATATTACGTGCTTTTTCTCACGTCGGGACTTCGCGGCCGTGACGTTTTTCTTTTTTTTTCACACCCGCGGGTGATGAAAAATACGTTTTTCTATTTCTTTCGCTTGTTCTACTTTTTCATTTTTTTTAAATATTATTTGTCTCCCTCCCTCCCGTCACTTTTCTTTTTACGACCTAGCCGTGTCCCGTGGAATATCTTTTCTCGGAAACTCGAGAATTTCACGAGAGACTAGGGGATGGTCGGCTTGGTTATATAACCGCGAACGTCCAGCTCAGGGGGTAGTGAGGATCGCTCGTCCGTATTTTATATCCGCACCGGTGGAAGAATGACGCGGCAATAGGCGGTGGCTGCGAAGGGGGAGGGGTTAATCTGAGAACGAGGTGGCTAGAGCGCGAGATAGGAAATACGAGAGAGGAGAGAGAAAGCAATGGGTAGAAAAAAATGTGTAAGCGTGTGTACGTGTGTCCAAGAGTGTAAGGGAGTAAGGACGTAAACGAGTCTCGCGTTTCGGTCCAGTGCTTTCAGGAAACAAAACAAACAAAATACGACGTAACGCGTTGTCTCTCCTGCGAGCTTGCGTTTTTTCTCATTGCTCTATCACGTTCGACGCATTTATTATTTTCATCTCGCAATTCTTCCTTTTTTCATTGGTTTGTTTCTTAACCCTTACCTCTTACCCCTCTAATTTAAACACCCTTGAGAAAAGAAAAATATATAGGTACGTATACGCGTTGATGCGTAGCGCACGTGCGAGCTTGTTATCATCGAGTCCCTGCCACAGCTTTTCATAGATAGTCTTCCCGGGTTTTAGGGCGAGCCCCGGAGAGTGTGATAAAAAAATTAATACAATAATTAACTGGTGAACAAAAAAATGACTAACGCGCGTCCGTGCCGTGGATTTAGATCCTCCGGTGGTCCGCACACGGGCTTTGGCGCGTAAATAAAATATCGCGGATAAAAGAACTCCTCTGGCGGTTTATCGAACCTTCCGAGTTTTTTCTGGTTTTGTTGGCACGTTTTTCGTTCATATTCTATATATGTGTGCGATGGGTGGCTTCGGACACTCTCTATCCAGATCTCTCTCTCTCTGTCTCTCTCTATCGCATTCTCGCGGTAGTGATGGTGTCTAGCTCGATCGTAAATCGCGGGATGAAAAAGCGCATCCAGGATATTATTATAAAAATCGTCGAGGTCGGGTTGTCAGGCGGGCGAACGTAGCGATGCGCGAGAGAGGATATGCACTCGAGGGTCATACCGAGGGTTAGTATGCTTCCACCCCATCCTTCCTCCGCTGCCCCTGGCGCTGCTTTCGACTTTCCCTTCACCGCAGCCGTATCGCTAAACTGCAGCAGGACGATACGTCAGGCTCACGTGCTCCACCTCCGCTCTGGACTCTTTTCTCTTTCCCTCTCACCCCCGCCCCGCCTGCTCTCTCCCTCTCTCTCTCTCTCTCTCTCTCTCTCTCGCTGTCTCTATCTTCATGCATTCCTCTGACGCAGTTGATGTGTGTGTGTGTGTGTGTGTGTATCTATGTGCATGTAGCAGTCTCGAATTGCATAGCCACCATGTCGAAAGTGCTTGGCGAACGATTTAACGCCCGGTAAAATCGACGAGGACGAATTAAACGGGTACTCGAAATCACCCGCGCATTTTATATGCAATTTACTCGTAAATATATTTTCCTGTGACTCTCTTTCCCTCTCTCCCTCTCGCTATTACTTTGTTTTATCTCTATCTCTGACTGTCTCTCGTTCTTGTCCTCTTTGCCTGCTCCACCAGCTGGCAAGCATAATTTTTTGTTGTAGTCTCGTCCATTTGGCGATTTTATCATCAATGACTAAAGAAATTCTCGATGAATGGGCGTAATCGTTAATGATTGTAGAAAACGGAATAAATATTCTCTTGAGCACTTCCACGCGAAGCATAATAATTTCCACTAAATGAACGAAAACTCTTCGATAAACGGAGTCAAAAATATATTATACTTTTTTTTTAAAAGCTCGAAATTATTTTCAATCAATTATTCTTTAAATATTTTTCCATGTGCAGATAAAATCTCGCAGACCCGAAATATTGTAAATAATAAAAAAAAGTGATGATGGAAATAGAAAAAATGGTGGTTGTGAATGCAAACACGGAAGAGAGACGACATATACGGTAAGCCACGTGTCTATACGGTGAAAGCTCACACACCTACAACACAGCGAGGATCTTCCATCGGTGCTTCCCTCTCGTTAACTCTCGTGCCGAAGTGAACGGTGAGACGATTAAAGGGAAAAACAAGGAGTAAGAAAATTGCGTTTTCCTTCGTCGGTTAGTGAAGCGCGCAAGAGCGAGAGGCGCTTATATACATTTTCTTGCCGTGACGTCGTTGTTACTCCCCGTTTCTCATTCCCTTTCGCACTCACACTCCTAATTCCACGTATAGTATCGAAGTAATCCTCTTTTCCGCCGAACTAATGGAAAGAACGCGAGCGCAAGCGCGCACAGTTGGTGAACCGGCCATTTTGTACATCCCGCGAAAGCGAGACGCCATCTTGAATTTTACGATGCGCGACGGTGCGATCTCCAGTCCATTTCTATCATTTTTTATCTTCTTCTCTTTATCTTCATCGCTAATTTCTTTCTCTTTACTCTCTTCCGTCTCTTCCGTCATTTCACTCCTGTGTATAATTCTAGAGAAACATCAGAAACCCTTGCGACTACGACAGAAATAATTATCTTCGTACAAATAGGAAAAGCCTCAGCGCATAGTTTACTATTTTTCTTATTTTCTTCGAAAAACGACTATCCTCGTGTACAGGTGGAATCAGTCGAGGAGATTAAAATAAATAATACGAACAAAAATAAAATTTACAAGAAAAAAATTGCTCGTCAGCATGGAACGAAGCACTTTTTTCACTTTAATGAAAAGCGGACTTTAATTAGCATGAGATTATGAGTCTTTACGAGTGTACAGGGTAGAGCAGAGAGTGAGACAGAGAGAGAGAGGGTGAGGGTGGAAGAGAGTTAATTAATCTTGCATCGTACACTAAAATTCTATACACCCGAGAAATATTAAAACAATTACGCGGCTCTTCCAGATTTATCCACATACCCTGATGTAATGAGACGAGATATATGTTAATATTTGCATCTCATTGATACGGTGGAATGATAACGAATCGAGGTATAAAATTTCATCGTCGGAGCGAGAGAAAGAACCTTAATATAATATTTGCAATTCGGAATGACAGGGTGGGTGATGTCACCCTTTTGGCATTCGTACATGGGACATTCCGAGAAGTACTCGTTAAATACTTCATCGGCCGAGAAATGGATACTCATCTATCTAGCTCTCAAATACAACATCTATACGTGAGATACGCGGAGGGGTTGTAAACGTCAGAATTTTATTCTTTCATAAAAAAAAGTTCGTTCGGTACAATTTACTGGTTTATATTTTCCATCGCACGGTATAAAGTCTCGTCACGGTAAAAAAAACTTTTTTCATATGCATCGCGCGATCACCGGTTTGTTCGTTTTTTTCATAATTTAATGAAACACGTGTCGTTTCTCAAGTGAATTCTCGCGCTCGTTTCCGAGCTTTATGTCGCGGTTTTGACGTTTTCCAGTCAGCTTTTTGTTTTCTGTATCGGGAAAAGAGGGCTTAACGGCTTGTCACGATGTAGGTCAGTCGGTGAAGGTGTATTCGATTCGGTCTGGAAGACCTGCCTTCAACCTGCCACTTTGTTATTACTACTGTTATTGTCGTTATATCGGAAGACCTCTCTCTCTCTCTCTCTCGGTATCACGACGCACGTGGACTGCAACTATCCAACTGCCACACGTTGCAGGCTGTATACGCTGCTGCATCGGTTTCCCTCGGTCTTTCCGTTTTCTTTTACTTTGAGTCCTCGTATCGTTCGTGACAGCTGTTTATAGCGTGCCCGAGTCGAAACGTTTCCCCTTTCTCTTTTTCTCTCTATCTCTCTCTCTTTTCATAAACGTGAATAAATTCCATGCGCTCGCTATTTCATATTATCCATGAGTACGTTATTATCATACATAAATAAACGGTAACCGCAGATTGTCCTTATGGCCGTGCAAAATGGCACGGTCGAAACATACCCCGTATCTATACCGTGCTTATAAAAATTCATGTCCCTTTTAATGCTCGTTACGAGGAGGGCGGAATGAAAAGGGTTGAAATTGAAGAGACAGAGAAAGGGATAGAGGGAGTAAGAGAGACAAAATAATCT
Source organism: Netelia inedita (assembly GCA_964017225.1). Classification (NCBI taxonomy): domain Eukaryota; kingdom Metazoa; phylum Arthropoda; class Insecta; order Hymenoptera; family Ichneumonidae; genus Netelia; species Netelia inedita. Next base: position 6,986,229 of record OZ024920.1, on the reverse strand, counting down.
CTGTGTAGTGTGTACACCACGAAAAAAATGGCCGTCCCTTGGCCGCGACCCCCTTTCATCACCCACTTGCTTCGCTAATCGCCGAAGTAGACTACCGGGGAATAATTAATTTCTCGACGACAGGAGAAGTCCGTTCCACGAGCACGAAAGAGAAAGAGCGAGATTGAGAAGCCGCTTCTAGGGGCGAGAATCTTTTTTCTTTTCGTTTCACTTTGTGGACTTGTTTCCACTCCTCGCTTTCTCTCTCTCTCCCTCTCTCTCTTCCTCTCTCTGTATCGATGTCTCTCTCTCTCTCTCTCTATATATATACATATATATATAGAGTATATTTTGTATATTTTTTTCACTCCGTCTTCTTTTCGTTAGTCGAACAAAGTTAGTGAGAATCTCAACGTTGCTTACTCGGGATGAATAACGCTCCGGATATTAAATTTTTCATCGCAGTACAATCTACCTCTGAAAAGTTCACTCTAGTTTGGCAATCGAGAGAAAGAGAGAGAGGGAGAAAGAGGGAGCGATAGAGTAAAAGAGAAAACCGGCGTGCTCCTCTTAACAAAATATTTGCACTTCTCCCGATCAACACCGCATAGCGTACGGCACACACGCTTCATACTTTACTGGCGCTATGTATACACCTTCCTCCATATTACCGTATTTTCGTGAACAAAAAGAATGCCCGATTCGATTTTATATCTAGGAAAAAACACTAAAAAATAAACAAAAAAAACGAACGAACGAGCGACTCCACATGCGCGAAAACAACAATTTCGATTGCATCATTATAACGTCGTTTATAATACCAAATATATATAATACACGGGGGAAAATGTAAATGTATGTAGGCTGTAAATCATGATTTATAATCGTAGAGGGTAAATCGTATACGTCGGACGGACGAGCCAGATGCTTATCGTTCGGTAGCTTAATGCCAGTAAAGAGGAGGCTAGGGGTGTGTCCACATACACATACAGAAACACACACAAATATATATAACTATAGATTTACCTCATTGTACAGAGAGGCTGTCATACATATATATCTGTATCACCGTATCTTTCTCTCTCCCTCTCTCCGACTGTATATTTTTGCCAGGGGGACAGGTGCGCTCTGCTATCGAGCGGTGCTTGGATTTTCACCCCCCAATGTGTGCTACCGTGTTACCGACGCTCTCGTTGTTGAGGTCGGCGAAGCCGCGGGGAGTAGGGTATGAGGGTGCAAAATAAAAGGGAGGACATAGAACCCGGATGCCAACCCCTTCGTCCCGATCGTACACGTCTGCCGCGAGGAAGGTTTGACGTTCGGGTTTTGACGTTCCGGGCACACCGACGTTGCGTGCCCCGTCACGATACCGATGGAACGATACCGATGGAACGCTCGCGGGCTTTTCCGTTGCCCGGTTTCACGGTTGATACGTATGCATCAAGCCCCGCGATCACTACACCGCTGGCAAAAGTGAACCAACCCCCAACCTCCACTTCCGCCCCTTTCACTCTTGCCATTCGCATCCTCGTTCTCATATTTTGTTTTTTTTGTATCACACCCCGCTCTACCCTCCGGCTTGCGTATACCGCGGAGCGCATACACACTCTCGTTCTCTCTCTCTCTCACTTCATAGTGCAGTAAACGAACAGGCCGCCAGTGTCACTACCGCCGGCCCCCGTGAATAGCGAACCCCCGCTATTTGTTATTTCACTCTTTGGACCTCGCGAAACGGCGGTTTCATTAATCAAACCGTCCGATGCCCATGCCTCTCTTTACTCGTCACGTGACATTTTTCATGCGACCCCATCCTGAACACATACGTTGGCCGACGCTCTTCCACGTCAACCATCCTCTCTCTCTCTCTCTCTCTCTCTCTCTCTCTCTCTCTCTCTCTCTCACTCACTTTCGCATACAGAAAGCTAGAACTGTCATCGTACCGTTGGCCAAGGCCAGCCCGCGGTTACCGCTCTTTTCTACGGACCGGACCCGGACGATATTTTTTTTGACATAATTATCGACGACTGGCAAGAAAATATGTTCCCGTCAAGAACATAAGTGAGGAACTATATATAGACTCGTGAGCTGTCGGAAATTGAGCTTTCCCTAATCTACACGTGCGAATTTTCGTACTAAATCGAAAAAAAACAGAACATTTATTTCCAACGATATTTAGTATATAAATGTTCGTTCGTCCTATCAACCATCGAGTCTACGAGGGAAAGTAAAAGTAAAAAATCATCCCCTGCCGAGATCGCGTCTCGTATCAATCTGCTCGAGTCTCGGGAGGATCGCGGGGTTTTTTTTTAGTAAGCAAAAGCGGAAGAGGAAATCACTGCAAAGGGCGAACTTTTGCACGGCAACTTTTTATCGCTCGTGTGTACGAGGCGAGAGAACGAGCACATGGCTGTGACACGAGAAGTCGGATCGCGTCAGTTCAGGAGGCTCTCCGGTACCGCCTCTTTTCCTACCGGTCTTTTCAACCCTCCGACTGCGTGTACAGGTATCGTACACACATGTGTACGAGGAACACAACCATGAGCAACGGAGGGAGAAACGGGGGATGATGAGAATGAGGATATGGTGCGCGATAAGCCCGGCCTCGGTCGGCAATAATCTTGTCGCTTTTTCTCTGCGTTACGTTCTTCCTCCGGGCTATATATGTTTATAGTTCTCGCTGGTCTTTCGTACAGTGCGAATGCCATTTCTCACATGGCGTCTTTCTCTATTTCTCTTTCATTCGCTCTCTCTCTTTCTCTCGTTCTTTCCCACACACGCATAAACTTAAGTTTTTTTTTCTTTGTCACGCATATTCTCCGTTCTTTCCATGAGATTATAAAATAGAAATTCGCGTATGCGTATAGGTGTATCGATACGTCTGGATTAAAAAAAAGGCTTATCGAATCGGAAATTTCTCGTAGATTATGGATCTACCGGACTATATCGTCGCTTTTAATTACAAAAAAATCACCTGGTCAAAAGATGAAAAAGCGTGAACATTTTCGGTTAGCCTCGAATTTCGCAAAAAAATTAAAACTGAAATTTTAATCGACAGTTCACAATAATAATCGTCAAATGCGTATGTACGATCCATCTGTGTATCAGACGCCGTTGATGGCTGTACAGGAAGAGTGAAATCTCGCGGGATCACAATGAGAGAGCTCTCGACACTGTAGTCTCTCGCGGGTCGACGTAACTGTTCTCCGTGCAGCAAGACATGTACACCATATACCACACATACCTATATATATATATATATAATACAATATGTGCGGTGTACATCACACTATTCGTGATCCCGGTGTAAATCTTCGATTCTCGAGGTCTCGAGGGCGGCTGCTCATCACGTATCTAGGAGATGTCAGGAAACGCGAACGTGATCTCACGAAGAGCCGTATCAACTCCCAAAAGTCACGTTACATAGATACGGAGAAATGTTGAATATATATAGATACGAAAGTATGAAAACTCAAAGTCCATAGTTGAATCGAGCACCAGCGGACTAGTCGGATGTTGAATAGTTGGATTCGAGAGGAAAAGTGTAGCGTATCATTCGCCTACCCTCATTCCCCAAAAAATCATACCTATATATATTTATTTCTATAACTCGTCGATATAACGTACACTCACAGACACGTAGCCCAAATATGCTTTATTATATTGCTTGCATACATAAAATACAATTTACATAGAGCATAAAAAGTATATATATAGATTTATACATATATTGCCAATCGACCTGATAGTACCGCGTTTCGAGAGGGCTCGGAGGGGGGAATGGGGTAAAGCACGAGCAGCATCATGCAAAGCCACGTGCACATTTTTCTTTACGCGTGAGGTCCATGCGCGAGCTCGTATAAATTCGCCGATATGTATGTAGCCCGTAACAGAAAGGCCAAGCTTGGAAATGTGAGCGAGAGCGTCGAGAGGGCAGAGAATGCGAGAGTGCTTTCAACCCCCGTGGTAGTCTCTCTATTTTGTACATATGTACTTTATATATTTTCATTTATATATACATATATATATATATATGTATGTATGTGTGAGTGGGTGTGTGTGCGTGTGTAACAATGTGTGGTGTAACACATTTTTCACACACAACAGCGCACGTAGGATAGCGAAGTATATTAGAAACACGGTTCACCAACGAAACGGAATAGACGAATGGATACAGGGAGTAACGTGTGTAACGAATAGTAACGCGTCGTACAACATACATTCCAGGGTTTCGATAGAAACGTATGACGTAGCGTACATCTCGATGCCGTTTGTACAGGATATTGTACGGCGGAGTGTACATGTACGTAGAGTTATACGTGTATCGATACGTTTCGCGCGAATACCTCGCTTCGTACGCGCGTTCCCGCAGCGCAACGTACGCGTAACTTAACGTTTGGTTTCAAAGCGATCTCTGAATCCCTCCGGCAATTCATGACACGAGTAGGTATATATGTATATACGTATCCACGGTGTACCGTGTATTCCGTAGCTATTTTGTTACATCGTGGAATTTAAAACGAGCCGGTCGTTTCGCGGATTTGTACTTTCCAAGAGATAACATTTCTTTTATCAAGAACTTGCCGGGATTTGGCTGAACGAAAAAGTTTAAAGCGCGCTGTTATTAAATTTTAAAGTTTTTGTCCCCGATCGCGCACCGACACAAAATGGATTACATGAAATTCGAAGAAATTTTTCCAAGAAATAGATTTTTAAAAGTTCGTATAAGTATTTGTCAAATTGGGAAAAAACGTTTTTATTAAGGTCATAAATTTTTTTAATTTTAATTTTTTATTTATTGTTTTAGTTTTTTATAGTACGATAAATAAAGCATATCACTTATCCGGTTCTTAGCTCGTGCGTGACCGCACTTAGTATCAATCTCAGTTAGCATCTGGTGTAATTTGGTATTCAACCGGTTCATGTTTACGAGGACTTTTATAATTAAAATTCTCCGTCGTTGTTTTGTTTTGTCTCATTACAGTGCGAGAAGTTACTCTGTCCGAGCTCAGGGACTCCGTAGCGAGGTTACGTGACAGAGTTAAGCTCGTGTGCAGGACGAGGGGCTCGCCACCCCCACGAGTGCACTGGCTCAAGGACGGTGTACCTCTGCATCCCCGCAGAGGCCTGAGAATTCAACACAAGCGGTGAGTCTGACATAACACGTACTCGTACCACTTACCCCCACACACACACGCATATATATATATGTATGTCTATGGTAATACCAACCACCCTTCAGAGAAATAAGCACATATACTTCAACCCCTCGACGCATGAATATATGCACGTACCTTTCACACATTTACTTTTACACTTATATACTTCAAGATTCATGTATATACGTATATTACAGAGAGAGTATAGGTCGGTTATACCGTGATGAAAAATGTTCGCGTCCGACGCCCTCGGGCACCTCGAGATGCATGATAATGTCTTTCAAACGCGTTGCATAATCTTCCTTTTTTCCTTCTTCGCTTCTTTTTCTTCCTTTCTCCCCGGTATTAACTTTCCGAAACACGAAACGGCGCTCTTTTTTTTACTAACTTTTTCACACTTTCTCCCTCGCTCTCGTCGAGGAGAGGCAAATAGAAAATAATAAAAGGAAGAAGAAGAAGGAGAAGAAAAAGAAAATACTCCGAAGCTCGCACACGAGCGCGCTATATACGTTTACGCGAGGTTGAAATATTCGCGCGTGTGTATCTCTTCTCTTGCGTACAATGCGAATAAAAAGAATGTTGCGAGAGATAGGTGGAATGAGAGATAGAGAAAGAGAGCGTATGATACGTAGCAAACAGCAGAGAGTATCCACCTTTTTCCGGGCGTACATGTGCACGCGGACGTGTATAATTAAAATGCAAATAAAATGCGTTGATAAAAGGAAGTGAAAGAAAAAAAAACAACAAAAAAAACAAAAGAAGAGAGAGCAAAACAACAAATAAAAAAGTAGCGGAAAAGAGAAAAAATTATTCTCGCTTTTGCGCTATATTCATCGTTACGAATCAGCTCTTACTACGCTTTCTGTTATTTTTTGTCTCGCTACATTTTTACGTATTTCTTTTTCTTTCCGCAGAAATATATTATTCGGTGATAAAAACGAACTCGGACGTGTAACGAACATCCAAGCTTCTCACGTCGGTGAGGGGTTTGCCCCGTTTTGTGTTACATGTCCGTACGTCCGTCCATTCGTCTCGTCCGTCACTACCCCGAACTCAGTACCACATATGATATATATTTGCGGGCGTACCTGTACGCTAAAGGGACTGGTCATCTATGCGATTATACCACGGATACCAACGGCACCCCTTCCTGCTAACGAGGGCATACAGGTATACGCGGCCACGACGTTTACGCGCATGCGCGATATTAAACTGATGTGTACGTCTGGCGCTATGCCCATCAGCCAGTCCGATATATGTACGAGCGCACCCCCGCGCGACACGCAGGAGCGCACCGCACCGTGCGGCAACCCTTTCTCGCCACCTCCGTGTATTTAATTATTTTGCTATATCGTGGTACACGTCTTGTTCGAGTTGCAAAAAAAGAACATACACGACGTAAAAAATGAAAGGAATAAAAATATGAGGCATGAAAACACACTAGTAACTTTCCCCCTCTGGAGAATGTCGCCGGAACTTTATATTTTCCTCTCTGTATATACATATACAGGCGTAGATATGTCGGGGTCCGGTCGGGGATGAAATTCGAGGAAAATTTAATGCGAGATATTAATAATGCCGAAAGTCGCGGAAGATCTCGAGAGATTGAAATTCCGACGTTGAGTCACCCAGAGAGAGAGAGAGAGAGAGAGAGAGAGAGAGAGAGAGAGAGAGAGAGAGAGAGAGAGAGAGAGAGAGAGAAGAGAGAGAGAAGAGTGCATTGAGCTCGAGAATGCTTGTCGAGTCTCTGATCGTCCCCGGCGACGGTCTGAAAGAGAGAGAGAGAGAGAGAGAGAGAGAGGGAGAATATTCCAGCTGGTAAACGTCGAGACGAGGCGATTCGCACTTTGTAAATCTTATCTCGCTACCGCGGCATCTTGCGCACACACGGTCGCGACCTCCTACACATTCTCCTTCATTTTATATCGTCAATGCATCTATATATACATATATTTATATGAAAATGAAGCTACAGTGATATCCGTGACGTGGTCGCTAGTGGGAAGACTCTAAGCTTTGATATGCGCAGAGGGGGATAGACAGATAGAGTTTCAAAACGCCTTCTCCCCTTTCCCATTCAGTCGCGATCGCACGTCCATAACCCCCTATACCTATATTTACGTACATATATAAATATATATATATAGCTATTGAGTCGCGGGTGCCGCTCGTATGGGGATTCATCTACATAGTGATGCTCGTTCGAGCGAATTCCGCGATACCGTCGAGGACGTTGCCATTGCACCGTCCGCGCGAGAGAGATTCTGCCGTAATAATTCTGGCAACGGGCCTTTGGCCACGCTCGTCTCATCCTCGTACTCGACTATATGACGTTTGCACGTGTTTGTAGTCGTCTCGCACATATATATTTTATATATCCTCTATGTACGTATATCGACTATATATATATAGCTGCTTCCTGAGCCAAAAGTTACCGAGATAGAGAGTGAGAGGGAGAGAGAGAGAGAGAGAGCGAAGGAGCGTTGAAGGGGAAGAAGAAGAGCTTCCTCCGGATTCTCTGCTATTCGACTATAAGTGTGCTGTATAGTCAGTGCGCCGTTAAGATGAGTCATTCGTTCTTCATAAGAGCGACCACCCTTAACCACGCCAACTCAGTCGATAACTCGTGCAAAACCCTCCAACCGCGGTGGGTTATGCCAAAATACCACTTTTGCATATTAATCCATGTTTGATATCGCACTTTTTTCGTATTACGATCCTATACGAGTTTAATTACGTCGTATTGAATATTTTCGTGAAAATTTAACGATTGCTCGTTATCGTAAAATGCCAAATTATCAGTGGAAATAATGAAATCAACTTAAATTACGTCGTAATAATTCAATCGCAAAAAAAACGATGAGTTACGATAATGAAATACTAATATTTACAGTTACTAATGTTTTCGAGAGATAATCATGCGATAATAATAATGATTTATTCCCCGTTCTTTTAACGATAAACGACTCTTCCCATTAAATGATTATCTGGAATTTTCCTTTATTGAAACGCGATCACCGTCTCGGCTCGTTGTATACGTCGAGTACCGTTTTAAACTCCCCTCGTGGAGCACATAATACCAAACATTAATTATATCAACGCATCGGCGTGTCTCGCGGTGCTTTCTCTTCGACGAAAAGCTCCCGTCGCTCGTATCGTCCGTGCAACAACTCTCTCCTCGCTATCCTATCTGTACTTCGGTACTGGCTACGATTTATGATCGACGGAGGATTTGCTATCTCTTCCATTCCTCTCTCTCTCTCTCTCTCGCGCGCACTCACTCTTCCTCTCACGGACTTCGCGTCCCTATGTTTTATTGCTCCCAATGGTGTTAAACTGACTCAAAGATATGAAAGGGCCATCGAACGGAGCTATGACTTTAATGGCTGAGAAATTCGAGACTCGACCAGTGGACAAGAGCACTTCTACTCCTCTGCAAAATATATATACCTATATACATATATAAAACATGTAGGAGTAAACAGACCAAATCATAAAATGAAAAGACCTCTTCAATTCGTAATGTGCGACAGATACCAATAGATACAACGCTATCAGATCCTACATCTGGGCTATCACGAGGCTGGTTATTATAAACCTGGCTACCTGACGGCTATGTGCTCTCATCTCGCTATGACGACCTCGTATAGTTCCAACCGTCGGTCCCCGTATCTCGGGCCAACCACGACCGTTCTCACTCTCCCTCCTTCTCTCTCTACCTGCTGGTCATTGCACATTATCGCGCAGATATGCCATATTCAGTCCACTTGCATGTATATGGTCATAACAAGGAATATAGGTTTTATCTCCTAGTTTCTGTTACGCTGAAATTGTATCAACTCGATCGACTTCATCATCCTTTAATATAGTTACTTCGCTAAGAGTATTAAGAAAATTAATCGAGCTTATAGGATGTTCGTTGACGAGGGTGTACATTCTTGTCAGTGATCGATCTAATGATATCGGAGCTTTCTCGATGTCCTTAAGAGAAAGTTACATTAATCATCGTCATGGACGATCATCTACAGTGTCATATTTTAATTGAGTCTAATATTAACATTTTCTGGATCGTTCGACATACGTGACATTATTTTTTTCGTACTCTTTATCCAGAGAACATGTTATAGTTAACGTAGGTTATAATTAACGATGGGACATATAGGCTTATAGTTAACGATGAAACGTAAAGCGTACTGTTGGATTGTTGGATAGGAATACAGTTTACCCTGTGCAAATGGCGCAGTCGTTCGTGTTCCATTTCATAACACGGGCTTTGATGTCAAGCGAATGGAGCTTTCATAAAGATTTGGGCCACCGAGAGAAAGGAAGCAGTGCCTTTATATACGTATTCAGTATATAAGACGTTAGAAACCGAGGCGACAAGAATGTTATGCGCTAGAAGAAACGAGGAGAAAGAGGAGTCGTGACGAGAGGTGGTGGGAAGATCGACTCCCTCTCTTTCTCATTCCCATTCTCTCCTTTCCTCTTTTATTCTAGCTCGCGGCAAGACCTTTTGCCGGCGTTTAAGACTTTTGTTCCTTTGAGGCGCACCACGGTAATCTACCGACTTTCGTCGCGCACGGCTCGCAAAATGTGCTTTGCTTCGTGCAATTTGTTCGAAAGCTTCTTCCTGTCTTATTTGTCCTAAATATGTATCTAGCAACCTCGCATTTACGAACATATTTCTCTCGCCTCTTTATATTCGTATTCCTTTGCCACATTCGCGCGAGACTGCGGTAAAATCATATCGAGTAAAATAGACGTATTACTATGAAAAGAGAGAAAATAAAAGTTCGAGACTTCCGAGGTGGAGGGGCAACAATTTTACCCAAGTCTCTTGACTGGCACAATTTTTGTTTATAACTTAATTTTCTGTAATTTCACCTTTGAAACATAAATTTGATCACTTTGAAGAGAAAATAATGATGTTTCTAAAACGAAACGTTTCTGATGCAATGACTGCGAGAAAAAAACTACCCTTGAGCTCGCTGTACATTATCTTAACATGATTTTTCATCGAAGAAGCATTCTCGCCCCACTGTTCCGTTGAGTTTCACTCGACCTTTAACGACCACGGATTAACGCACTCGGTCCTGTCTCTCGCCCTCCTCGTTTTTACTCCAACTGTGCTTTTATCTGGCCTCGCAGTAGAAAACCTAGAAAGGGGGCTCGCGTCTTTTAGTACCGGCGTGTGTGCGAGGTATCGTGAGGGACAAGAAGAACGAAGTCAAGGGAAACGGAATAAGCACAAAGAAGAAGGGATATAGATAAACGAAGTAGAGGAGGAAGAAGGAGCACGATGGAAAAAGTCTCCAAGGAACTCGTCGCTTTCTTTCGCTACCAAATATCTCTGTCCTTCTCGCCTCTAGCTCTTTCGGCTCAGGGGCGAGTGGAACGAGACGATACCCTTTTTTTTATTTTCAAATCCTTTTTCCCACGGCGTCTCTCAGGGTCCTCTCTCGTTGAGCTTTCGCAATCGCGATGGTGACGCCAACGTGCCGTAACGGTAACGGTCGCGAAAGCGAAAGAGGGATTTTCTTTTCACGAAGTGTGCGCGTCGTGGCCCGTTTCTCTACGTTCGACGAGTATCACCTCTACATCGTCACCATCGCCGTACAGCCACCGTCATCATCGACACGAAAACCGCGACAACCAGTTACGATGGTATTGAACTCAACCACCCCTCTCCCCGGCCACCAACCTTTCAACCCCACGTTCTATTTTTTGCCCTCTTTTTTTCTTTCCCTCCCTAACGCTCACCATAATTCATACCTATACCGTTACATCGACCTAACACCTTCGTACTCCGTGCAATCTCGATCGCTATCTTCGACGGATATGCAGTTTCTCCCTTAAGCTCGCACTTGGACGAGCATACGTAATCTTATGGTAGTCAAGGTTATTGGTATAATTGCATCACCTTATTGATCGACAAAGGTCCCATCGTCCCTTTGAAACATGTCAATCCTTTGGTGCAAACGTCGTCGTGGCATCTCGATAGATCAAACGAGCTTGCAGATATTAGCATCACGCTGCGAGACATTGCCGGGTCTAAATTCTGCTGTCTAATGGGGGAGGTTGATATATTTTAGACGTATAACCAACTCTGCTTATATACTACGTATACCTATATATATACAAATAGTCTTGCGAGGATAGAGTAGATGTATTCGCTCGAGAAGTTGACGAGCTGCTGAGAACCATTGCGGGGAACCATTGCACAAGGCTTGTCGCATACCTCGACGAAATTCGATATCGGAAGCCTCGCCGCGCGAAATTGTATTCGGAAATGGGGCGCACTTCGCGAGTTTCGAACTACTTTGCATATCGAATCTCTTCTTTCGCACGCAGTTACGTTATTCGTTTATGCCTTTTGCATAAAGGTACCAATTTTCCTATCGCGCCGGAAATTATTTTTTTCTTCGACATTGAATAATTTTGATGAAAAAAAATTGTTCACGAAACAGATCCTCTCGTCGAAGCTTCTCTCGCTTCGATGGTCCAAGAGGCATGTAACTTCTTTTTCTCATTTCCCCGGGCTCCGGGTCGCTTTCTTTTTCCTTTTTTTTCGCCCACGAGCGAAAACTTCCACTTGGTCGGGCTGAACGCTGGAGATCATAACGCCAAAGGCGGGTACGGGGGAGGAGAGGGGGGACGAAAAGATTCGCGATAATAAAATTTTAATGGCTTAACTAGGCGAGAGACCGTTAAACCCAAGTCGGCAATCGGCGTAACGGCCGAGGGCCGTAAGAGGGTGAGAAGAGACCGTTTTACGCGCTCTTCCTCGCTTCCTTTTTTGTTTTTTTCTTCACAATCCAAGTTGCTTCCTTCCCTCTCTCGTATGATTTTCGTACACTCGAACCTCTCTCTCCCTCTCTCGCTTTTCCTTTTTTCTTCTTCCCTCTCAAGTCAAATTTAACTCGACCACTTTCCTCGTCCTACACGGAATGAAGAAATCCTCTCGAGAGTGGGTACACGATAATCCACGGATATTCCAGCTTGAATAGGTGTTTCGATGCGACACGCTATAGAGTCCGAACAGCCTTCATATAATGCCAAGGGGATCACTTCCCGGGAATGAAAATAAAAAAAAGTCAACAAAAATTACGACGTACCATGAAAAAGGTTTAAGAAAAAATTCAGCCTCTCGTTACCATTATAGTTCCTTCGCTCTTAACGCCGAATCTCTATTATGATTTTTTCCTCAATTTTCAAAAATTTTGCCGCCATATAAAAATCAGAAATGAGCTAATCCCCGCTAATCGTGTTCGCAAATTTTAACCCCTCGCAGAAGAGCATTTCAACCGATCAACGACTCGTGCGATAAGTCTCACGCTAAATGAAACGATCAATTTACCATTGAAAAAACTATAATAAAATTGATACGGACCAGTAAATTTTCGATTTAGTTAATTAATTATACGACGGTCGAACGGATTCTCCAAATTTCATTTCGGCTCCTGGAATAAATTTCTCATTAACGGTTGCTCGTTCTGCGTCGAGCGGTCCAATTACACGAATATATTTGTCGTCGCTGCATGCGAATATTCGGGTTTGTCGACGATGCTTGATTCTATACGTGTATATCATAGCCAAAGGTTTATCGTACGCTTAGCACGTCGATAAATGTCGTCGGGTTTTAAATACAAATATATTTATAAAATAGAATAGAAGCTCGATGCTAAGAAATATCAACAAAACACTTGCCCGATCGATCAAACACCGGGCCTCTTAATAAAACGTGAACGGAATTACTTATCGTTATATAGCGTTCGATCATGATATAGATCTCTCTCACTCTCTCGTTGAAAACACGAGAAAAATAAAAGAAAAAAGTTTCCCATACCCACTTTCAACGTTTCCTCCACTCTCGTTTTTCTCATCCCCTTTTTTTACTCGACCTGGCTTCGCTCCGAGGTGGTGGCATTGGCCCCCTTTAACCCCTCTCGCGCTCGATTTCCTCGTCATCCGAATCCGGCTTACCCTATAGCTACCCTGCCGCGTCTTCAAATCCTCGACCGCGGGAACGAAGCGAAAACTTTGATCGTTTCCGCGATTTACCGAACGCGAATTTATCGCTCCGACGCTTCGTAACGATGCCGGAGTATGTGTGTACGATAAAAATGACGGCTTGACGCTATCGTTGTACGATATATATAGATACTCGATGCTACAAAGTTGCGCGACCCCGTTTCACCAAGGATTTGACGTTTTCCATACCGCGTTTCATCATTTCTACCTACCCACGCTACCCTTGGTAACGCATACCTTCCCGCCCACCCCCTACACCAAGAAACTTTCCGGGATAGAGATTTCTCGAAACTCGTACCATTTATTCATGCACAGAGTCATCCGCGACTCAAAATTATTCTCCCTTTTGAATAAAAACACAACCCGTCGCTATGTAAATCCAAATTCTTCCGTCAAATATTTAACGTAAATAGAAATTATCGGTCTCTTTAACATGGATTAATAAATGATTAATTATTGCTCTGGTATATCGAGAATATAAACTAAATGAAATTCAGGAAATTGTCTATTTGCTTGTGTTAATAATTGAATATTTCCGCGAGCGTCGCTTAACCACTCGCTGATTCGATAATCGCGTAGAAAACGAGAGACGTCAGATTTCCATAAACGTGCTAAATAATCAAATGTCTACCGATCGCTAAATTCCATCGATTTCTAAATTTCATCGTGAAAATGCGATGAACGATTTACCGCTGTAAAAATATTTCACGCTAATCGGCTGTAATTTTATAATTTCTTTTATCGATTTAGCGAACGATATCGCGACAGGGACTTTCGCTATCGACGAACGCGCGTTCATAAAATTTACGCGCGAGCTCAACGCGTATACGCGTATGACGCGTCGCTTTCGCTATTACGGTCGTAAAACTCTTCGTGATGAGAGCGAGAGAATTTACTCGCGAGAACATTAAACAATTTTAGTCAACGCATCGTGGCAAACGGTAAAGAGAATGGAGGGTGAGCGAAACGCGTCATTCGCTGGATTCTTGTGTTACGAGAGTTTTCGCTCGTTCCTACATGTTTCGCGTCCACTTACGCGTCGTGGAACTTTTTTCTGTAAACAGGTGTATACACGCTTTGCCACTACGTGGAAATTCGTCTGATTCCGTGCATCATCCTCCCTACGGATGAGATAGCTAAATGAGGGATGGAGGGTGGAGGAACGAAGTGGAGAAAGGGACTTGACAGAAGGTTGATTAATATCCAATCTCCTTTCGATTCCGTTTAAATTAACACCGGGATGCAACGACTCTACGCTCGTATATCGATCCGCAATGCGCTTGGTAATTGACAGTGCTCCTGCTTCACTCCGGACTTTGACTAATTTCATATAAGAATATATATATATTTATGAATCACTCGGTGACATGTTATTTCCCGAGCGTTTGCATCGTTTCAATTAACCGAAGCTGGGATGCGCGAGAACGGCTGTATGATTGCCCTGCAGTGCTCAAACTACTGTATCATCCACCGGATCGATGGTAAGAAAGAAAGAACAATAATTGACGAAAAATACATAGTTTTTTGTCTTCGATACGTATCTATTGTATAGTAATATTTAAAAATCTCTAGCCTAGTCATCAGGCCGTTTGTTCTCGCGAAGCTTATCAGTGCCGAATCAAAATGGCTTTTTAAATACATAACTCGTATACACGTGTGTGCCGATATAGGTACTGGGTCGACGATGAGGGTAGTGAACAATGGAAATCTCGAATTCTCGTCGAACGTACATCTAATCAAGACAGCCGGAAGCACCAAAAATAGACAGTTGTGAATATCCAATATCTGAAATTCAGAATTGTTTTATTCAATTTTCTGTTAATTTACGGTTGAACTTTGCCGCAGGTGCAACAATGGCGTATCCATAATAACGGATGTACGAATTAACGCCCGAGGCGAATATCGGGGTGGAACGTATTCTCATCGGGCTTCGCAGAAAACGCGAAATATGAAAAAAATCCTAACTACGCGAACTTATCGTTTGAACCGAAAATTATTCGTAACGGTATCGTTCGAACGTTCGCGTATAGAATATTTTTCGCGTATAGAATATTGACGTGTACGCTTTTAAGTCCAATTCCAAAAACATAATATTTTTTTTTATCCGTTAGTTCGATCGGAAAAAGAAGACGTTCGAAAAGTAAATTAATGGCAATTTACGACAAAAATGAAAACGACCAAAAAATTAAAAAATCCATCGTGTCGAGATGACGATAATACATTACGCGAGGATATTTTCGCGAACCAGCTGAGCATCACGGCAGATAAAAACAACAACTGAACAAAAAAAGTGAAAAAAAGCAGCGAAACTTTTAGCACGAGAAAAAAGGGTTAGGTGAGAGAACCGAGAGGGATGAACGGGAACAAAAAGGGAGAGTGTGCCAGACAGATGGATGGGGGGATATCGAAGAGGAGCGAGAGAGTGTACGGAGGACCGACCGGGCCACGCGGAGCGAGAGAAAACCGCTCGAGGATCCTACACCGAGAAATCCCTGGTACTTCCCAAATTTGCATACGCCCCGCAAACTATCTCGCATTTTACCGATAAATATATTTCAAGCTGGAATTCCCCTGTTGAGCGTGTATGGAATCGGTGCCGCGTTGGCATGGGTCGAATGCAGATTTACGCAAAACAGAATCCCGACACTCCCCCGCCCTTACCCCTTGCGCAACCATCTCTTCATTGGGTTTCGGACGAAGGGCATTGGGCGATCGCGCGATAGAAACAAAGATAGAGCAGGTATACACGAGAAAAGGTATATGAAGCGACATGTACGCGTATATAATATATATATATATATATGTGTGTGTGTGTGTGTGTGTGTGTGTGTCGTGGAGAGAAAACAAAGAGCAATCGTGGGAGGAAAAGAGGGTGGTCCAGGGCTGCAAGGGTAGAAATTGTTGGCAAAGCGAGAGAGTGAGAGAAAGAGCGCATCGCGTAAAGCTCGACGAGCGACGAAAGAGGACCTAGTTCGAGGAAAATTCCAGTCGTGGATATTTACACATTTATGGCGAACGCAATACATTGGCCTCAGCTATGACGGGGGGTAGAAAAAAGGGTATTCGCCCCTGGGCTTTTCCCAGGAAAAACGTATGATTTAACAAGCTCGCGTCCGTCACGAGAACGCTGGCTCTACCTCGAGTTGTACGCGTATACATCGTCGCGCGATATACATTGGGAGCCTCGGGCACGAATCTCTTACGCCAGGCAAAAATTCACTACGGTTGAGCTGGTCGCATCTATAAATTACGCAGACAGCACCCCCCCCCCCCCCCCCGCCGTACTATTCCTTCTCGTTCATCTGGTTTAGATTCTATCGTAATGTGTCCAGCAAAGGTTTCGATAAAAAATTTAAGCTTTTGCAGCCCTCTTGGGCGTCGAAACTACCCTTCCGGATATTTCAGAATTTTACGTCATATCCACGTGATTCGAGTACTCTTTTCCAAGGACGTAACGTTATCAAAGTATAATATGGTTATTGGAGGACAAAAGAATATAGAAATAATGTACGCGATAGAGTTTTCCTTTATTTAATTTTTCTTTCAAATCCTTTTAGCTCGTCGTCCGCCGTATTTTTTCGTAAATTGTTTCGAGTAATTGAATTTGAGATCGAATAGTTCCATGAGAGCGTGTTGCTTTTCACGAAATATCTCAAACTATGATAAATCTACGTGTGTATCATATTTTGTAATACAGAATCCACGAACTTTCGTAAAAGCACTTAAAAATTGGAGAATTAGTACAAAATGAAAAATGTATGAAATTATGAGTGATTGGGGTTGTCAGACAGGTGACGAATGATTAACGAGCCGAGCGTCGCTACGGAGATGAGTAATTATTACGAAGGAATAAAATTAATATCATTTTATCGTATAATTAAGAAAAATATTGTTAATCATTGTTACTGTAATTAACAAATATATTAATCTATTTCACCCCAATTACTTATAATTTCTTCAGTCAGATTCGAATCCTGCTCATGCCTCTTTACAATTTTTGGAGACCAAGCACTCCTATAGACATACATATGTACGTATATGTTTGTGCTCGGATATATGGCTCGCTATTCTGGACTTTGGCCAAACGCGATTAAGTCACCCTCGCCTTCGGCGAAAGAATAAGGAGGCGATGATAAAAAGAGGTAGGTAGGTGTGCATTTAAAAAAAAAGAAAATGAGACCGAGCGACGAAAAGTGGGAAGCGAGGATAGAAACGAATGAGGGAGGCGAGCGATGAGCTTGGCGAGGAAAAAATAAAATAAAAACAAAAAAAAGTGTAACACAGGCTGTTTGGCGAAGAAGAGAAAGAAGCCAATATACCTGAGAAATCGAGGTAACGTGTGTTTTCTAAGGGTGCTTTCACCCCCTCTTTCTCTCTCGCGCTATTTTACTACACTTGGAAATTGTCCAACCCGACGTCACGTCATTGTCGATGGGTTTTCGCTTAACCGCGAGGCGCACGATATATAAAGCGGTATAAGCTGCAAAACGAGAAAGAGAAAGAGAGTTTATACAGCTATACGTCTTCCGAAGACTCGAGGTATATCGTACCCGAAGCGTATTACTCAGGGAATATCGTTCTCTCGGTCCCGTTCCAACGACTTTTTCGCCGCGGTCGTCACCCGAGCACTCGTATCGATCATTGCCATGAAGGGGCTTACGCGATTTGCGAATAAAGAAAAGAACGAAAGAAAAAAGATTTTACCCGAACCAACCGGAAACGAGCCAAGAATAAGAAGTACGAACGAGACTGACCCCCGTATCATCGCTGACGTATACAGTCATAATCGCTGTCACGTTGAGCTCCAGACCAGCAAATTGATAGAAAAAGAAATAGATTTCTCGGAATTTCTTGCACACCCACTAAGTTATTCATAAGAAGAATTACGTTCTCGAATCCACCCGAGCCACATGCTTCTTTTATACATTATTCGGGGTAAAAAAGCTTCCGAAATAGTCCGATTTAATTCTGTCGATACTTGTAAAGTGATTCGAACGTTCGATTAAATTATTATTTTTTACAACCGAAAGATTTTCCATTTACCTATAATCAAATCATTCCGATATGTTCGAAGGATTCCGTATTTTTACCACACTTTTACCGGCAGATTAATATTTTTTTTCGATATTGACAGCTGTTATATTTATAAGCCAACCAATAGTAATATTCCGGGGCAATAAAGGTTCCTTTAAAAAAAAAATCCGTCGAAACATCCAAAGTGTTTCTGCCCGAAAAAGATCGTCGTATTTATACTTTCGTTATTTTTGTCATCGTCCTCAAAATAATAGCTATCAGTGTGTGCACGGTTGTCTACCATATGGTTATACCCGGTGAGAAAGTTAACGGGAACGCTCTCGGGACTGCAGATGAGGGAGAGATATGTATTACGAAAGTGCAGCATTGTATACGTATGCATAGCTTCATTCGAGAATACATCCAAATGCAGGCTACAAGCGCACTAATATGTTTGTCCATAGAGGGCATGCAGAAGCTCGCCAATTAAGTTCGGGTGTTCCATCAATTTTAATTAATAACTCATTTTGTACAGTCTGCCCAAAGGATCGGTCGGGGGCACCCCTGTGCACCATAGGTATCTCGTTAACCCTCTACCCTCTTCGTGCCAACTATAGACACAGTGTATGTGTCTTTTATATACATATATATATATATTCATCATCTCCTTTCGCCGTTGTCATTAACTCGCTCGTGCTCACCAACGGTACCTATTATTCGCGCCGACACACACACGCGCGCGCGCACTCGCTTCAGTACTATAATTGAAATATGGAAGAGGCGAGTTGTACGAACGGTCACGATGTCGGTTACAAACTTGTATGAAACTATTCTACGTAATTAATTATATGACTAATCGTCAGTCGGAATATACAGGAGTATTTCCGGCCTTTCCGGCGGATCTAATTTTCCTGGTATGCGCATATTATCGTAGCGTTGTGATAAAGGATATGCTCGTATATATATATATACGATTAGTATATAGCTATAAATATATATATACCTACATCGCGGAGGTTGGAAAAATCGATGCGCAATCTCGGCTTTTTATAGTTTTCATTTTCGTTTCAACGACGAGAAAGTCGTAAAAGATTTGCGAGAGCGAACGAATATGCCAGGTAGAATAATCGTGTGGAGCGCTGGATGGAAAAAACAAATGTGAAAGAAGGAACGAGCGTAAATGATCGATCGTCCGGCAGATGCGATGTACCCGACGTGTCCCATTGCGGCGCGATGCTGTAATGTTTTGCTGCCGAGAGGGATCAGTTATCGTTGATAGCCATCGGGTACGAAAGTATAAAATACCGTTGTATATCGAACGAAACGTAACGACAAAAAAGAACGCACGAAGTTTCGAACGCTATCGAGGTTCTCTGTAATTTCTGGATAACTCGTGCTCGTCGAAAATTTTGGAGTGAGTTTTTGGGCTGTTTAATTCACGAAATATACTCTCGTGGCCTGTTTCACTCCCGTATCGTATTTTATCCGGCGTATGAACGTGGATGCGAGCGAGAAATTTCCGAAAAAATTTCCGACCGATAACGGAATAATATTTGTAACCGGTTGGTGATCGTTTTTTAACCGAGCGTAATGGAACATCGATAGACGATTCATCGGCCATTATTTATATCCTGAAATAATACGAAATACCAGGGACGATCAATTTCCGATAATCGAACATCAATTTTTTACCGTCCGACTATTTTTTGTTGACTTTTTTTTTAATTTCAATCCACGATGTACGATTTGTTTTTGTTTCCTGCGAGAAGTTTTTCATGTTTTTGGTATCGTTTTAGAGATTCGAGGATGACGGACTCGGTAATTTTTATCACGAAGTACGCGCTTTAAGTTCACGGGAGAACCGGCGTCATTCGGACGATATAAATTTACCGCGTCGCAAAGTTCTTACTCACGCATTTCTGGTCGATGTCTCTCGGGCCACACCTACCGCACACCCCCTTGGCCAACCCTCTCGAAGTGCTCACAAGCCGTATTTATTTAGATTCGCGACAAGGTCCACCGTCTCTTTCCTTCCCTCTGTCTCTGTCTCTCTCTCTCTCTTCATCTCGTTTTCTCTTTCGGATGAGTCATCCGTGCGTATACGCTCGTAGCACAGACGAGGGAAAGACCGAGATCGCGAGGTAGAAGGGAAATAGAAGAGGATTTTATCACGAAGAGAGCGAGAAAGAGAGAGAGAGACACACACACGGTGAATAAGTGCTTTGACTACGTATATATCTATACAAATGCTGTAAACTCGGGCGTACTAACTCGAAGCCAGAATCTCTCCCCGGCTATCCAAGTCTCGGAGGGATTCGCGATGTTTGCCAAAAAACTCCTGGATTTAAAAGACAGGCGCTCGGATTTAAATAGTACCGGGGCCCCGTTTCGAAAAGTACTCACGTCGTATTTATTCGCTGGGCGAAACGTTGATCGAAATGTCAAATATTTCCCTTGCGTCCTATTCACTCCGTATCTCCTCGGTAATATCGTTAATTTCCCGATGAATTTGTAAAGCGTCACTCAATTTTAATCCACCGATGCAATATCACGCGCATTTCAGCGTGTACAAGATTGATGATTCATCGTAGTTTCGTTCGAACAATTTGTAGCGTGTAACGCCTCGTCGCTAAAAAGTTGTCAACACCCCTTTTATAATCGCCCGTAACAATTGTTACAGTGCGCAAATATAATTTTCCAGACTATGAAGAAGGGTTGTAGGCGAGACGTGAAATACGTATATATCATAGTGGATCTTTCGTAAGAGATATTATTCATTATAATTAATGATGACGAAAATGTGGCTTTTATGTTGGCTCGGTTGGCTGATTCGCGCAAGGAGCCCCCAACGTGGAACAAAAGCATGTGTGGTCGTGGTACTGACACGAGGGAAGAACGAAAATTAACGAGACCGGAAGTTCGCACACGCTCGCACGAATGTGCGAGGGTGTATTAACGCTCGGAGCAAAAAAAAACAATATGATTTTTTTTTATTCTCGTGAGATCGTGAGATACAGACACACGCACACTCGCGGAGAAATATTCATATAAAAAAGGAATAAGCTCTCCGGGAAATGACGTTGGGTTAATAGATCCGATGGTTGAAGAATCTTCGCGGTGACACGTAAGGGCGCGAAGAAATTGGTACAAGGGTGACAGTGAGCGAACAGTGACGAGGAGTGGAAGACTAGAGAAGAGGCTAGACCACTGCTCGACGCGGCCTTGCCCACGAGTCTTTTTATGTCTCACGTATATAATAATCATATTGGATTTTTCTTTTCTTCGCGGGCTCGCGAGTCGAACGGTTCGTCAAGTCCTTTTGAATCTACGAGAGTACCATCTCTCGCTACCATCTCTACCCTCGGGTTTCCCTTCTTTTTCTCTCTCTTTCTTACTCTCGTCCCTTCTTCACACCCTCTCGAAAACGATGAACTTTTGTTCTCGTCCAACGAGTGCGCCACGAATATAAAGATGAGCATCTCTCTCACCTTTACCGCGTCTCATACTTTGAGAAAAAAAGACGTATATACGTATACTTGTGGTGCAAGACACTCGAATGCCGCGCACACCTTTATTCGTCGATATTCTCGTGTCGAGCGAAAAGCGTAAAAATTTTTTTGAATGCCCCTCAAGATGATACGGCGTATGATGGGCCCCAGCAGTCTCTCGTGGATTTATCGTGATATATAACTCGCGAGATCTGTGCGAAAAATGTAGAGTTCGCGCTGTACTTCAGCTTTCTCGGCCATTTACATCTCGTTCTCGCGAGACGTGCGATGCATACATATATATATAATTTCTTTTTTATAAGAAAATCCAGCGAATATATATCGTCGAATTCTTAGAATGGTATTCAGAAATAGTCGTGCTGTACATCGCGCTTTTACGTTACGGTTTCGCTCTCGTATATAACGGTGTTTCTCGTATTACGCGTCGTTCAAACACGAGAGATCTGTCCGTTCCACCTCGGTTTTTTATTCGTAATACATATATACATAGTTGATCAACAGAGTGAGAGAGAGAGGGGGGGGGGGGATGAGAGAAGGAGAGACAGAGAGAGAGGAGACAAATATTTTGAGTCGAAATGGTGCTCTCCCAGGATATAATACTTTCAGCGTTGAATAATATAATAGTGAGATGTGGATATAAATTTAAAAGCGAAGATGGAGGGAAGCTGTCACGAGAGAGAGAGAGAGAGAGAGAGGGAGAAAAGACGCGCTGGTACGAGAGTAGGAAGTATCAGGTACAAAGGGCGCACCGAGAAGGCTTGCAACCCCCGACGGAGACGGCTCGTCACATTCGCGAGTGAATTCCACACCGGTGGATGAACGAAAGATGCACCAAGAAAAGAGAGGGAGAGAGAGAGAGAGAGAAAGATGGATGGAGAATAGAAAATGAAAAACGCGAAGGAGCTTGCGAATCGAGCTTCCAAGAAAGAAGTAAGGATTTCAAGACCGTCTAGTTACAATGGAGTGGCCCGTCAAGCTGTGGATGGGGGATGGGGCTGGAATAAATGAATCAAAGTACGGCGAAATGTTCAGCCGGAAGGTGCGGACTTACTCTCATTTCCTCGTCTCTATTCGTTGATCTCTCGTTTCATCCCCTCCCTCCCCCCGCCCCTCCAGCCCACCCCCTTAACGCAGCTTTATTTTTATTCACCGCGATCCACACCCTTTGCATTACGAGAAACGAAAATCGAGATTTTCCGGTGTCGTCATCGGGTTGAAAACTTTTCTTTTTCTATTCATTTCTCGTCCATCCTCTCGCTGAATAACGCGAGGAGGTATTGTATCCCACCATTGAGAAATTACCGGTGTGTATTCGTTATTTCGAGCCGTTACGTGGCCGAAGCGACGTAAATTGCGGGAAGTTTACGAGATTATCTCTCCCGCGATTTAACAAAACTTTTCAATTATTATTATTTTCCTTTCATTTCCTCCCTTTTTATCGCTCGATTCCCCAAAGCTTTGCTTTTATATCTCCTTTATCGGTATAAGATCGTTCTCCATCGTCCTTGAACCATCTTTTTTATATTCACTTTCTCGGGAATCTCCTTCGTAGCTGGCGCAGGCGTTATCGCGCGATTGTGTTGACGAGGAAACGAAGAGGGCGACGAGACTAAGAGTTATAGAAAGAAAGAAAAAAAACGAGGAGAAGAAAGGGAAGTAGAACGAGATTGGAGAAAGGGTTTGGGATGAAATCGTCGAGGCTCCAGCCAAAAGATCCAGAGTGGACGATCGAGATTAAGAGCTCAAGACAGTAAAAGAGAGACAGAGACGGGGGTAGAAAGTGCGAGGGGTGAAAGGGGGTCAGGGTGGGGGAGGGGCGGGGGGTTGAAGAGAGAAAGAGAGTGGGCTCGAGAGAAAACCGAGTCAGCGAAATAAATAAAACGAGAGAGTCAGCAGCAAGGAACTGCGGAAGTGGACTTTGAGACGAGGGTGAACGAGACCAAGGGGACGATTGTAAGAGTGGGTGGGACTAGGGGGTGGCGATGCGGTTGGAAAAAAAGCATTACGACGAGGGGAGAGAGAGGAGAGAAAAAAAAGCACGGTGCTGCGGTCTAAATCCGGTGGTCTCTGATCGCTATAGAAAATCCCGGTTCTATGTACTCGTAGGTACCTATGCTTCGCGCGGAAGCTCTCCTTCACCGCTCGTTCGCTCGTCTGGACCCGAGGACCTAACGTGGTCTAGTATTGACGTAATTCCCGTCATAATTAATACTTCCGGTGCTTTTTACCAACGTGACCCATTTCAAACGTTTTTTTGCCCTCAAACGAGGAAAAATAATTAGAACCGGGACGAAAAAAAATATTCGTACAACGAAAGTTAGAGAATTAATGAAATAAAATATAAACAAATTCTGATTAATCGACGATGGCGACGCCACCGGAGTCATGAGGAAAGTAACGTAGTCGCGAAATAACAGTCAAATCGGACGAACGCTGAGAGATCTACGAGCGAGTTATCCACGTGCACGACCCAAATAGCGGCCGCGCGAGAGGGACGAAGACAAGAAGAAACGACTTACGAGCGAATGAGCTTTGCGCTTGGCCTAAAATATATAGATATAGTTTGATACGAATCGCAGACTGCGGCACCAAACAGACACTCGACTGAAGTCGTATCGAGCCAAACCTGACTATCGCGAGAAAGGCCGAAAATTTTGAAACCTCTAATTATTACGAAATGTAATATTTTAAAAGACGAAACTACAAAAGAAATGTAACGTCACTCTAGAAACGAAAATAAAGCTGTCATCGTTTGAACACCGAGTTAATAATACAAAAAAAAATTCTTTATCAAAGTACTCTGTCAGAACTGATTTTAATCAAAGTACGAGGTCGCTTTATTAATCCTTGAATTTTCCGAGCAGCTTACATCGGATTCTATAATGGCTTACGAGTGGGGTGGAAGAGAGGGAGATTCGTTTATAGGCCACAAGTATACAGAGTTTGCGAGGTAGAGAAGAGAAATAAATAGATAGAGAGAGTGAAAGAGAGAGAAGGAGAGAGAAAAAGAGAGAGAGAGAAAGAGAGAAAGGGGTGTGAGAGCGAGAGGCGTCTATAACGACGGTGAGCCTGCGGCGGTGATTCTGCGAGTCCAGAAGTTCGGATCCCACGGGATTCACCGACGTTCGCATCCACGAGCATTCACTGGGAATATGCATAGAAAGGAGCGTGTCCACTCGTCGAAACTGACCGATTTACCAACATTCTCGATCCAGTTTTGCTCGGGCCGGAGGTCAATTCCATCGAACGCAGCAGGATATTCTACAGAAGCGTGTTATATGATGTGTAATGCTCGGTGAATCTATAGTATGGATATTCGAGGAAGCATTCTGCATACTCTATTTGGCTAGGGAACATATATATATGTATATATACATATATACATATATATATATGTGTGTATAAGCATTTGGGTCGGGTGGTTCGCCACGCTGGAGTTTTCGCAAAACCGCTTGTGGTACCATTGCGGTCGAGAGAGGTTTGACATGCCACACTCGCGAGACGTTTGACTATGGACGTGTTGATAAATCATAAGCTCAAAATTCTATACGTTTATGGGTGAGATCGTTGAGAAAAGACCAATTTATTTTCAAAGCTGCGCGAATAATTGCGAGACAATTTTAGCCTGATGAAAAATCCACGTCCCGATCAATTGATACGTTGAATTTTTTAAAATGAAATATTCACAATTATCGTCACGTAGTTTTTATAGAATTAACATCGTATTTGTAATTTTGCTGGAAACGAAGAGAAACCCCTTAGCGTTATACGGCACTGTCATTTCGTTAGCGCGCAACCGAGACTAAAATTAGACAGCGAGTTCGAAGGTGCGCCTTGCGCGCGGTACGTGTCCATAGAGGAGTAGCGAGTAGCGTTATCGAACATCTCGAGTACGTCGACTCGTTGGTCGTTATCGTTGAAAAGGCGAATTGTCAAAAAATGCGAAAATAATTGCAGAAAAATGTTCTCAAAGTATTTTTCTACGATCGATTCACGCTAAACAAGACTCGCGGGTTAACGACCGTTATGAATGAATAAACCATTGAAGGAATCCGAGACTCGAGAATTGAATGGCAACACCGTGCTGCTTTTCACGTTTTCTCATTGCGATAAGAAGAGGGTGCGAGAACTGGAGGAAATAAGGAAAAGCAACAACGATATGAGTTAACGAAAGAACGACGGTACGTTTCGAAAAAAGAAAACGTAGTAAGAAAGTGAGAAAGAGAATGGAGAATGTGAAAGAGAAAGATAGAAATGGAAGGATAAAAGTGTAACGGAGAATGCGAGGCTCCATTCAGCGAGGAAGGGCATTAACACGACAAGGGCGCAGCGAGACGCCCAACCTTCCCCAAAAGAAAACCATTAACTGCGCTTCTACGTCAGGATGGAAGAAAAACAGCGACGCAATACCACCGTTTCGTCGGGCCATGTGCACACGTACGTGTCTACGTGTGTGAAATGTATACTACATGTGGTCTCGAGCAGAGAGAGGCGATAGAAGGCGTACCCGTTCTCGGAGAAAGGAGCTTTTGCAAGAGAAAGAGAGAGACGGAGACAAAGACAAAGACAGAGAGAGAGAGAGAGAGAGAGAGAGAAAGAAAGAGACCGCGAATGGGGTTCAAAGGTACAAGAAAACCGAAGCTCCTGCGGCGGATAACGGTGGCTGGCGTGGTGGAGGTAGGGGCAGAGCAAGCTTTCGTGATGCCGTTTCCATTACAAGACGGATCGTTCGGCCAGCAGTGACCGGAACAGCGTGTACACCGCAAACGTTCGTTCGTAGCAATACCGTGTGTGTGCTGTGCGAAGATCGACGTCCAACGTTTTCGTTCAACAACGGACATTATATATATATATATATATATACATATAATACGATAAGGTACACGGATGAAAAGTTATAATGAAATCTATTTTCCGAGCTCTTCAAGCAAACTCCCATTGACCTCGAGTCGAGCTCGGCAAATCCTTCATTTATGCATATACTCGCCATCACGTTCGCTCGGAAAATTTGCCTCAATAAACGAGCTGTCCATTGGCAAGAAAATGAAAAAAAATATTTTTTTATCCAGGGCAGTGTTATCGGACCAACGGCGCGGTTCGTGTGTTCGTATGCATGTAGCCCGAGTGAAAAATTTCATAGGAACTTGTTCCAATAAAATAACAATAAGCTTGTCCGATTTTTGAAATAGGTAGGTACGCTACGCGGTATGTTCCAAGCGTAAATTTTTTTTCTCTCTTTCTCTTACGCGTAAAGTTTTTCTATACAGTTGTATCGTTATCGATATAAAGGCAATATCAATTTCTTACGAAATGACGATTTATCATTCGATGCTCTTGTTTTTGTTTGATTTTTCTTTTTTCCTTTTTCATTTTTATTCAAGGTGTGTCGGAAATTTCTTCTCTTTTTTTGTTGTTATTCAGCGGTGCGAAGCACGGTCTCATGATTTATGGCGAAATAAATGGCCGAAATGGCCGAAATGGCCGGCCGTGATCTAACGATAAATTGGTGTGTGCGTGTGTGAGTGTGCATCCCCTATAGCCGGTACCAGCCCAGCACTTTGCTATCCCGGTGTAAACGTATTTTTCTACTTTCGTACCCTCTCTCTGCCCTCTCTCTCTCTCTCTTTCTCTCTGTCCCTTTCACTGACTCCGGTGTATGTGTATGCATATACGTTGCTCGCACTCGCCTCTCTGCTGTACCTAAATTGTGGTTCGAAAAAAGTAACGTGGAGGGAGGGAAAAAAGAAGATAAAGAGAGAAAAGAGGGAAAAAGAGGGACGAAAAGAATAAAAGGTAGAACCGAGGAAGCAAATTAAGCGTAATGCGCCTTGCACTCGCCCCCTGCCCGTTCTTCCTCTCCCACCAACTAGTCCTCGCCTGGCAACCACGAGGATGAGCATCATGGGGCTGTAGCGTGCAGCCGCAGGCCAACCAGAAAAGTTCTACGAGTCGGGAAAGCTGGCACGAGGTACTAATACCTGCGGATAGAAAGGGTAAAGGGAGAGAGAGAACGAGGGAGGAAGTGGTAGAGAGCACCCACCCCTCGCATGGCGGGACCACACACCAATTTTGGCCCGGCGTAGTGTGACAAAAATGTCGAGTTCTGGATGACACCCGGTCCCTGTCTCTCACCTCACTCTCGGCAAAACCCTATGGTCTCTGGTACCCCGGGTAGGCAACATACCCTAACCCTTCGCTCGAGCCAACGAGAGTTGTCGGTTGGAGCGAGAGAAAGAAAGGAAAAAAGGAGAGAACAAAAAATATACAGAAAATGGACCAGCGGCTCGGAGCTCGAGTTATACCTGTACGATGTGAGTAACACACAGGTGAGAATGGAACCAACAAAAAAGTTTGAATATGACAAAGGGAGAAATAACAGCCGCTGGTGGCGCACGAAGCGCGTTTAATAACGTCCGCTCTCTATTCTCGCACAGTTTTGCCCGGTTTTCGTGTAAGGGAAAAAACCGCGTACGTTTTCTTTTTTCTTTTTGGTACTTCGTTCGATGTTACCGCGATGTGAGTTTAGTAATGAAAAAAAAATTCAAATAAATGGAAATATAAGATAAAACATTGTTATAATAATAACAAAAAGCGTCTCTTTTCTCCGTAATTCCGGGGTTTGTTTGTTCCATTTTGTGGCAACGATTACGGTTGACTCGTTTGCTCCTGAAAATAAAGTTTTTTTTTGTCGGTAATGTCGATCGGTATATTCTATGAAAATCTAAATTATCGATGCGATATTGGTTTACTGCAAATCGATATTATCATCGAGGGGTGAATCCTCGAGCCTGATACAAGGACTGATTGAAGGAACAATTATCCGTCGTGCCCGTATAGGAATAGTGCTAGGACAATACAAATGGTTCCTATTGTAAATTATGTATCCACACATGGATGCACGAACACGCAATCTATAGACGATGCCCGATACACGGCCTTAAATTATTACGTATTCGGTCATTGCATGCGTAAACCTCGCGTAATCCGAACACGGGATTTCCACGAAACTCAATGCGTATACGTTGTAGCACGCTCGAAGCTTTACTTCCTGCTGCAGCTGTCGCTGATTCTACTGTTGGGAAATTATACGAGAAAGAGAGACGGCGAGAGAGAGAGAGGGGGGGGGGGGGGGGGGGTTGATCAATTTAGGAAATCCTGCTCATCGAGCGATCTCTTGTCAGGAAGTACCAAGGAGTGATCTGACGGTATTAATCTTCTATACATTCGCAATCTCACTGCGGTGATCGAGACACATCCTCAAAAACCGATATTTCATAATTCAATCGAATATAAGAAAGAAATTAACGTACCGAATAAGCTTAATTCATTTACGTTGTTCTACAAATTCGGTCGAAGCGAAACTTGTTTAAAAAAAATAGAGGAAAGAGTGAATAGTGACGAGCTAATAAATAACATAAAAACGAAGCAAGCGTTGTAAAAATTACGTACGTGGGAAAGCTTGCAAGCTCATGAAGACGCGAGTGTATCGCGTATTCTCAAGGCAGAGCCGGTCATTAATTTATCAATTTTGGTGAGAGCGAGAGAGAAAGCTGTGACGAATGGCCCGAGAGTAACGTAGAGCCGGAGGGCTCCGTGGCGATACACGAGAGGGTCCCTCCTCGCATGATACATCGAGGCGCACCGATGCCCGGGCCCGCACGAAGCATCCATATACACCCTCCGATGTCAGGGGTTAAGCGTCACGCCAGACAGTTTATCTCGAAACTGTAACGAGCATGCGCGAGCTTTCCAGCATTCGTGGTGTCCGTGTCACCTTTGGGTCGAATATGTTCCTCGTCAGAGATATAATAACATTTTGTCGTGTTTGCGATACGAAAGAGTACCGAACTACCGATGCGTGTTCGAAAAAAAGCTTCGCGTAGCGACCCAACGAATAAAAAAAGGACATTGCCGGTGGAAAAAAAGTATCGTAATAAAAACGGCGATACGAAAATATCGGCACAAGCACGGAAATGAACAGTTAATATGTTGACATCTAGATGATGCGAAACATACGCTTTTTACGAACCGATCGAAGTCTGGCATGCGATCATTCAGGAGCATTTAATATATTCCCGTCACGCGCTCATCCTCTTTAAAGTATTCGACGTGATACTTGTGTTTCCTTTTCTGCTTTGTATATTATCAGTGGAGGAAAATGGAAATAACCGAGAAAAGAAAAAGGAAAGTGACAACTATAGCCGTGCCGAGTAGAAAGACGAATAAAATATACAAGAGGCGTCGTAAGTGTATGTACCTGTATACGTCTATTTCACCCCTCACTCTCTCACCCCCTTGCCATCTCTGTCGGTCTCATTCTGTCTTCCTCTTTTCCTGTCTGTATGTTTGTTTCTCTTTCTCTCTCTCTCTCTCTGCAATACGAACGAAACGTTGCATGTTTTAAAGGCGAAGAACAAGGTTGAATGCCAAAAGCAGTACGTGAAGAGGCCAAATGCATAGATGTATGTGCATATATGTAGATGCACATATATGTACATATATACACATATATGTACATATATGCATACTCTTGAGAGAAGAAAAATGCGGTGGAATGAACCGCAACAGCAAGAGAGATCCTGAGGAAAAAAAACGCTAGGCACAATATATAGATAAAGTGTCGAAAAGAGACGCGAAAGGGAGCGTGAAAAAAGCGCGCTAGTGGTACAAAACGTAATGGAAAGAAGAGGAGACGTTGGAGTGAACCAGAGAGTTTCTAATTCGGTGCTGGGGCAAAAATGGACACTCTCCCGTCTAGACTACCTTTCGCAAGCCTCGCAGCCGCAAGAGAGAGATTTGCCTACGTTGGTCCTTCGTATTCCTCTCTCTTTCTCTGTGTCTCTGTCTCACGTTCTATTTACGTATTCCATCTCCCGTTCATGCTCCGCCATGGACCAGAAGATGTAAAAGAGAGCAAGAGAGAGAGAGAGAGAGAGAGTGATCGCCTTTCGCGCTTTCGTTTCATCTTGTTACGTTTTCTCTGGTGGGAATGTCGATGATGCCCCTGGTTCGCAGAGAGTCAGGGTCGGGCCGCGTCAGGAAGGACATCGTCTGGGCATACGCCAAACGCGAAACTCATGTGCAGTATGAAAGCGCCCTTCATCGACGTATAGGTTAAAGCCCCCGCAAAGGCCACCGACCAATACCAACCACTGGCGCCTTACAACTCCCCCCTCGCCTCCCTCCCAGACCCGTTCGTACTACAGCTCTAGCCTCGACCACGAGCTGCCATCATCACATCATCCGGCAGTGGTTCGACTCTATATGCTCCACTGGTTCTCTCAGACTCGAGAGCGTGTCCTTTGATGCCTTTGCATTCAAAGGAATCGATCGATCCGGCTCAAAACTTTGCGTTCTATCTCTCTCTCTCTCGCTCTCTCTCTCTCTCTCTCTCTCTGTCAAACCCCATCCTCCCCGCTCGCCCTGCCTAACGTCACTGTCAAGCACCCCGTCCGACGTACAGTACTATACACCGTTCCATGACTGTATCGGCGAACCTCGTCTGCATCGCCACGTCTCGCCCCATCATTCCCTAAGGGGGCGTGTAGCCTGAGTCTGACCTGCCGTCAGTGGATATACACTTTCACCCTTCAGTCTGTATG
The DNA here is from genome assembly GCA_964017225.1 of Netelia inedita. NCBI lineage: Eukaryota > Metazoa > Arthropoda > Insecta > Hymenoptera > Ichneumonidae > Netelia > Netelia inedita. Next base: position 6,954,939 of record OZ024920.1, on the reverse strand, counting down.
TTGGATCTCACGGGGGTCACGTACCTACCCGGCTCACCTGGACACGATGTACAACGCCGTAAGAGCTCTCCATTAGCCACAGAATTATTGATCTCTCCGTATCTGCGAGTGGCGTTTTCCATGTCCCTGTGGGATTATCGATTCGCATCGATCGCGCGAATCGATCGGTAATCGACTCGTGTGCATTTCCGGCCAATCGTGTCGATGTAGATGCCGAGACGCTTTTTTCCAACAAACTTACAAATTTCGAGCGATCCGTATACCCCCCCCCCCCAGCATCCATTATTGGCTTGCTCGTACTTTGACTCGTTGAAGGGGGAGAGAGACGAAGCGAAAGATAGAAATAGGAAAGGGAGGTGTAGCGAAACCCAATATCCTCCCGCGGAAACGTTTCGCCGCAGGTCACTAAATCTCGTATAAAACGACGAAGGGATTGATGAGTTTGTGTGCGTCGACGGCGCCACCTCCGACGCATCATTTACATTATACTTTACATATATATATATACGCCTACTGCGGTACCGAGGATGCAGATGGGAAGCTAGCTGGCAATATTCTTCCCGCGTATGTCCCGCCGTGTACGCCCTCTCGCATCGTCCCTGTTCCGTATATCTCGGCATGGCCTCGACCCTCGGTGTACCCTTTGCACCGCTGTGGTAGAAAACGGCCGAGAGCCGCTCACCGACGCGGCGAACGTTAAACTGGGCGTATAAAAGCGACATAAAGACCCCGTCGCCCGTAAAGGAGGAAAACTTTTACTTAATCCAGCGAAGCGCAAATTGCGTCCTCCCTGTCCCGTTTTCATTAACCCCCTACCCCCTCCTATCCCTACCCCCTCCTGCCCCACCGACGTTCAAATTATACGCACACACTAATGCTACGTACATATAGGTATGCGTACACTGCGAGATGCGTTCGCATTATTCGGTATAGTTATATTATGCGGGCTTACGTATCGTGCCGCGCTATCCGCGTTTAACCACCGTGGATCTCGTTGGAATGGCACCAACCACTCCCCTCACCCCTTTCCGCGCACGTTCGGGTATGGGAGTAGACGTTGCCGTGGAACATGGCCCCAACGTATCAGACCTCGTGCACTACACCGTGATGTTCAACGTGCGCGAGTGTTTTCACCCTGCGGCGTTCACCCTGTCGCGGAAAATGCCGATATCATCTCGATTCCGAGAAGCCCAACCCCTCTCGTTCTTGATCTTCCATGCGACAGTGTGCGAGAGAGAGTGAGAGAGAGAGAGAGGAAGAGTTTGAGGATTAAAAGTTTGAGTGGATCGCGCGACGCGATTCTCAGTCCACGACCCTTCCCCTGCATCTCCGTCTCTCTCACTCTCTTTCTCCCCCTCTCTTCCACTGTGTGTGTATATCTACCCTCGACTGCCAACTATGGGATCGCGAAACTATATACGTTGCGGGCTTGAATTCTCTCTGCAAATAGACGCAAGCTTCGAGATTCTTGGGAAACGCGGTATTTAGCCCATTTCGTCCGGAGGGGGTGAATCTTCCTTCTAGCTGTGTGTACACGTTACCTATATAAACTCGCATGTAACGAGCAATAAGTAAAAGTGACATTCGCGGCAAATCGCATTTGAAATCGTCTACGTCTGCAACGTAGTTCGAGGAAGTACCGATCTAAATTAATTTCATTTTCTCATTGTGTTTGCGTGCATTCTCTATAAAGCGGAATTAATAGCAGCAACGTGATAGGGGTAAGTCTCTCATCGGAGATGGTCTTTTTTTCTTGTTTGTTTTTAATGCCTGACTGTTAAAAATGTTTTTGTTTCTCGGGAAACGACCCACACAACCGTGCTCGAAATCAAAAGAGATTTATATATATACGTATATATACGTCTGTATCATTTAGTTCAAGCATCGTCCGATTTGTAGAAGCTACGGAGCCGTAATAGATTTACGGTTTGGTTGGCCGAGCGCAGAGATCCCCGCTCTCGTTCTCTCGGCTTTCTCCGCTTTTTTCGCTCTTCCTTGTCCATACCCCCCCCCCCCCCCCCCCCACCGAGTACTTCCTCGTTTATTTGTTCTTCCCTCCTCACTTATATTTCGTTCTCTACGTGTGCTAGGTTCGTTAAACGTCGTTACCGGCGCTCACGTCCGAGACGAAATACGCTCGTATATATTCGTGAATACAAGAGGTATATAGTGTATATAGATAGAAATGAGATAGGTATATGCATATATATATATATATATATATATATATATATATATATATACAGATGAGTATATGGAGCAGTCGAAGCTGACTTGAGAAGACGGTTATATTTTAATTCTTAGTACGTTGAAAAGAAATCTAAAAAAATAGATGTTTATATAATTTTCATGGATTGTTGAATGAACTTACAATGTCGAGAGACGCTTAATTTAACGACGATAATTCTTTTGAGACCACGAAAATTTCATCATCTACATATTGACCTTGTTTCATTCGTCAGGCGTAAAAAACGGGAAAAGCATTCGGGCATGTGTTCAAGGGTTGATAAAATTTGGAAAAAGTGAATTTTGCACGATTTTCCTCTTTGTACCAAAACTTTGACCTACTTTCAATAAAAACCTGCCGAGGCCTGAACGCAGCTTCCAAATTTTATGATCACTATCTGTATAACGTATTCAAATTTCCAATATGAAACGGTAGCCGAAAACCTCTTCAATTTCAGCCGTTCTTACTCATAGTGACGTAGGGTAAGATCGGCAATAACGAGTTGTAGCAACGGTAGGTCCTTTCTCGCGAGGCCAGTCAAGCGAGCGCGAAATCGATTCCAATTTAAAGGCTCATCCTCCTGAGAGAATGAGATCCATTCCACGATCGTAAAACTTCGTGTTTCTGGGATGGACCGGTGCCATAGCATGGTCGTTGAAAGAATCCTTGCCTTGTACCGTCGAGTGCAGGCATGCATCTACCGACCGTCTATTCCTCGACCGTCCGACTTCCTTTTCTATCCTGCTTGAGACGCATCACGATCGTATTTTCTATCGTGAGGTCGCATAGGTATATATATATATATATACATGGATGTGCGTGTATACACATACACACACACGTATCACGGAAAGATTTTCTCCATGTACTTTTCTCATCCTTCATTCGTTCCACTTACCATTTTTCATCGGCTCTTACTCGATTTTATGTTTTACGAATCGTTTTATCGTATTTCGAAATTTTCCGCTCGAACAATTCCTAAATTGCGACCCTTCCTCTTCCCCAATTTCTAAACATCACGTTTTATTTTCAAATTCGTTCACTCTCGAATATTTTCAATTTAGCCTTTTTTTCAATTCCATAGTACTCTTCATCGTTCTTACCCGTCGTAATTTTTCCTTTTCCTCGTGACAGAGAGATAATGATACGTACGTATATATATTTCACGCTGATGACGCGCCAAGGACGCATCCCGGCTGTCGTTTCCGCGTCTGAGAATCTCGCCAGGACCCACAATAAGACGGGGCTAACGCAAAGCCCCAAGTGCAACGTACCGTGCAGCCTTCACGACGGTTCACGAAGAGAGATAGGAAGAGAGAGAGAGAGAGGGGGGGGGGCTGCGTGCGAATAACCGCATGCAACTCGTTAGTTCGCGCTCGGTGTGTTAGATAAACGCGTGCGGTTACAAATGCACAGCTTTAATTATCGTATACTCGAGGGGTAGAACGAGAGAGCTTTCGCGTTCTTTTCCTGTTGCAAGAGAGAATAAGAGATAAAGAGAGAAAAAGACGACAACGAGAGAGCCTCGCGTAGTACCGCGAGGGCGAACGTCTGCATCCCGCCCAGCGTAGACTTCTTTTTCTCCCCCGTTGCATTTTTTTCTGCCACTCGTCTCTTAGCCCCCCCCCCCCCTAGCTTCCAACCCCTCACCGCACTCCACTGAATTTTTCTCCGTTACTTTTGACATTTTACACAATTATCTCTGCTCTTAATTCCACTATGTTTTCCATCGTCCCGTGCCACAATTTCTCAATGCTAATAACTCGCTAAGAAAGAAACGAAGATAAACGAAAACAAAAAAGATACAGAAATATTATCTCGGAGAGGAATAAATATGTACGGTGATGCTTATACCAAGAGCATATTCGTTGTGGCTCTCGGTTTATAAGGCTGATCAAGGCAGAAAGAGCGGAGTGGCGAGGAGTGAGGGGTGGGGTTATAGATAGCGAAGACTCGGATGTAGAGGGTAGCAAGGGGTTGCGGGGATGGTCCCTACGCAAATGAAATGGAATCTTTCCTTAAGCGGGAGCAGTGCACATCGCGAGGTCTTCCGCGGATTACGTGCCCGCGACCTCAGCGAGCGTCCTTTACCGTGGTATGGAAAAAGCTCAAAGGACTACTGAGCGTTCTCTCTCACTTTTTCCCCTTTCTCTCTCTCTCTCTCTCTCTCTCTCTCTCTTGCCATCGCTGCTACTGCACTACATACTCTTGCACTATTACCGCTGTATATGAAACGTATATACGGCACTCTCGAGATCCGCTACGAATGTACCTACAGCTATATACGTATAAGCAAACGTTCCTCCATATACCTTTTTCCGTCTCTCTACCAGTGCTGTACGTACACCACTCTTGGCCATTTCGCCATTTTCTCTATAACCGGTTTTTCACTCTTCTTCCACTCTTCTCGCTGTCTTTTAACTCTTATCTCTCGTGAACTCGCGGTTTTTTTTCACAAACACCCGCAAAATACACATAGACGAATACACTTTTAACATGAAAATCATTTTAAATGCGAAAGAAAAATCGTGAATTTACGTTACAACGAATATTAATTTTAAGTATTTTGTGTGTGTGTGTGTGTGTTTGTGGGTGGGGGTGTGGGGGTGTGTGTGTGTGTGTGTGAATTGGTACGTGAGTGTGTTTACTTCAATCTAGTTTCGATCATTCGTAATTTATCGTGTGCATTAATATTTGTTTCAGACGAAGATCGAAAGTCGTGATCTCGTCCGCGAGGCAAGAGGATAGCGGAAGGTACGAGTGCGTTGCCGAAAGCACTTCCGGCCATCGGGCATCCCTCGCAGCCAAACTTCTAGTCGCTCACGATACGAGAATTCAAGACACCAGTGAGTTATTTCATCATATTTTTTTACGGCTTTATACATCGAGATTGCTTCGTAAATCCGATATTTCGATAAATCGATACGAACAATGTATACGGACCGGTCAGTGAAGTTCGCTTTATTGAATTATAGATTTATATAACGGATTGCAACAGTTACAAATTGATACCATCTGAGATTTCTCGTGTTATACGATATATGTATAAAAAGACGGAAGAGAACGCAACAGCGGAAGAGGAAAATTGACACGAAACACGCCGAACCATGGCCGATTGCGCGTCAGAGTTGGCATCAGTTTTTTTTTCCTTTTTTTCTATTCCCGCACAAAGAAGTTCTAATTTCCCGTTTTCAAAATTGAGCAAGTACGAACGGTTATCGAGTATGGTGCAGAAGGGGATGCAAGGTACAAGGGAGGGGGTAGGTTTCGCCGGATGTCACGATGGCTCCGGAAATCATATAATCGCGCACGAATAGCCCTTCGATATACGCTCGAAAAAGCCTGGCTAAATCTCGGAGCACCAAACGCCCCCTCCCTATGCCCGTGCCCACCACCCCCTTCGCCATCCCTTTGCGTTTCTATTGCTTTTATCCTGTGATCTCTCTCGTCGCCAGCGGTTCATCGCGGTCGATCGAACCTACACCGCCGCGTGGATTTATATCGGCGCTCGGACGTGTGGCAGCTGTGGCAGTTTCGTGATCGACGGAACCCCTTTTCGGTTTCGATTTATTCAGCCGCTTGACGAGTAACGATTTCATCAATTTTATAAATCTGTATATGACGCGATGGAGTTGTTTTGAAGAAAAAAACGTAATGATATTTTGGGACCAGATTCCGCATGGACATTCTTGTATTCCACGACAATAAATTTTTCTTGTACGGACGCCTAATATGCATTTTTTTCTACTGATAATTATATCGATCATTAATGATAATAATGATAATAATGATAATAAGAATAATAATAAGAAGAAGAAGGAGACGAAGAAGAAGAAGAAGAAGTATAACGGCAGTATGCTCGTACTTCGTCGCCAGTCCCTCGGGATATTCCAAAAATGGGTGGAAAAATTGCACGATTAATCAGATTACCGGTGCGAAGATTTGATTTACGAATTCACCGAAAAGGGGATGGGAAGAAAAATTAATTCTCGCTCGTAGCTCCAGAGTTTTGTACTGGCGCGAGTGCTGTATATCGTAGCTTTTACGTGGACAATGAGACATCGTTGTCGTCGCATTCTCATGGAGCAGAAATAGGGATGGGGGAGGGTAGGACGGGCCGGGAGTGTGTGATACAATCGCGAAAAGATTTCGCGTTTAACGCGATTTATGCGGGCGTTCCGCTTCTCGCGCCCCTCCAGCACGTGCCTCTATCTATTTATCTCTCTCCCTCTCTCTCTCTCGCTCTCACACGCTCCATAAAATTCCCTTCCGAAGCACAGACCGCCGCAGCAGCAACAGCAGCAACACGAAGGAGGGAGGAGGGATGTCGAGCGTTTATAATTCCCGTGAGGATTTGGAACGACCAAATGGATACCCAGTTAAAAGCTTCGTGAAAAAAGAAAGGAAAAAGGACCAGCGGATAGAACAAAAAGTATTCGTGAAAAAAGGGTGGGAGAAAAAATTGCCACTCGACACAGGAACGTATAAAAATTCGTGAAAGTCCATACAGATGGCGGAAACTCGGTGATTTACAGAAAAGCAAGAATTATGAGATAAAAAACTGATGTCGAAAATATATCACACCGTTCCTATTTCCATCGATAATTGATATAATATATAAAATTTGATAAATTATCGTCATTAGTTAAAAGAATTTTTGTGCAAAATAAAAACTTGCCTCCTCCGAGCCCTATTTTTGCGGGTATACCGCAATAATAGAAACCCTCGAGTCAGAGGGTTGAAAAGTAATTTCGAAAAATCGAAATTCCGCAAGTCCTTTATTCGATACATTCTTAGAGATTACACCGATCGCAAATTGCTCGCTAATCGCGAATTGGTGGATAGATTTTCGCTCCCACGAAAAATGACAATTCCGTGATGCGCGAAAAATTGTTGATGAAATTCTCTTTTAACCGTTAACCGTTGAATGTCAAGAAGCAAGTAAAACGAAATTAATCGCAAAACAAATTTAAACGGTGACATGCCCCGACAATCGTGTGGATTCTCGGTAATTTTCGCATATCTGGTTGAAAATCATGGCGGAGAAGGGTTTGGGTTTGGAGATTACGTAGCCTGAATACGACGTACAACGAGTCAAAACCTAAAGTGTATGACGAGATGACGAATAAGTCGAGGGGTGAGTCAGGGTTCGAGGATGGTTGGAAAACGTGCGGTACGCGGCCAGTGACAAACCGGGAATTAAGCACCTGATGCGATAATGCCATGTTCCGCTGGTTCATATATAGGGTTGGAGAGAATGCTTGCGGTACACCGCCGCGCAAGGCCGCAAGCTCGTATGACGGACAAAGGACGACAATTACAACGCGGCTGGTATAGCTGGATGGCGCGTCAGAGTTTCGGGTAGCCCAGGCCCGTTGACCGTATAGCCGCTGGTCCCCTGCCCCTGGTTTCGGTGGCGAATCAGCTCTCTCGAGTCGCCGTTACCGGCACAAGGTCTTGCTTTCCGTAACGTTCCATACTCGTACACACGTTTAACGCCCCGGTAACGTTAGCCCCAACCCCACTTCTAGTGCTATCCACCACGCGGTGTGATTGTATAAGCGCTTTCGCGTTCATATCTGTATAGATATTTCGGCCGTACTGTTGTGTTTGTAAATCGTGGTTGGTTATAACGTCTCCGCTTATATACAAAGTGTGTACGGTCGTTTCCAACATGCAACGTGTGTAGCTTGCCAGCAGCCTTTCACGATCCAACGGTGCAACCCCTAACGCTGGCAACATATCAGCCCTTTTACACGTCACCACCCGAAATCGCCGTCAGCAAGTTACGTATTAACGGTCGACCCGGGTTCCGTGACTAATGATCAGTCGGACAGAGAAAGTCCTCGAGGGGGTCGACAAAATTAAACTCATGGTTTGAGGAAAGGCGATTTAAAACGGAGAAACTTCCGCAAGTAGATGGAAACAGGAAACTTGTAACAGAGACGGAAATTTATAAGCTGCTATTGTTTTAAGCCGGTCATCGTTCCATCCTCTATGATACCCTTCAATGACCTTAGGTCTGGCAAACTTATGTTTAGGTCCGATAAACTTATGTTCAAGTTCACCAACCGAACTCGTTTCTCGTGCGTTTCTCACTCGTTTTCTAAAATAACAGCGATGGACAGGGGAATGACCTTGGTGAAGTCGAAAGTGAAGTCATTGTCCTCGACCCGTCTCTCGTCTATATGATCGTGGATTATTTCTTGGATGTAGGGGATGGTTGAAGCTTCGCAGTTTGGCACGTTCTGTGCTCGGTTGAACCCTGGTGAATGAGTGCTGAGAGGAGTCCTTGGAACGTACGGCCCATACATACATATATATATATGACTCTTATCGTAGGGGTGAATACAGGGGAAAAGGTACGAGCGCAAGGGAGACCGGGACAAACCGTCTCTCGGTGCTTCTCCTCGTTCCATCGACGCGTTGTAGAATTTCGCGGCACTGGAATACCGACAATGGAGCTCCAACGATGAATAGACAGGGTCTGTTTGCGGCGCGAGATCGTATACTCCGCCGCACGTTTGTACGTATGTACGTACAGATGAGGTACAGCTTTGCTGCTGCAGCTGTGCACGGGACTTGGCGCCGTAGCTATATATAGCCGGAGCGGAGGGAATCCTTCTCCTCCCTTCTCCGATGGACGTCCTTGCTGTGTATACGCTTAAATCCCGTCAACCCTCTCGTTCCAATCCCTTATTGCGAGAAGCCGTTTCGGCACGAAGCACACGGACCATTCCCCTATTACCTACCTCTCACTGTCTCTCGCTCTTTCTCATGGTTCGTGCCACCCTCCCTACTCAACACCGAGTACGAACATTGGCACATGCACCAACAGTACGAGTGTACAGTGGGAACGGTGCATTAGGAAATGGGTACTGCAGTATACCCTCGTCTCCTCGGGTACCGTCCGATATGCTATAACTCAGCACCGATGATTACCGAGGTCTCAATATGCTCGTGGGCGAACTACCCTCCCTCCAACCGTTCTAATGCAATCACCATCATTGTCTACATCTATAGCACGATTTCTGGGCTTTGACGAGACTACAATCCTAGCGCTTATCGCCGGTAACCGTGGACTCCGACCAAGCCAGACCATTCAACGAAGACAATGTTTTATACGTGCTAACTGCGACCTTGCCAAGGATGACAATTTCGTGAAGTTGACAAAGTGCGATTTTTTACATCCAAGGTCTCATTCGATTCCTCTGTCAATGAACGGATTTTATCGTAATTTCTTTTTTATACAAGAGGATATAATTTGATTACGAATGAGTTTCATAGCTTACGAAGAGTTGAGTGGCACTTTGCATTCACCGGGAATATTAATTGAGTAAAATGCGTATAATAATTGAGTAAAATTTTCGAGCGTCTTGGCTAATATAGGAGGAATTCTCCTCGTCGATTGGCTATACCGCTTCTCTACCGCGTACTCCATGGTCGCGATAATCGCCATGGCAACGTTGCGTTGACAAGTCGTGGAATTAAAATTCGTTTTTATACAGGTGGGTACTAGGTGGATACCAGATATGCCGGTAACTACACCGTAAAGTGCAATCGTCCTTTGCCTTGCAATTACGCCGTAATAACGTAATTTTCCTCTGTCAAGTTCCGTCTCTCCTTTACGCCAATCTTTACTCGAGTTTCTTTCACCCCCTTTGTCTCGCTCCCTCTTTTTTAAAACCTCTCTATCGGGCCTCCGACTCAAAGGTTTATTCACAATCACTCGACAAGGGTGAAAATAGCCTATCTAAGGAGTTTGGGATGATCGTTAATTATCACTAAAATAAAGTTATACGCGTTACAACGAATTCTGAACGGGTCGTACAAATAATCGACCCGCTGGTACTGTTACACAAGAGAAATTTCATTCAAGCTTTCGAGAATCCGAGGGAATGTCACCCCTTCTCGCGATTAATGTCGTGGAGCGACAGTTGGATTGATTCGCAAGAGGTCTGAGTGGAATTTCACGAGCGCGCCGTATATAGACATAAATATTCCCTCGTGGCTCTCTTGCACATAACGTTATCTACGGTTACCACCGAGGAGGTATAATACACGCTCGTGGGTACACTTCGTAGAATATTATACGAGTACAAGGTGGCGCGTATTCCGTATGCGTGTTTCGTTTTATGGGGTGAAATATGTCGCCTAAGCGAAGAGCACGCCCTTGCAAAGGATATACGACCCTAGTCGTCGACGTCGACGACTACGACCAATACAACGACAACGACGACGACGACGACGACGACGTCGACGCCGACGAGACGTAACGCCTGTGTGTCGCTCTTGGAATATAATATGACGAGAGAGTAGCCTGTACAGAGGAGAAATATGACGCGTGCATTACGGCTGGTTTGAGACGAGAGAAAGAGAATGAAAACGCGAGAACTTGGTGAGGGACGAAGGGAAGGTTAGGGCGGAGGGGGGGTGAAATGGCGGAAAGAAACTTCAAAGAGGGTGCTTGAGCAATCGTAGCCTTCGTAATCAGTGCTGGCTATTCCAAGCATGCTGAAGATAATATATATATATACATATATTTTTAATAATATTGCAGCTCGCTTCGAAAGTCTACCTGTGAAAGAGAGGACGAAAAATACAAGGGTTGAATGGGACATAAAATGGACCAAGAATGACGGTGAAAATTTATACCTGTGCCACCGTTGTTTTTTTTTTTTTCATCACGCCATTATTATTTTTATTCCTAGAGTCAACTCATATTTATTTTATAATTCGAATTTACAAACGCAGTGATAAATAAATAATTAAGAATTTGAGAATATTCGAAAAAGTAGAATCGATATCACGTTGATAACGGCTTATTGAAACGCGAATGGCAAAGTATACTCAGTAAGCGTATATGGGTCCGGGATAATATTGCAGGAGTCGCGCGCGTTTCACTACTTTCGTATATATATATATAGTATACAGAAATTTCCTATAGCGACGAAACGAGGAAGGAAGAGGCGGTTGGAATGAGAGCGAGAATGTAATATCGTGGTCCATTTTGAAATGGGTATAGTCAGGAGTATTATATTTGAAGCCACACACTTACTCACACGCGCATACACGTATTCTTTCCGTACGCTACAACGATCCTAGCGAACCCGCTCTGTAGGTACTCGGTCCACCCCAGCGAGCTTTACAGAGTGCAAGTGTGCGCAAAACTAGCACGGAAGATCGAGGCAATACGAATATGATAACGTTTTTTTTCTCTTTTTTTTCTCTCCCTTTTTCCAAGAAGAACTATATTCCCGGATATAAAGGGATGTTAGAAAGAACCGGAAGTGGTCGGATATTGTCCGAACTGAGAGAGAGAGCGGCTTCCTCTCTCGTGCTTGTCTTGTACGTCGAAATTGCTATGTATATATCTAACGCAATGGGAATCCGGAAACGTTCTGACGATGTACATGTCATATTTATAAAAAAAAACATATATACATGTATATATATATATAACTGTAGTTCAGATGTTAAGTCGCCGATCATGCCGAGGCTAGAATAAAAGTAAAGTGTAGGAAGGAGCACGTCGAGAATTTCAAATTTCGAACCCTACGCAACGCTCGGCGAAGAGGAAGTGTAGTCGAAAGTGGGGAGGGAGAAAGGATAACCGGCGTCAAGTTCGGGTCAGCAATATCGACGATGTGCTGCCTCTTATTGAATTTCATCCACCTATCCTTTTCGACGATACGTTCGCTCATGGAATGCGTGTGTGCTCTCGAACCACCCCCTCGAACCACCCCTCCCATCATCTCCACCCTGTGGTGGTACGTACGCTGCAAGGAAGATTCGATTTCGATCCCCACCTCGTCTCACGAAGATACACTCCAGAAAATGATCTGTCGAAATGTATAGCTCTGACGCGACTACCCTTTTCGCTATAGACATTACGTCTATGAGATAGAACGAGGCTACGTTACATTACTATTATTATTATTATTAAGAAAAGTCGCTGTCGCTATAAAATATTTTCTACAAAAAGGGATTTCCGAGATGGTGGACTATTAATTTTCCACTTTTGGTCTTTTTGTATCTATCGACATCGTGGCTAGATAGGAAAACGTGCGAGCGGGTGCCAGGTGAGGTGGCAAGTTCGAGAGAAAAATATTAAAAGGTCGAGGGGTAAAGGGGGTGGGGTTGAAAGGTAGGGTAGGTAGGGTGAGTGCGGAAAAGTGGAAGGCGTGTAGATGGAAAATAGTTACGGGTGAGAATCTCGATGCCGCAACGTGCCGGGAAGTATCTTAAAAGGTAATATGCACGCGCGAGGTGCTGCTCGAAGGGTTGAATCGAGAGAATGGTTCTTCCCGTATCACGGCGAAAGAGAGAGGAAACTAGGTACGAGTCGAAGTTTGCCATGAAACTGTTTGCCAGCAACGGGAGAGTGAGAGAGAGAAAGAATGAGAGCAGAGGAAAAATCAGAAATGAGAGAGGGGAGAATTGTTCTGCATGTTTCTCGCTGAGGGATGTATATAGCAACCCTCTCGTGGAGCGCATGGCTCTCTAGCATCGAAATCTATTCAATTTACTTTTGTCCACGAACAAAAATCCATTCGCGGCCCGCCAGCGGCGAGGTCACACACGGTAATTCCTGGAATCGAACCAAGAACTTAAGGATGGCGAAATCTCGTGATAAGGTGCCGAAGGGGGTGAGAGAGATAGGGAAAATGAGTTTTTGAATAAAGCGAAAGATCGAATTTCGGGAAAGCGGAAAGCTTAAATACAAGTGAAACAGGAAAATAGACCGTACATTGTATTCGTCGCTGAATTAATATAATTAAGCTTTGCTAAATTTCGACGTGATTGTTTTTTGAAATTTAAACGCGTTTAAATATTCGAACGTTGTTCGACGATGAAATTTCGAAATATTCGTAGTACGGTCGTAATAAATTGATAATAAACAAATTAATTGACACAAGAGAAGAGTCGGATTCGAGATGAAAATTTTCCTTGCGCAAAGCTTTATCGTTCGGATTTACAGGGGAGCATTGGCTGCGATGAGCAACTCCGCGCAATAAAGGGACGAACTTGTTTGAGTTTACGGGCGAAACGCGTTACGCGAAGATATGCTTCAAGTTTCTAGTACCATCGCGCATTAACAGAAATCCTCGAGAATTCAGAGCGGAGGAAAATCGATTTGCGAAAAGAGAGAGAGAGAGAGAGAGAGAAAGAGAGACTTATTCAATTTCCTAACTATTTTCCCAGTCACGTATTACCGAGAGTGAAAGAGCACTCGCGAGTTTTAGATGAATATGGTCTCGAACCGCCTGACAACCTTGAGAGCCCATATTTTCCGCGCCTAATATGTGTGTACGTACAAACGATATTTCTCTGACTCGCGGAAGTCTTCTCGCGGAATTTTAGCAGCTGGGCGAGGAACGCAAGCACGCGAGATTCGTTTGAATTACCGAGATTACACGAATCTTAAAACGCGACGCACGACTCCTATTTCCCTCTTTCTCCCTTATGCCCTTCCCCTTTCTCGTTTCGTTGGCGCGCCCTGCATTAGGATAATGATATTTAAGTTAATTATCCACCCTTCGTACATCACCCCACCGAACCCGCGAATTTTCCAAGTGTGGAGGCAAGGGCAATCGTTAAAACGTTGGAACGAACAACGTTTTCGTAATTTCATTGACCCTCAAGAACCTCAAGTTTCATACGGTATTTAGCGTTTTCTTCGCAACCTCAAATATATTCACGATTGTATCGATTTTTTAAATTTTGATTTCAGTTACAAAAAGGTTGTCTGTGTAGGGATTAAAAGTAATTTTTTGTGCGGTACTAATTGTTTTTGAAAATATAACTTCAATCTTACCTTATTAGATAAAAAATTGAATTTTTCTAATTAATCCGCCATTTTTCACTGGTTTCGTGAATTTTTGCGCAATGAAAAAAAATATCGGATCGTAGGAGTGAAAGAAAAGTTGAACGACGTGTGGTATTTATCGATCCGGACTCGAGGCCCGTAACCGCGACAGCGTAAAATAAATTTTTCATGAATATGTACATACTTGTGGAGAACAGCTTGTGTACTACCCCTTAAATATTCGTCCGCTTCAGTCTCACTCATACGGTTTCAACTTTAATTTACGCCGGACTTGCGACTCGACTTTATATCCGTTTAATTAATTTTTATTCAACTTTGAAAATGGGGCTAGACTCGCACGAGTACGACTTTATCTCGACTTTTGTTTACAAATGTCGACAATTTTCTACCCTTGGTATAGAATTTTCTGTCTTATAATTGGTAAACATAATCGAAAAATATGACCTCAGTGAACGCACGTGAACAAACTTCATCGGACAATATTTCCTTTGAACTATTACATAGTTGATAAAAGCCATAGTGTGTACGATATTATAACTAACGTAACTTCGACCCCGTGACGAAGAGAAATTAACTTTCTGTATATATACGAGATTATACTATATATTCGGCGGTGATTTACAAAGGATGAAGCTTCGACGACAACTATGCACTACCTCGTTCTAAATGCGTAGGTGTTAGCGAGACGTGATCCTTTGAAAATCCTAGTTGAAAATATATATAAATATATGTATATAATGGCAATAATACGTAGCTCTCCCGTTTTGCTGGCTGCTGGTTACTACACCCGAATCTCGCACTGTAACCAGCAGCATCGTGTACTACCCCTCACGAATAGTAAACCCGTGGTTCGTCGCACCTTTATCACGTTCGCTAATTAGTCCGCTTGGAAACAAACAACTTGTACAATACGAGTGCGAGTGCCTGGCGTACGCCCAACGGTAGTATACGCAGCGATACGAAGAGAAAGAAAGGGACGGAGGGAAAGAGAGACAGATAGACAGAGAGGAGAGAAAGTCTGAGGGAAAGACAGACGTCGAGATCCGGGTAAAGAGAAGGTCGAGCTTTCGTAAGCTCTCTACTCGACGTCGACTCACTTTACGTGTATATTGCTATACATAAGTGGCACGAGTACGGTTCGCTGTCGTTGGCCGTGATACATAGCAGCCGCGTCTAGCTTTCAATCTGTGTTGAAAGAGCCGAGGGTTGCTGGAGGGCCGGCTAGAGTGAAATTTCTCTATTGAAGTTGTGTTTTCCATGGTCATGATTTGTTTCACGGTACAATGATTATGCCAACGACACGCGCAACGACCCACCGACGACGAAACTACGGGGAAAGACTCACAAAGCGAAATCGCTAATGGAACGAGCTGCGGAATTCGGCGCAAACAATATTCGTACGGGGCAAAGTTTTATCGCTGTAACGGAATGGCCCTTATATCAGAGTTATCGCGATATTTACGTTAATCGATAACGATAATAACGATAATACGTATAAACGATGACAATCATTACCATTATGGTCGAATTTTCGATAAGGGTTGTTTTTTATTATTATTTTATACCGAAATTCGTTCCATCGGTTGATTCTCGGCGCGTATGTATCGTTGCAAATAAGAGGAACGTAACGATGGCAAATGGTCCGGTTTATTAGGTGGTTATCGACCGAGTCTCTCGGTGTTGCATTTTTTTCGTCGATGCAGTGACCGTAAGTATGAGCCGGGTGGGACAGAGGGTCGAGGAAGGCGGGGTCGAGAGAGAGAGAGAGAGAGAGAGAGAGAGAGAAAGAGAGAGAGAGAGAGAGAGCGAGAGAGGGGTAGTACGAGAATCGAGAAGAGGGATAGAGGAAGAGAGAGTCGAGAGTGTTATTACTACGAGCTGTGGCTGAATGCGCCACCGGTCCGGTCGGAGCTTGCACCCGGCACGTGGCCATATTGGCTGCGCCGTAAACAGGCCGGATATTTCTGCCCGAGTGAAACGAGAAAATTGAAATTTCACCGTAAAACCGAGCTCGTGCTTTTCGCGAAGGGATCGGAGGGTACACGCGAGCGAGCTTCAGCAAATGCAAGCCTTCTCTCGTGCTGCGTATTTATATATACGTATATATACAGGCCGATGCGAGCGAGCACCTGACCGTGATAGGAGAACGTCGGGAGAACCGGAAATGTCTTTTGCTCGTTACCCGACTTTCCCCGAGAGCCTAACGAGAAGAAACGCGCTCGTGGCCTTCGTCTATGCAGAGCGTAAGCCCCTACTGCACCAAGACGAGGTACCTTTATCTGTGCATGGACAAAATAAAAAAGACCTCTGGACCGAAAGTGAAAAAAGGTCCGTGCGCTTGCGAGTCTCGCGAAACTCCTTCCTGAGCTTTTTTTGATGTTTTTCTATATATCTGTATATACACGAGATTATGATTATGTAGAAGTCTCGCTGATGAAAAAAGGAGCCCGGTAACTCTTTCGTTTTTCTTTTTTGGCCAATGTGATTTTTCGTACGTCATTTTTTATCTCCATATTTCTAGTTTCTTATATAAATTAAATGTCACATTAAATATCGTAGTATCAAAATGAATGTTAATAATATTAATTAGGTAATTCACAAACACGATATTAAAAATGTGTATTTAAATATTGATTTCGTTCGATCGAGATAATTGCATTTTATGACGAGAGTGTCTTATCAATCGGAAGAAATTTTGTTAACTCAATGAGTGACAAAAAAAACATCGAGAGACGGTTCATCGTTCGTTTGGAATGAATTTTATCATCGTGAACATAATACCTAGTGTTATATCGTTATGTGGTAAATGGAGTTTGAGAATGATTTATCGCATAGATAAATATACAAGAAAATGTGGAGACCGCGTGTATTTAAGTCAAATATATCGCAGCGAGAGAGTGTGCTAAGTGCAATAAGTTTTGGATTTTGAGAGACTTTAAGTGGTGCTCAGGGAGCAGTTTCACGGCTTCCACTTTGGGTCTGACTCCTGTACGAGCTGATCCGCTCCTCGCCCTCCCTCTCGCTCTCTCCCGAATATTCCTCTCGGAAGAGCTTCCGTAGGGAAAACTAACGACTAGCCACCGCCGAAGGTGCGGTAGCGAAGACTTCATGGACTTTCTCTCTCTCTCTCTCTCTCCCTCTCTCCCTCTCCGAGTAGAAATCACCCCGTTGTAGAACTGCTCGCAAATCTCCGACCCGACCGATATTTGCATACCAAAAGTTAATCCGTCGTTGAGAATACCGCGATTGAAATGAAAATGCACGACCTCGACCGCTTGCGTCTCTTCTCTTTCTACCACCCTTCCGCCCCTACCATCTCTTGGGCTCTTTCGGGGTCTCTTCATGAATATAATTTAAGTAGTCGACGAACAAAGCGCGCCTTTCGACGATGCCGGGCTCTCGACTCGCGAACGATTCTCGTTATTTGGCCAAAATACGGTTTTCTCAAGTTTTTCGATAGTAACGGGACGTGGGGTTATCGACGCGGGTGAATCGTCGACGATGGAAAAAAGCGATTTTTCATCGATGTGTGAAATTTATCCGCGTGCTCGCTTCACAAAAAGCTTCATATTTATGCAAAGTACTCGTATGAAATATGCGCGAGTCGTTTGCCTACCGACCAGAAGCTCATAATGCTACGTAATATTATATATAGATATGACTTTAAGTATATTTTTTAGCATCTAGGTATTAAATTAATGTACTCGTTTTTATCGTTTCAGCGACAGCGGCGTGGCCGCGACAGGAGCAGCCCTGCCCGATCGCAGGTGACTTCTGTATGAACGGTGGCACATGCCTGTTCTTCGAGACGGTCGGTGAACCAGCTTGCAGGTGAGCTTTTATTTCACATTTTATTTCGACTAATTTCACTTTTTTTGTTCGTTTTTTTTCTAATAAAAAATTTTCCACCGCACGTTTTTTCCCTTCTCGTTCGAAGTTCGAGGCTGAGAATTCGCTCGAGAAGTTATAAACAATAATTCGCTAGGGTGGAATAATTTAGTCGAGAAAAAGATTTTTACGAGAAAATGTTTTTTTTCTTTCTTCGCGTATTACCAATCTACGAAATGAAAAGTTCCGCAGGGCTCGCTCGGTCTTGTTGTAATAACGCATCTTCGAAAAGTTCTCATTCAGTTTTTTCACTGGCGCGCAATAGATTTTTCAACTTTTCAATTTGGCGTTATACACACACTTGCATATATATATATACACACACACATACACATATATATTTATATATACGCACTTGTGAAAATCGTTCAAGTGCTTCCTCGAATTTCTTTCGAGTTCCTCTCATTCTGGGTCATCCCTTCTCATTCCCGCTCACGGGGGTTGGCGTTCTCGTCCGAAACATTTTCTACCCCCCCCCCCCCCCCACCAGTCGATCGGTTTCGTGGCAAACGTTCCTCGCTTTCGGCCAGGTCTGGCGAAAGACCCCTACGACCGTTCTTGGAAGGATTCGAACGTTTTTCGACTCGAAGCTTCCACTCTTGCTCTCCGGCCCCACCTCTTCCTATGTTTCCACCTGCCAGTTTGTTCAGGACTCCGGACTGATTGAATTTGTCTTCGTGTCTTCCGTAACGGTTTTTCCTCGGGTAGTTTTCTCATTTCTTCTCCTCTCTTTCTCTCTCCCTCTCTCTCTCTCTCTCTCTCTTCGTTTTCTCTCATCACCGTCTGTCTGTCTGTCTCTCTCTCTCGTTCCGATCGCGTTTTTATTCGCGAGTGGAAGCGAATTTTTATTTTGGTTTTTTCAGCCTCACTCTCATCGGCATAAACATTTCGAAAGATTCGGTAAAACAACGATAAAAGAAAAGAGAGAGAGAGAAAATAACAAGATAAATTCGAACGAAAAACTTCGATATGATCGTCGATTTCGACGATTTCGTTTCGAAAATTAATTTTTTCTTTTTCGTAATTCGCGCATCCGTTTCGTTGTTCGAAGTTCCTATCGAGGAAAATTGAATGCGATTGTAACGTTTCAGAGCTCATCGATCGTTGGTAATATCTCTAGGAAAATTGAGGACTATTCTGGTTATCACAAGCTAGAAACATTTGCGTTTTCGTTCAATTGATGTCTCTAATTTCCTATTGGCTACACAGAATCTCTCGCAGATACCCATATTAAATCAATGATCGACGTCGCTAATTGGCGATTGTGCCACAACTCGAGATAGCATATCGACTTCTATCAATAGCGAGAGGGTGGTTTGCCGCGGTCGACTCGAACGGTTTCAACGTTGGTGCGGCTTGAAAACCACGAATTTGTCGAAGCGGAGAGAGAGAGAGAGAGAGAGATTCAACAACAGTGAATCATCGACTTCAGTTCCGGTAGTAGTGATATTAGCTGTATGCAAGCAAGTGTAGTTATCGAAGTGACGAGGGCCGGGGTCAAGAGCCAGCTCGTCAAACGGTTTGCGTCTGACCCCTCGCTGACTCTAACCACTCATTGAGAAATAGGTAAAGCCCCTCGACAAGCTTCAATCTCCACTCGTTCAAGCTAAATACCCCAGAAATTACCTCTCGTGTACAGAAAGTCACTGCAATTCCAGCTTTTTACTGTCGCATATTCTCGGAAAAAATGGCACATGTTGCTCAAATAAAATTATAGAGACAAAAAATGAAAAAAAAATGTCTGCTACGAACTAAATTTTCAATTTTTTTTCTCGTTTTTGTTGCAAATTAATTGGCTGTTTCGCGCCGGTCGCGTCACACGCATCGAGCGTTCGTCGAATTCGTGCAATTAGTAGTTTTTCCTTTGTTTAAAGTCCGTAATTCGGGCTCGCCGATATTTGTTTAAAAGTGCAACTGTACGGGTACGCGCGTGGCAATTTTACGGGATCACGCTGAATGCGATGAAAAATTTGGCTGGTCGCGGGAGCGTGTCACCGCGAAAATTCGTTAAATAAATTTGGCAGCCGTAGCGACGGTGATCCAATGGGATAAAAGTACCCCTGGGAAGCAGAGAACGTGTTATGCGAACGACGCAGGGTGGTAAGGGGGAAGGAGAGAGGGCGAGAGAGTGAAAGACCTGGCGGGTACGAATATCCCACCGAGCTATCGCCCTGGTTGACGAGGGTTTATTGGCTTTTCGTGTTGGAGTATTACGGCAAATGACTGCACCAAAATAACGGGCTCGAGATACGGACAGGAGAGAACGACAAAAAAGAACGACAAAAGACCGTGAAATAAAGGACACGGTGTACGGGGGAAAATGTAGATCGGTACGATCTATCCGTTAAACAAAAGAAACGAAAATAAAAGAACTCATACCCTCTTGAAAAGTTGGAGAAACGTGAACGCGAAAATGCTTAATTGAATTAAGAGCGAGTGATAAGGGTATTTATATAAAAGTCGACACGATGACGGCGTTACTAACGAAAACTTTCCATGAAGAAAAAAAGAGCAGTGATTTAATACTCGTTTAATCATTCCGATAACTATCAAAAACGACTCTCGATTTAATTTTTTTAAAGTCAAACCCTGTCGCATTGATTACTAGATTTGACGGAAGGGGGATGAATAATCGCGTCAGCTATTTGTCGGACAAAAAAAACATATATCGAGAGAAAAGGAACGAACCGTCGAAACGTTTCGACAAAACAAATCGTCATATGTGTTCGATCCGTTATTTTCATTAATCGAACGTACGATATAGATTGAATAATATGAAACGGAGCTTCATTAAATAATCTCGTGGGTACGACTCGTGGATTTGCGGTACTCGTGAAAAACCCGATAGCATTTATCGATGCCATCAATGTTTTATATATCGAATACTTTGCGCCTAGGACCTCTGGTTTATTCGCGAAAGTTATATACACGTACGTTGGACGCTCGGCTATATCGTAGCGTAAAACCTACCCCTATACCGTAACATATACATATAGATATATATATGCGTTTCAGTGGCATTAATGTGTACGCCGCAAACCGAGCAAACGGTTTATCGCAGCTGCATCCTATCGCTTTCCTCTCCTCATCGAACCGACCCGAACGTTCGAGGTGTGTACCGTATTCGGCATCGATATCTATATCTATATCTATATATATATATCTATATACGGCATACACTAACAGTAAATTGCAAGGCAGAATACGGTTTGGAGCTTGAAACCAACGGGAAAGTGTATGCTATAACGGATACATATAGGTAGTAATGCAAAGTTTTTTCAAGCCCGGGCACACGCCCGGTCCGATCGTAAATTTTGCCTCTTGAAGCAAACACCTCTAGAGCCGGTAGGCAAAGGGATGGTACGCACGCATACACTCGTGCACAGAACCGACTCGACTCGTTTATTTACGTTAACCATATCCTCCCTTCTCGCGGGATTATGCACCTTACTCCCACCCCGTGACCACCCCCTTGACCCTGGCGATGGTACTAGAGGGTTTGTAGTTGAGAATGAAGGCCTTCGTAGATACGGAAGTAGAGTCTCGTAGAGTCGAATTGTTACAGTCACT
Organism: Netelia inedita; assembly: GCA_964017225.1. Taxonomy (NCBI): domain Eukaryota; kingdom Metazoa; phylum Arthropoda; class Insecta; order Hymenoptera; family Ichneumonidae; genus Netelia; species Netelia inedita. Next base: position 6,933,424 of record OZ024920.1, on the reverse strand, counting down.
TGTTAAATACTTGCAAGTAAATTGCCGCGCGATATACAGCCCGGTGGATTTCATTTTTCGAATCTGACGCCCGCTCGTCGCGATCAATATTATCATAGATCGAGGTAGTTATTAAAATTATCGTCAATTGAAACGTTCAATTATTTGCGATTATTTTTTCGTTCATTCAATTATACCGCGTAAATATAAACTTGTGTCCATCTATTTTGAGATAATTATCAAGTAATCAATTGCGGATAATTGACAGTTGAAAGTTTACGTTTACTGTTAATTAATTACCCCGTATTTAATTAACACCTATTTCGTTTGAAAATAAATGTGACATGTTTTCGTTCGATCGAAACGGATGTTCGTGAGGTACGCGAAACGATTGACTCCGTAACGATCTCAAAAGCGAAAGGAAACAGTTTCGTTACCGCGAAACGAAAGCACCGCAAATCCACCAATTCCCGTCAATGAGCCCGACAAGAGAGAAATAGAGATAAAAAGTTCCTCGGCCACGTTCGACCATCGAACTGATGCGAAAAACACGGAGAACTTCTGGACGAAACCACATGGCAGCGAGTGTGAATGTTGTATTTTCCTTTCTCTTTTGTTTTTTGTTCTTCTTTTCTTTCTTTTTACGTACTCGTAGACGATCGAGAGTCCCGATTCAAATCCGGGACAATCGTATCGGTACGTCGAGCTTTATTCGTGGCAAAGTTGCCATGAGCTTTTCTGTACTTCAGTCCCCTTTCTCACTCTCTCTCTCTCCCTCTCTCTTCCTCCCTCTGCCCTATTCTGTTTCGTTTCCTCGATGCTCTTGATGCTCTCTTTATCTAGAATATACGTATGTATATGTCTGAGGTCGATAATCCGCGGTCGGGTGGCTCGGACAAATTCGACGTGAAGCTGAGCCGTGAGCTCCAACGCCTTTGCTTTCTGGCATGCTCTCTATTCTCGTGCTTTCCTCGCAAGCTTTATCCACAACTTTACTCCCTCTCTCTCTTTCTCTCTTGTATTTTAACCTCGTCTCTCCTTTTTTCTCGTTGACCCAAGAAAAACTGACTCGAGACTGGGTAGGGCGGATAACACCATACCGCGGTAGTGGAAAGGCGTGTTGTGTCTATGGGAACTGCGAGAATGAAGGAAACTCGTAACGTTAGTGGAAACGCGTGTAAGCAGCACCGACTAATATATAAGCCAAACAAGCTTCCTTAAGGGTTGAATTTTAGAATTCCGGATTCGGTACGACTGATATTTAAAAAGAAGCAATATTTTTGAAAAATCTTTCCATAATTTTTCGATAATGGAGAAAGCAGTTCTACCATAATAATTCTTACCTAAATGACAATTTTTCACTCCTGCACGACTATCGTTAATGAGAAACCTCAGACGTATAACGCGTTTCATCCCTCGGCACTTTGTCGCTTAAGCTCATGGACTAACAATTCTGTCGTAAAAGAAAAAAAAACACTACTCATATACCTCGTGTGTACAAAAGTGTCAAACCATCCCGTGGCACGTGGGCCGACCGATGGATGCGTCGGGGATGAAAGTAAATGAGGTACACGGCGTAACGAAAGGGTGCACGACGACTTTCCTACCGTCAAGGTCCTCATTATTTCAGAAAGGTATATGTGCTCGTGAGCTCGAGTCACGCACAACCCTCCGAACGAGAGTGTGGATTGTGCAGAGGAAGAGAGAGAGAGAGAGAAAAAAAAAGAAACTCGAAGAAGAGAAAGGAAAGATGAAGTGAGAACCGAGAGCGAGAAAAATTCTACGGAAACTTTGATAAAGCAGTGAGATGGAGGATGAAGAGGGAGTCGGAAATATGGAGAGGTTAAAGGGTTGAAGCCATGAAGATTTACCCGGGGCTGGAACGAGCTGTAGGATTATTCAAGTATAACGGGTCTCGCTGCCTCCCGAAGCTACCTACGATGGCGGGAGAGTCGTCCGATGAAACTTTCTTGGAGCGGTGGTACGGCAAAGAGGATAAAGGACAGGCGGTGTGAGAAGGGTGCAAGATTATACACGTGTATATACATCGTAGATGTACCCCCGCTACCTCTTTCTTGCCGTATCTTCGCTATACCCGACGTTGTACGGGTCGAGGGTGCACGGCGTACCGTAAGACAACCCTCCCCCCCCCACGCTACGCTAGAGGTCCGGCACGGTCTCGTCGTCGTTAGCGAGGTTGCTTGCTCGCCGTTGCTTTTACTCTTGCTCTTCGCACAGCCCGGAAGCGACGTGGCATCTTCTCTCGTGCGCACGAACGCCCAAGCCCCATTGTCTCACCTTTATACCGTTGAGGTACATCAGCAACTTAGACAGAAAGGAGAGAGGGGTATCTCAGCCCCGAAGATGCCTTTAGTCACCGACAACTTTGTTATTACGGAGTTTTCGTCCAACTGGAAAAGCTCGTAACGCAAAACACGACGGATACACCGGATTTCTCATCGGATTATTATTTTTATAATAACTTTCTCGATTCGAATTGTAATTACGACGCAGTGAAAAATACACGAGATGATATTTCTAGACAAAAGTTATTTTTAATAAATTTAAGGGTCGTTACTTTTAACTCAAGCTGCCAAAGAATTCCAGGGGTGCGGATAATCAACGACATTTACGAATTTTAAGAGCTTTTACATACGATCGTTATATTGGAGATCCAATGTCGCGAGTTTAAAATTATTCAGCCTGCTGGCACTGTAATTTAATGTTGAAATTCGACGACGCCGATAAACGCATGTATATCGCCCGAACAACCCCTAACGGTTCGTATACTGTAACGCGGTTTAGTTTGGTCATAGAGAGTTTCTATGAGTTCGAGAAGCCACAGGCACAATAATATAACGGGTGTACTGAAAAGCTACATTAGCCACGAATGTATGTTATATATAACGCATACACACATTATATAGAGGGGTGCGAAAGGGAGAGTGGAATCACCAGTGAAAATCATGACCGTTGTGGATTTAAGTCGGCGCTAGAAACAGTAATGGTTCATAAACGCACGGTATAAGGGTGTCTGTTAATTTATACCCTTAGCGCGCATCCCTCTATGTGCTTTGTACCCAGCATATTTTTATTTCCATTTAGTCGATAAATAACGATGACCTTGAATTAATGACGAAACTCATTTTCTATGGTCTACGAAAAAATGAAAAAATTCGTATTTTTACTACGTACGTTTTGGGTAAATGATAATATTGTAATTAATTTATCCGAAAAAGCGTAGCGCTAATGAGGGTCGATGTATGGCTTTATACGACCGTGCGAAAATACGATCTGCCGGCACCATGGGTATCGACCCTTAACCCAGAAATCTTTGGTAGGAGGAAATCCACTCCCTCTCTGCTGACTTATTTCACGTAGCAAAAGCTAGAGCGGGGAAGGTCGGTCCATTATTCACCCCGTGAGCTTTGCCTCGGAGCGTCAAAATTATTATTTATTTATAGCTTCTGAAAATTTCGTCGGAGAACGGTGGTCTCACCATCGACCTTGAAACGTTCTCTAGTTTTACGTCGTGTGCGCGGATAACTGATGCCAACGGGATAAATATTAGACGTAGGTACCCATGCCGCATTCACGGGCTCTATTACTCTTTAAATGGTTATCGAACGAGCTCGCGAAGGAGTGAAAGCCCGAATGCGAAATTTATACGTTTCTAATCGTCGCGATGAGCTTTTCTACGAGCGTTGCTTGATTCACGAAGCAAATCACATAAGTATATTATTCGATCATAAAAATTATGTGACAGGATATTAAAAATTACGTCGCTCAAGATCGAACGAGAAGCTTCGGATTTCGCGACGAAAGGTCTGGCGAGCTTTTCTCCCCTTCCCCAAACTCTCAAGTAAAATATCTGACATCGCGGACCGTAAAATATATATTAAAATGTCGTCGATATATTGAACATAGAAGTCTGCTACTGAGAGAGAGAGAGGGGGTAACAGCTGGTTGAAAGAGCGAGGAGTATGATTCACACATATATAAGGGTAGCAGCTTTTTCGGATTGACAACTGGAAATTCTTGCCATTTCTTTCTTTCAACCCTCTGTCGCGTGACATAGTGCGCGAATCGAGTGTATCGCGATATAAAAGAGAAGCTCCTCGTCACTTTTTCTTACGAAGAACAACCCCTTGTCACATATTATCATGAATCGGCCAAGAGCAGAACGAAGAGACAGATATTTCCTAGCAGCGATGCTATGGAAATGACGACGTGAGACAGTACTGATCGTGAGCGTTTATACAGAAATGTTCACGGATATATCTCGAAAATACTTGGTCGAAGATAATATATTTAAGAGAGAGAGAGAGAGATACAGAAGCATCGTCCGGTCTCCACCTCGCTTCCTCGTTGCTTTTTGCTCTTTGCTATTTTTATTTTTATTTTTATTTTTATTTTGATTCTCTCCCTCGTTTTCCGTTCCACACCGAGACACAGTCGCGCCCTCACACAGACACAGCGTCCATCGCACACTTCGTGGCCCCTGATCTCGTGATTTCTTTTTATTTTTGTTTCTTTTCAATTTTTTTTCGCTACTTCCCTCGCGAGAGTTTCGTTTCTCTTCCGACGCGGAAAAAAACTCGTGGCATCCCGACGGACAAGGCGGGATACCTCCCTTTCCCTCTCGACCCTCGCTCGCCCTCTTTTTTCCTTCAGTCTGTGACTATGCCGAATCCCTGCGTTGCTGAGACTTCTGTGGTAACCTAAACACTCGCGCGTGTAAAACCACCAGAGAGAGAGAGAAAGAGAGAGACTTGAGACGAAGCCAAAAAGCTCGAACAAGAAACTTCGAAAATGATACACCTGGCAGACATTACGAACTCGTGTCTATGTGGAACATCACGCGACGAAAATTTGTTCTCGGTCTCCTCGAAACACGCGAGAATGATTACGATTTTCAAGACTGGATAATGTGTCATCTCGCTTCGCGAGACAAAAGCATGTTTCCGATAAAGTCGATATTGCAAATTTGCCCACACTTTGTTTTTATTCCGAACAATAGTTCATAAATTTTTAATGATCGAATGAAAAGAAAAATATTACCGAAAATTTGAAACGTCACGTGATGAATATCGATTTCGTCACTTTTACGACAAGTTCGCTCACTCGACAAATGAAAATTATAACAATACCATTAACCCGAATAGAAAAAAATGGAGGCGAAAAAATTCGTCCCGGACGATACACGAAAACAAAAGTCGAGTGTCGTGCGCACGTTCAAAAAACTCTCGCTAACGAGACTTTTTTGTCCGTATTTTTGCGACTCGAAGGTACGAGTTTACGACGAATAACGTACAAAGTAAGAGTTCGCAATTATCGTTCATCGGGTATATTACATACTATTTTAGCTACTTGGTAGTTCATACAGTTAATTTGGTGGAAAATATGACCCAAGACCGTGCTGTTCGGTGCCCAAAGCTGCTGGCTCCTATATATACATAGCGTATTCACACAAGAGAAAAGCTTGCGACTCCACTGAGAAGGAAAGAGAGACAGAGACAGAGGAGAGACTTGTGTGCACCGCAGGGCTCCTGCACTCTTGGGAATGTCGGCCAAGCTTCGCGAGCTTTAAGTGCCTACTCGCTCGGGCAAGGACCCATCGCGCGGCGGTATACGCGCTCACGCCAACTACAGAGTACCAAAACTTTCTCAACGAATATCTCTCTACTTATATATATATACATATATATGTGTGTGTGTGTATATATGTATGGGTTTGGGTTTGGGTATATATATATATCTATATCAGTGAAGCGTAGAATATATAGTTACGAGGTAGAAAGAATCGATTCCGACTGCGCTCGAGTAGTATGTGAAAAAAACAAGAGAAACGAATGGGTCGAGGGCTGAAAAGTGATGAAGAGAGAGAGAGGAAAAAGGGTGAGAACGATAAAGAGCGCGTGGAACAAGCGCGAATAGGCTAAAAATCTGGAGAAAAAACGAATGTGTACTTATGAAGCTCAGTTGGTCGGGCCGAGGGTGAGGGAGACTGGGGGGTTGCACAAATGCCTGAAAAGCTGACGGGGTCCTTGGCTCACGTTGTTCTACACGAATTCTGTGTTAACGGAATTTATATGTGTATATATAGATGGCTCGTAAGTTTCCCATGGTAGTACGTGGTACTCCGTCATGGAGAAAGCCAGAGAGCCGGGGCTTATATTTCTCAACGGGTATACCTCGGTACAATCAAAAAAATTTCGGCGCTGGTAGGTATAATATGAAAATACTAGAGCTCGCTGACACCGCCGTATTATCGCGAGCTTTTGGGCTGCGCGGTTTTTTCTTTTCTTTTTTTATTCTCGCAGAAAAATCTACCCGAAAAAAATGGGGACCGAGGGTAATTAAGAATTGTGTACATTCATTAAGCTCGTTATACCTTGAAATAAAATTCCTCTGTTTTACGTCCTGCCCTCGGTTAGCATTCAGCGATAATTTGGCTCTCCTTTGTTTAAATCGAGCAACTTCGAGGCAGTGCAATCATCGTGAAATTAAGACCGAAGTACGAACGAAGCGAGCTAAAAAGTGGATGTAAGGGAGGATAAGGAACGCGAGAGAGGAAGAGAAGGAAAGAGAGAGAGAGAGAGAGAGAGTAAGCTAAGCACCTCACGATCTTGGAGAATGAAGTTTATTTCCAGCTTTCGTTGTGTTATCTAACGTCTCGCCCCCGTTTGTAATGCACAGAGAGACGCGCTCGCAACGTGGTTGTGTACACAATTGTTAGCATATGCGGAAGGGTCCTACTCCGGTAATGTTTCGGAGTGGAAATATACGTTTTAACACTCCAACTGGGTGGAACACTTTTGCCGCCTTATCGTTAATATATCCGCGAAATAGTTGCGGGGATAGTTTGGTGGTTAATTCGTTGGAAGTATAACGCGAGGTTGATCCGCATGTAAGTGATGTATATATTTGTACAACTGTACTAATAGCATACTAACACTCGTATATATATGTAAATATCTATACATATATATATGTTAAATATTTGCAAGGGTGAAGAGGTGAAATAGAAGAAGGGAAGCTCACCAAACAGTCTCGCATCGTTCCAATGTTTCCCACGTGTGCAGTGGATATGAACCGTATACAAGTGCGTATGTGCACCGAGAGACCAGGCCACTGCAATAAAGTGCCAAAGTTCCATACGAGTTTCAGCCGTGTTATATATATTTACATATATATACGTATGTATGTATATAAACGGCTGTACATATTTCGTGGGTTGATACTCTTGTCCCAACGGTTGAATATATTCTATATATACCCAATACGGTTACCAGGTATGTTGCACCTGTACTTATATATATATGTATATATCGAAGGACTAACGCCAAGCATTTGTACACATACGAATATTCTCTTTGTGTATTAGTTCATCGACGTATACATATACATTTTATTTTATCGACTGCGACGAACGCGCGTAGTGAGAATCAAAAAACAAAAAAATATCGTCCCAAAAATCCGAAGAGTTTTAACGTTCTGCGTATTTTTGGTTATACTATATTTCGATAAAAATTACAAGAGATCGCGTAATACTCGTCCGAGGGGGATGTTCGCCATGGCAGCTATCAGTTAACTCCGATAGATTTTACGTTTGCGCCAACACAGCCGGCCGGGGCTTGACGTCGAGCGCTTTCGTTTTGTTTTATTTTTAATCTCGTACTGGACATTTAATAGGCGCATGTATATTTCACCTCGGTGCAACCCGTGCGATGTATATCGAAAACGTCGCGCTTCGTGTTTTACCACCACCCGCGAACCCCGACAAAAAGCTCGAGTGAAAATTTCGCGACTGCGTCACTCTCGCTCACGGTCTCTACGCGTCGATGCCGCGGGAGACCGGCGTTAAAGTCAAAGAGCATACGCGTGATCGAGATGTACGATCGAAGTATTTGATTGCGAATAAATATTTTTCGATACATCGGCGCAAGCTATCCTCGAGGCTTTTTCCCGAACTGTGTATTTATTACCTCGCGTCCTGCACACTGTACGAGAATTCGAGCAAAGATCAACCGATGAGAAATGAGTTTTTCGACTATCGCCGGTAACGTAAAAAATAAAATACAATTTCACAGAAATATTTTCTCATATTTTTGGCTGAAAAACACGAATTTGCACGAATAGGCGAAACTAGAAATTGATTAAAATACGTTTCTACTTATTGTCGATAATTTGGACCGAAATAAAATATTTGTTCGTGAGAATGAAGATATTTGGCGCACTGAAACCAAAAAAAAGTTATAATTCCCCAACACCCATTCCCCCCTTGAGAACATTTACTGATACATAATGTGTAAGCCGGCGTACCGGTAGCATCATCCTTCGTAAATCAGCCTCGAAGGAACACGAATGAAGCCCCCGGAACTTGATAATCCCCGGATTAGCATCGTGCATCGTCCGTTCGCGCGTATTCTCCGGGGCCTCTCTCTCTCTCTCTTTCTGTCCCTCGCACTCACTTCCTCTCTCTCTCTCTCTCTCTCTCTCTCTCATCGTTCTACTCTCAGAGCACCACGTATCTCGAAAATCGCTTTTCCAGCTTTACCTCGTACGCTCTCGTATCTA